>CM062848.1:12347346-12915400 GCA_031772225.1 Eubasilissa splendida | reverse complement strand
ATAAAAACTTAAATATGACGTTATTATTCACCATTTTTTGATTTTCTCAGATAGTCGGCCATGGTATATAGTGCGTTATTTGATTCTACCATTCATATGATTTTAAAATAATAGGGCTCAACCTAACGAGGAAAAGTTACTAATGATGAGATAAACCGTTATTTTAACAGTGATTGTGAGATTTGTATCAGATTCTAATAATTGATGAATCAGATTTCAGTGAGCAATCACTAGTATACTAGAAATTAAACCAACAGAAGTTAAATCTTGGTTCTCTCTCAAATCTCTCAATCATTGTTACAATACCAATCACACAATCACAGTCTAACAGTTGCACTATAAGTTACATGGTAACAAATACCTTTTATAAACATTTGGTGGGAAAATGCCAATCCAGATTGTCTTAAGAAGTTGCATTTGCCTTAAACATTGACGAATACTTTGTTCGGCATTTTCACCTAAAACATCCTTTGTTGCTATATAATTAATATCTGCAAAGAGCAAGTAACATAAAACAAACAGCATTTTTTAAAGTGTATCATTGAGTGTATTTTAGTATTATAAATAAATGGTCAATACCTGAAGATCTGATGGTATCATAAACTTGTTTTCTTTGCAAACGCATGTGACATAAAAGTTTTTCAACAGCGAGATCCCGCAACTCTTTGACCTGGTCACAGAATGATACAGTATAGTCTATTTCTTTATTTTGTAGCTGTTTCACCCATCTTGGACCCAAAGTTAAAAGAAAGTGGGCCAAGTACATGCAATTGTTATGAAAAAGAGCTGAAAAATATAACAATACTAAATATAAAATATAACTAACTTCGGCAACGAGAAGCTCCTGACATTAGACAAAAAAAAAAGGTATGTGGTTGAATGCACAACCAGACATTGAATGATTTATTTATTACACACTGGCTACTTAGTAAAGAAAAAACAATTAATTGGCAATACATAATAATACGAATAAAATTTTTTTGAAATAAAATAAATGACTATTACGCACATATTTCAAAAAATATAATATTAGACAAATATTTTTTTTTGTTATTAATTAAAATGTTGAAGTACTTTTGTCACTCACATAATTAACGAAACATCATCAGTTATTTAAATTGGCCTGCATGGACACATACAAGGGCTGTATGATAAGTACCCGGAGGGCGAGAGGTCTCCAACAAGATGTTTTTTATTTCTTAATATAGTCTCCTTTCAGCTCGATACACTTAGTCCAATGATATTCCAACATTTTGAAGTCATTCAAAAAATATGATTTGTCGACTTCCTCATTTGACGTGAAGCACTTTCCGCTAAGCCATTTTTTCATGTTTGGAAACAAAAAGTAATCGTATGGGGCCAAATCTAAATAGGTTGGATGAGGCAGCAATTCGTAGTGTAATTGGTCCAGTTTTGCTGCTGTGATTGCAGACGAGTGAGCTGGTGTATTGTCATGGTGAAAGTGCACGTTTTTCATCACCAAATGGGGCCATTTTCTCATCAATTCAGCATCGAATCGGCATAGTACTGCACCGTGATTGTCATTTTCTTCTCCAAATAGTCAGTTAAGATGATGCCTCGCAATTCCCAAAATACAGTTGCCATGACCTTTCTGGCCGGTGGAACCATTTTCGCTTTCTTTGGAGCAGGTTCGCATGGTGAAGTCCATTGTTTTGACTGTTCTTTCATTTTTGATGCGTAGTGATGGATCCATGTTTTGTCAATAGTCACGAAACGCTGAAAAAACTCTTTTGAATTGTGCTCAAACATGTTTAAAGAGTGTTCTGAAGCTGTCATGCGATTTTGTTTTTATTCTACTGTGAGCAAATGCCAATCGGCTTTCTCATGCCCAATTTTTCATGTACAATATTTTGTACGCATTCAATTGAGACATTTACAATATCAGCAATCTCTCTGATCTTCACCCGGCGGTATGCTAGTACGATATCATGAATTTTGTTGACCATATCCTCTTCATCAAAAACATATGTTTGGTAATGCGTGAATTCATTAAACCAATATCTGATGGTAGTTATCGAAGGTGCATAGTCCTTATAAACGGCATGCAACTTCACTTTGATTTCCTCACACGTCTTCCCATACAAAAAAGGAATCAAATCACTGACCGATATTGCACTTTTTCCATGGCTGCAAATAAACACAAACTTGCCCACTATCAAAACAAAACTACTCAATAAATTTGTCTGAAATTTCGACAGACGTTGTTCGAAAGATGGTTTTAAACAATGGTACATAGATTTTGCATCAGAGGCGCCATCAGTCGTTAAACACGGGTACTTAGAATACAGCCCTCGTACAGACTTATTACATTATCTTATTGATATTTAGTGATTGTCATGTGCCAGAGTGGTGGGAGTAAATAACCAGTCAATTGAAAAATTATGAATTGAGTAGATAGAGTGGGCAGAATTTGGACTAAAAATCATGTTCGACTCTTGGGTGATTTTTAATGATGACTTCAAAGTCTTTTAATGCCGCAATACAATAAAAATAAGAATAAAATATATATAAACATGTGTTTAAGCTACATACCCACTTGTTGAGGCATATACTCCAGAATTGTTTTAAAATGAAGTGGTACTATGGCCATATAAAGCTCAAAAACATTTCTAGCCGTATAATAAAGACGTTTCGCACAAACTTCCGAAGCTTGGGAGGCTTGTTCCATCATCACCACGACCAGATCTAGTAGTTCTTGCGTGGACTTGGACACTGCACATCTTGGAAATAAAAATGGAGATGAATGGAATGCTTTCGCAAATACTATCAAATATTCATCCGTGGTGGGAATATCACTAAAGGTATTATCATTATCACTCTCTTTTGTGCTTTTATCTGTTCCGACGGACATAATGTTTTCTAAATCTTTTGTCATAATGTTTCGCGCATTTTCCAGAAAATATTGACTTGTTTTATTTGCAAATAATACATCGACATTATTTGCATATTGTAAAATAGAAAAATTCTCATTTTCAAAAAAATTTATGTTGGTTAAAAACTTTTGGAAGCTTTCAACTTGCGATGTCACTTGTCCATAATCCTGCAGTTCACTGATACAGTTTGGTATGGTATGTACGAGACAATCTTTAATTAAAACATCACTGAAATCAACACACACCAGAGATCCGAGTAATCTGAGAAGAGTATTACCATCAGGTAAAACGTAATCCAGATTTATGTTAAGATATTGAAATAGAACTTTTAAGTTATTCAGAACAACTTCGTAATGAGGAACAGTTTTGTTATTTAATGGAATAAATATTTTCAATGTTTCTGTATCATCTGGTGAATAATCTATTTCAGTGATAACATGAATTAATGGATTCATGACATGTTTTAATAAGAAGCTGGCAAAATTCTTCATTTCCATGTGAATTTGCTTCGAAGCTATTAAGGCATTGAGCACTTCAGATTTATCATTCATAGCGGTGTTATTAAATTTGATTGTGATAGTTCTTTTATCATCCATAATCACATCTGACCAGTGGAGATAATTACCCCACAGTTCTGACAAGTCATTTAACAATTGTTCCCAACACAACACTAAATCAGTTTTTAATATTTTGAATAAACCTAGAGCTTCCAAGCCTTCGACGGGATTATTCAGCAAATCAGTCAAAACAGATAAGGCTGTGACAGCTCCATGGAGTTTATTATCCCTCTTTAATTGGTGGAATATTTTCAATTGGGTATCACACGTCACCAACTGTTCTATTATATTGAGGCTGTAAAGTGTTTCTTCCAAATTGAAAGATATTTCTTGGAGCTCATGAGTAGAATTTAATATATCTTGCAAAGCTTCACCTTCAATGTGATTTTGGCAAATAGTAATTTGGTCAATTAATTCTGTGGATTTTTCTAGTTTATCTTCACAACCACTAACGATGCTCTCAATATCTATTTTATCTTCTTTTAAGTAGGATTTAACCTCTCTTTTGAGATGTGCTATTTTATCAATCAATAAAGCAATTTTATCACCAGGATCAACAGACTCCTCGCTGTTGTGAATATCCATAATAACTTGAACATCCATTATTTTCTTCTGTAAGGCTCTGGTCTCCTTTCTTTCTTCTTTTTGTTATATTTTTCATCTATATCTCTTCTTAAGCTATGGTTCGAGTCTCTTCTATTAAATCTGTTAAAACGATAATTATTTGAACTGACTGCATGTTTGATAGTATTCTTCAAAAATGTTTTGTTAGTCGAGGGCAGCTGGCTCTTCAACCATCCAGAGGGTCCCACAGCTTCCGCCCGGAGCGCTCCCCGACTAGCTTCTCTCAGAAGTTCTTCTGTTGCTAATCTGAAAAGTGAACTTTTCATTTAAAATATTGTCATAAATATGTATATTTATTTTATGTGAACCATTTGTCACAAAATCATTTGAGACCATCATTACAAGAGAAATACATACATATAGGAATTAAATTAATAAAATGTTTATATATATATATATATATATATATATATATGTATAATATTGTATGAAATTCAGAAAATAAAAGATTACTATTGCTTTTTGCCAGATTTTAAAATATTTATGTATATGAGAATTAAAATTTTCTAAGGAGAATATATTTTTGTTGTGAAGTTGCATTTTCAGAACATAGTTCTGTGGTATTTTAATACAAATTAAATTAATCAACTAGAAAGACATACAGAAAAAATCTATTTATCGAAAAAATATTTATTGGACCTTGTTGGAATAGTGGGTGTATTAATTGGAAAGATTACAGATAAGATCAAAATTTGTCGAAAATGTATTCGATTGCGATAGCCAAATGGTGAACTTCCCCATATAGGAAGGGGTAGCAAGATTTTTTTGTATATCATTCTAGTTAATTTATTTAATTTGTACAAACATTTCGCATACTGGGTGAGGGTCGGGGATTTGTCAACGTGGAAACTAAATAAATCACACGAGGCGAACGGTAAGTGACACTAATTTGATAAAAAATAAAAATTACAATGTGCTTCGAAATATAGTTTTAGGATAGTGAGAAATAGGTGGAAGAGTAGTAAATTATTGAAATTTAAACGAATATAACTGTTTCAATGAAAACCGCATATAAATTAACAATACCAACTTTTCAAGAGCCAAATCGTCAGTTATTTTTTGCGAATCTTTTGTTCCTTCTTCAGATTCTTTTGGTATTTCTAAAGGCTCTGACATATTTCATCAGAATTATATCTATTTTATTTCATCCACCGTTCACGAAACGACATAAATGTCACCGCGTCAATTTCCCATTTTTTCCAATGTTCCATAGAAAAAGAAGTCATAAAACATAGACAAGTGATAGAAGGATGGAAGCATAGAAAAGTAATAAGTTTAAATAGAAGCAAAAAGTAGAAATTGGATGGGTAAGCTGCGATCCGGGATAGGCTGTAACAAAACGCAAGGGTAAGTTCAGGTTAACGCTTACTTTTTCGACGCTCTTGTTACGAGTAAGCCATTTATGGAATACGTATTCAAGCCACAGATCCTGTTGATACGAAGAAGGCTCAGTGGAAGTGAGTTTAAAATTAATTGAAAAAAACTATCCTCGAGATGAAAAATGGCTGTAGAGCAATAACATAGGGTAGCGGTGAAGCGGCGACTGTCGCGCTCGACACTGTGAGTAGCGGAGGATTGTGGGCGGCGAGGGGAAGTGGCTAAGGTAATAGCTGAGTGATCATGAAATTGGCCTCTCCAGTGGCGCAGTGTGTCGGGTGGAAAACATAGCCTAGGTGGGCCGCGACGGTCAGCAGTCGCCGATCGGTGGCTCCGCAATAGCAACACGAGGGAAGGTCGAATTGTCCGGCGTGAGCAAAGATCTTTACAATTGGTCCTTGGGTATCGGCGGTAGTCTCATCTATCCAAACAGAGGAGAGCGGTATGAAGCTCTTGGAAAATAGAAAAATAAAGAGAGACAGAAAGTAAATGGCTGGAATCGGCGGTAAGATGATCTCGAACTGAATTGTTCTTGGGTTAGAAATCGCAGCCGAGGGCTGGGAAGAAATAGAAAGTCTGACGGTCAGTGGCGATCGTTCCTGGAAGTTGGTTCTGGGGTAGCAGCGGTGATAGCTAGCGACACGGTCAGGCAGAGTTGCTGGATTCACCGTCCAGAATTGAGTCGTGCTGTCATCGTCGCCAGTAGACCTGTGAAAGTTGCGTCGACGACCTTATTTATACCTGCCGCGCATGGTCCGTTGGCCGGTTTTGCGGTGGTCAGTCGATCCTAAGACAGTGGTGGTGATGTTTTTTACCACTTTGTTCTACATGTATTACTATGAGTAATTTTCGGCAAAGTATTCATTAGGTCAGGCCCATTTTTAATATGTATGTTTATTAAGTATGTATTAAATCTCTCAATGCCCTAAAATTTGAATATGCGAATAATTTAATTTAATCAGTTATAATGCCCATATACTGCTTGTAACACATTAAATGCATAGTATTTTAGGGGTAGATACATATTTAAAAAATGAGTCAAAAATATTTAAGCTGTATTGTGCCCAAGTTCAATCATGTCAGAAATATATTATTCTTTTTGTGCTCTATCCATTCAATGAACGTTGGATATCATCACTTGTGGCCCGGAAAAGCTCTAAACTATTATCTTAGGTTCTTCAATCATAATTTTCTCCATTTTCCAGGACCTCGACTTCCAATAATATTTACCTGCATTATAAAATGCAAGAATTCGAGCAAAAATATAAGCATTTTTAAAAGTTGTATTTACGCAATTATTTCGAGTAATTAAAGTATTTATTTTTTTCCAAATTATAAATTAAATACAAAAAATTAATGGTGATAGAACTTTGAGTGACCAGAAAATTTTTTGTTAGGTGATTTAAGGTCTGAAGTAAAGATGTAGAATAATCACGGATCAATTTCGCAAATACTTATTTCGAAGTACGTACACTTAAGGCTTAACATGAGTTTTTTGTAAAAACCTCGAATAATGAAATTTTCCGTACAAGGATAAAGAATTTGTACACACTAATTAACTGAATTTAGTAAGGTATTCACCCATACAATATTATGGACCAAAACTATTATACCATACGCTCGTAAGAAACAATGTTATTGTATTTTATTTTTTATGTAAATTTATAAAAATATATATAAATGGAGAGAAAAAAATAGAATTATTAAATATGTACGATGTATATAAAGATTTTGAATATCACTCAAAATCCAAAAAGTGATCCTAAGAGTGTATGTATGTAAGCGATATCACCTTCATCCTGTCAGACTAAACATATTTTTCAAAGAAAGAAACAAATTTTCATAAGATTACATAAAAATGTATAATCTTCTGAAGAATTGCTCCCGTATTATATATGGGTTTTTTAAACATACATATTTTATTGATTGTTTTTACTTATTAATCAACAGGTCAACAACATTAATACAAATTAATACAAAACCATTAAATAACATTCTCACAACGAAGAAAGTTGATTGTATATCTGGTTGTGTGAGATGGAGCTCCATCTTGCTGTAATGTTCAGTTATGCTGTAATATTTAACAATACTCCAGGTTTTGTTTTTGTGTGGTGTACATGTACATTATATAATAAAGTAGAATTCCATTGTTTTAATTTATTTTGTCAATGTATAGTATATAAATTGTATTGTGTAAATAATATAGTAAAACACAATATATTTTTGGGGGTTTGGACGGTGGTTAAATGAAATAAATGTGATTTTGCGTGTGAGGTTTATTATGACCATGACAATGAAAATCAATAGAAATGAATAAATGAATGAAGATGTAGAAGGTGCATGTGTGCATGAAATGAAATGAATTGGCGGTCTTGCTCGGTGAGCGCGGGCCGGCAAGACCGCCGTTGTGAAACGATGAAACAGGAGAGACTGTTTGGCGGTGAATCGAGCTAGACTTGTAGCAGCAACCGGCAACGCTGTCGCTAGCGTCGATGCCGACTGAGATGGCGGTGGATATGAATTTTGATTGCTACATATTTATTCAACCCCAATATAATTTGTCACGAAAATTGCTTTAAAATCACATGTTAGAAATAGCGTAATTGTAATATTTGTGTATACTCTCTTTTTTGCCTTGTGTTTTTAATTACGGTTGTAATTTGTAATAGGGCTGCAACGTTCTCTAATTTTCTCTGGAAGACTCCGTATTTAGTCGGAAATAAAGAAAAATATATTTGTTTCACTTGTTTCTACGACTTCATGATAAGATGCAGTGTAAATAAAATGTTCATTATTATATAGAGTAGTGCATTATACCTCTAGGGTGCATTCAGCCATGGTTAGAGTGAGCAAAATTATATTATATTTATTGATTTAGATGATTCAACAAATAGCTAACGTCTAGTTTTATGCGTGTATTATATACGCATATATATTAATTACCTTATTTGTAGAATTCTTTATATAACATTTCGACGTGTTACGTGCATACATAATTTTGTTATCGAATAAAAATAATACAGCATCAGTAGCTGAATAAATTCGATTAAAATTTTAAAAGTATATATCTACTACATAATACGTTTCTATATTCTGATTGCCTGAACGCGCTCTAGAATCCTATCAAAATTACCTACCTACGTGCGAGGGTGAGGAGCATAGATAAGTGATATACTGTGAGGAGTAAAATTAATCCATAGAAAAAATTAAAATTGAAACAATTTGACGTTTAATTTGTTTGCTATTTATTTTATGCTGTCGTATCTTTAAGGGTACTGTAAGAGGTTTAATTATTTTCAGTGTAATATAATTTCAATAAGCTTAAACTTTCAAATAAGAATATGGCTTTGCCGGTTAACATCGACCAGTTAAACATTTCATTGAATGCAATAAGAGCCCTTAGGTCAAGTGTTGGACAGGTTTTTGATAATTTGGGAAATGGTGTTAGAGCTGACCATGGCGAAGATGGAAAAGAAACAAAATTTTTGCTCGAATTGCAGGAACTTTTAAGCAATGTTAATGTAAACCTCAGAGAGGTGGAGCAATCAATTGGCAGTTTGACAGCTCCACCTGGACCATTCAATTTAGGAAATACAACATTCTTAACTCAAGAGATAACTCAGGATCGACAAGCTCTGTACACACAACTTGTAAACAGTTATAAATGGACAGATAAAATTCATGAATATAGTGGTTTAGCTCAAACCTTATTGAGTCAAAACTCATTAAAACGATCTTATATAAATTCCAGCAGTGCTAAGAGAAGAAGAACCCAAACGAGTAGTCACAATGTTCCACCTCAAAATGTTGATAACGTAATAAATACCATTGACAGATTGTTTAATGATATGAAGATAACAGTTTCCCGTCCTTTCGCCACCAATGCTGTGGTGCAAATAAGTTTAGGGCACGTTCTCAAAGCAGTCGTGGCATTCAAAGGACTCATGATTGAGTGGGTCGTAGTGAAAGGTCACGGAGAGGCATTGGATCTTTGGACAGAATCTCGGCATCAAGTGTTCAGAAAAGTAACTGAGAATGCTCATGCTGCCATGCTTCATTTCTACTCGCCAACTTTGCCCGATCTGGCTGTTCGGTCATTTATGACCTGGTTTCATAGCTTTATTAACCTGTTTAGTGAAGCTTGCAAGAGATGCGGTAATCACTTGCACAATGCCCTACCACCAACGTGGCGAGACTTTAGAACACTGGAACCATTTCACGAAGAATGTAAACAGTGATATCTTTACGTTAAGTGTATCAATTAAGAATAAGATGGTTTTTCTTTTTTATGAAAGAATATAATGTTTTGTGAAATTTGTTTATAAAAGAAAATAAATTTTTATGAAGAAATAAATACATCATTTATGATTCCACAACTAAAATATACTATGTATTTAATCAAGCAACCACATTGATTACTAGATATCAAACGTTTCGATACCACTGTACTTTTCTCATGACAAAGATGTATTTGTAATAATATTGTCATCATCATTAACTATCCCCTTTTTTTTTGTCCTTCATGTCATTATTGACCTCAATCAGATATTCCGCTTGTTAATCACTTACCCTTCTGTGAAACATAATAATTACTTCATTTCTTTCAATCTAAGGATTGCATTGTATTTCATGTTGATGTTTTATATGTGCAAGCCTTGTACAATGAAAAAAATATACTCTTGTCAGGTCTAAACGCCTGCACTGAGTTCTGTCGTAAAAGTTTGGACTTTCAGGCAAACTTGACTACCCGAGGGGACCCTCACCCAATCCTGTAAACTAAGTAAATATAACTCTGAATGTCACTTATAAGTTGTTCTGATCAGTGGCATAACTACAAAAATTGGGCCCCAATGCAGAATGGAAAAAAGACCCCCCTAAATAAGATTGTTTATATGATTATTTTTAAAATTGGCAAAATTAACTTTGTGGTTAAAATCAATTTAAATTTGTTAACTGGTGTCTATAAACTTAGTTTCAAGGATTGTGCTGCATTTTATATTCGTAAAATGGGTCAAAATTTTAATATAAGAGTAAGGGAGCATTTGAGATGTTTGAACAATAGTGGGTTTTCAGAATTTTCTAATCATTTGATAGAAAATGGTCATGGTTTTGATAAAAAATTGGGATTGTCAATTTTGCATATAAACGGTGTTGGTCACAAATGAAATAATTTGGAATTGTTGGAGATAAATAAAGCGTGTAAAACTAATTAAAAAATTATAAACAACCAACTAAATTTAACTACGAGTCCCATTCTAAAAGAGTAAATTTGTATTAATTATGTAATGATTTGAGTTAGGTACTAAAATTTTTTTATTTTTTAAAAATAGATTCTGGCAAAGAAACAATATATGTTTTAGTTAGTTATGACATCCTGAAGAAGAAAATGGTATTTTTAGAAACCGGTAGATGTATTTAAACTCAATTTAGTGGTTAATAAAACAAAGATAATAAATAAAAATATGAAATAATTTGTAATCGTTGGAAATAAATAAAGCGTGTAAAAGTAATCAAAAAATTATAAATAACCAATTAAATTTAACAAGACCCATTCTTAAATTTTTTTCTAAAAATTATTCTAGTAATTTTGTATCACCAAGTAACAATTTAAGTTAGGTACTAAATATATTTTTAAAATAATTATTGTTTTAAAAAAATAGATTCAAACATATGTTTTTGGTTAGCTATTGACATCCTGAAGAAGAAAATTATATTTTTCGAAACTGGAAGATGTATTTTAATTCAATAAGTGTTTAATAAAATAATGTTAACAAATTAAAATATATGATTATTAGTACTGTGTGGTCATTAAATAGTAAGAATAATATTAGTCTCTTTTCCCATATATTTATATTTTGTAAGGTAATTTATATATGCTTGCGATTTTCATTTTACGGTGATTGTCTGGTCTCCATCCCGACATTATCGAGCTACTACTGTATACATCTATAATGAACGTGAAATTTAAAAAAATGTTATAATTCCATTTCTTGCTGTGAATTACTATTAACGCTGGGAAAGGTAATGATACAATTACAAAAATATCCATTCCAAATGGATCGTTGGGCGTGAACTTTTTGGACCCACCGCGCCACTGGTTCTGATATAATTTCTTTTCTGTCTTGGAGAGGAGAATTGTTTTATTAACCAGCAAGAGACAGGCGAGTGTCTGGCGGACATCAAGTTAGTCCTATTTTCATAGCACAAGCGTTTAACTTAGTTTGAAAATAGTAACTATTTAAAGTAATAGTATCTATTTAAAAAAAAGTATTATAAACCATCAATGTGTATACAGTGGATATCGTTTAATTTAAAAATGTCAGCCTAGTTAATATAAAGTTATGTCATGAATTTATAAACAGCAAGCAATTCGGTGACGGCGTCGCCAATAAGTTAATGTTTAAAATGGTAGGATGGTATGCGGCAAACAGCATCCTCATTTATTATCAATTATCGGCCTAGAAACAATTTGGTGATAACTTGGCGGCCAGTATATACTTATGCTCTTTTATGATGCAAAATATTTTCACATGCATTTTTAGTTTCATCTCAAATGAAAATAAATGGTTGAAATCACATAGCATTTTGTTGGGACTAGAATATTTTTTCATGTTAACCGATTTTATTAAATGTTTTCCACCATACCGTTTATTTGGTTTTCAATTATTAAAATATCTTGTTGAAAGTTATTTTGACTTTTGGAAAAAAGGGGAGCTAGTAAACAACATACATACACAAATATGTAACAGATTTTTATTAGACAAATGGTTTACATAAAGCAACTGTATGGTCGACGCCACATGCCATCTTGACTACTTTGGCACCGATAGATGTTTTCAAAGGAAAGAATTGATCTTTGGAATGGCCGAGACCAAGACACCCATATTTGTTTCTTCCCCAAACATATGCATCTCCAGCATCAGTGATGCCAGCCATGTGACTTATACCGCACACAATGTTAACTACTCTAGAGTTAGGATTGTACTCGTTTTTTCCAAAGAGCACTGCGGGGATTTGTTGTGGAGTGTTGCTCTGAGTAACTTCAGGTCCCATACCTAATATCCCATAACCCCAAGAAAAAACATCACCATTTTCTGAAAAATAAAAACATAATATATACAATACAAATTAAATGTATTAATTAGAAAGATAATAGGTTCAAATCCCGGTAGCAACAACAATATTTTTCGATAAAATTGATTTTATACATATATCTTTCTGATTAATACATTTAATTTGTATTAAAAACATCCCAGACCTATGTTCTGAATAATTACAACTTCACAATAAGAATGTGTTCTCCTTAATGACATAATATATTGTTACAGGAATACACCGCCACTCGGTGCACTACGATACTTGAGACTTAAATATCGTTATTTATAGCAGAGTGGAATAAACACAATTTTGTTTCCATTATGTACAAAAATATTAGAAGAAACATAACAATAGCTGTTACGGTGTGTTAATGGATAGGATTTTGGTCTCGATATGTACTGGTTACGTCATACTAAATGTACAAAATACATGCAGTAATGAAGAATAGCTTGCATCATGTTCAATTCTGTACTGCCCTTTAAAGATGACTCCGAGACAAATCCTATAGTGTACAGGAACCATTAGTAATATTTCACTAATGAAACTTGTTCCACATCATGTTAAGATAATACGTAGGAGGTTTGATCAAAAAATATATTAAATTTTAATTTTTCTCTATTTTTTATTATTATTCATCAATATTAATTTCATCCCCTTCAAAGTAGTCCCTATCAGGTATAATACACTTGTGCCAGCGCTTTTTCCAATCTTTGAAGTACTTTAGTTTCAAGTTTAGCTCCTTCAGTAATTCATTCTTTATTTCCTCTTGTTGGCAAAACGTCATCCTTTCATGGTTTTTTCATCTTTGGAAAAAGGAAGTCACAGGGGCCCACGTTCGGCGAATATGGAGGCTAAGGCGTCATAACGGTGATATTTTTGGCCAGAACTTCACAAACAAGGAGTGAAGTGTAAGCAGGTGCATTGTGATGGTGTAATTGCTATGAGCTGTTTTGCCACAAATCTGGACATTTTCTTTGGTTTGCTTTACGCAAACGGTCTAGAACTTCCAGGTAGTACTCCTTATTGACTGTACGATCTGGTGGCAAGAACTCATGGTGCACTATGCCGTTAAAATCGAAGAAAACAGTGAGCAGAACTTTCACATTCAATCAAACTTGATGACCTTTTTTTGGTCTTGGCTCTTCTGAAAGCTTGGCGATCAGGCCTTAGTTTTGACGTCATAATTGTACACCCATGTTTTATCACCAGTTATGGCCCGTTTAGGCAGTTCTGAATAGTTGTTGACTTCATTCAGCAACTCTAAGTACTGCTTTTGGTTGTCATTCTACAATTTCGGAACTTATTTTGCTGCCTCACGTCTCATGCCCAAACATTTGAAAAAATTGCTTGGCATGAGCCAAATCAGCAATCTCTCACATCGTGATTCGGCATTTGTTCATAATCATTTTCTTCACTTTTTCAACGTTTTCATTGATTGTTAATGTGTTGGGGCATCCAGGGCGCATCATCATCTTAAACGCTTGTTTTATTCATAGAAAACTCACCAACAGCAACATCCAAAATTTCCAATATGGTGCTAAACTTTATTCCATTCTTAAAGCAAATTCTTTGTTAAATTTTTTCTATAAGTAAAAAAACGCCGAGCACACCAAAATACATATGTATAACCATTTCTATACGATAATAAAGTAAGCATCTAATATGGTAACCAATGTCAAGATACATCAGGGACAAGTGTACCAACACTACAAAAAAAATTATAACAAAAGTAATTGAAATTCCCAGGAAATTCTAAAATTCTGCATATTTTTTGATTAAACCTTGTATATGCAACATCATTCATGTCAAGAGACTATAGGAAAAAATAATTGTAAAAACAATAAGTAAAACTGATTAATTTTTTTTGACTAAATAAAAATGTAATAGAAGAAATATGATCTATTAAAATAAAGCGATTGCTGTATCATAACACTGTGCATTATGAATAAGATAATTGTTAATAATACAGTCAATCCTTACTTAAAGACAATCTTGTTTAACAACAGCTCACCCTTACGATTGTTATCATACGTCTATAAATATTACACTTTCAGTACGAGAACCATCAAATCTCTGTCCCATCGTCGTCAGCAAGGAAGATAAACTTAATGTTATGAGATGTGTCACGTTGTCTACTTCTAGCGCCAAGTGCGCAGCTGTAGAACTATGTTGATGACGCCAGGGAGTACCCCACTTCCTTAATTTATAGTGCGTGTAACACATATTCAGTCAATAAGTCAGTTCACTGTATCAATCGATCGCACACCGTGCACAAATTAATTACTATAAAACATATTTTATTAAAATAAAATAAAATTGTGCTCATACCCCATAGCACACGATGTTGACCAAAAGAAAAAGCACAATTTTGACTGAACGAAGCAGTATGAAGCAAAAGAAGTCTGTAGATTTTGAGATGAAAATGATGATTATCAATTATGATGCTGTAACAAAATTGAAGGCGATGGCACTTGATTTAGGACTAGCGTATTCTATTGTGTCTGTCTACTATACTAAAGAACAAGGATAGAATCAGAGAAGCGGTGAAGCAAGGTTTACCGACCAATTTGTTTTACGACTAGGTCGTTAAGTGAGGACTGACTATAAAAATGCTTATATTTTAAAAAAAAATTCTTACAAAGACAGCAACTCAAGAAATAAAAACACAATAATACTTCATAGTAGAACACATGAGATTTAGATAAGTCTAGTGTATGTGAACTCATAAATTATGAATTTAATTTTACTTACTTTTAGATATAAAATATTATATAGGTAATATTTTCAAACATTTTAATGAATTGTCATCATGATTACTGGGACTAATTTTAATGAATTTGATGACATTTATTCAATTCTACCTTACTCCATATTCAAAAAGCTAAATAAGTGCACATATTTACCATTCAGAATTAAACAGAATGACCCCCCAGATGCGATGTCTACAATTTTTCCAAAACCTTTACAAATATTTAATGCTCTTGAAACATTCAGTTGTTGTAGTTTGTCATTATCATGGTTGAGCTGGCCATATTCTGTGTTACCCCAGCCAAATACCTCTCCTTTATCTGAAATTTTGCGACAATTATAATATAATATCGAAAGAAAACAGCAATTTCCTAGGTACATATTATAATTAAGCGTCGTATTGATAAAAATCCATCCAAATTTGTCAATAGATATTACTTAATTTAACTCAATAGAATCTCAAATGTTCCAGAATGATACGGAACGCCATATGGAATGATATAGAAATTAGTAAAATTTTCCAGTCAAAAATTTTCTCGAATCCCAGTTCCAACTAAATAAATTTCTAGAAAATAGATTTTAGATATAAATGATATTGAATATTTTATTTCAAAATCTGAAATCCAATAAACCATCAGAAATAAAAGCAAAGAAACAAAGTGTGGAAAATCAAAATAAATTACATTGAACTATTATATTTTGTGGAAGAGTTACTGAGGACTGAAGAAAATGAAGGTAATTTTCATGAGATTTTGAGGAATTTTATGAAATTCTTCAACAAGTGTGTCATCTTACAGTAAAAGCAATGCATTATATATGACACAGTTGGAAAATTCAAAACAAAATTATTTAAATAAGTAACAGTCTTATTCTTGATAAGCTGGTGGCAAAGATTAAGTCATCTTCATATTTTTCTGGGCTCATTTTTTTACACTTCCGCAATACAAATTTTACCACCGCATCAATTGAGCGTATACATCCGCAGGTGTTTCGGGATCACTCGAAAAATTTCACGTGAAATAATAAGATAAGTTAATAATATTGTCATTCAAGGAAAATGAAGATTATTAACACAACAAACATAGAAATACAATTGTTCATAAACACGTAAAATAATACGAAAAGTCAATCTTTCAAAAGAAAAACATTTTAACAATAGAAACACAGTTATTAATATAAAGAATCGAAAGGGGAATATAGAATAAGTGTAAAAAAATCTTGAATGCGCCCAAGTAAAATAAATTAGCGCAAATAATGTCTCTATTATATCTATGCACATTGCTATTGCAGCTAACTGAAGAAAGTGTACATGGATTTCTCAAATTTTATCGCAATATAATGTATACATTAAGGAAGTTTCACAAAAAGTAGGTTCAGACGCGCATTGTGTCGGGAGGTATCGTAAAATACATAAAGAACGCTTTACACACACGCATTGTTAATTTTCTTTAACGTACTTAAAATTTTCGAAATATGTGATGTAAAAATGTATTGATTTATAATGGGCTGGAAATTATTTCGTACTACATGTTAACGAGGTTTTCGTGTTAAAGAGGTTGAGTAAGGGGCTGTTGTGTGATCAATAGTAACATTTTAATATAGTAAAAAAAAGTTACTAAAGTAAAAATTTTTGTAAGATCGTTAGTAAAAAAATATTTACTTCTCGAAAGTACATCCCGTAGTAAACTTATTTTACTCTCCGATATCTGATAGTAAAAACGAGAATCGATAGTTAAATATGGCAGAAGTGAAAAGTTTCACAGCTATTCCAAAAGTCATCTGACCATTGATACTTTGAAAGTTGCAGTATATGACAACTAATCATTAAATATCCCGCTATTTTAGTGATGAGAGTTCGTCTGATGGTTATCTCGTTGTTTAATATACAAATACAATAATATGAAAAATTTTCACTACCAAAGTGACAGATTTCGAATACTTAGGCGAAAAAATCCATAGATAATGCATAAAATAAAGCATATTTCATGATTATTTGTTGCACCTATAGACATTTTCAAAACTGTCAAAACAGTAGTAAATTTGATGTATCAACAACCCGCAAAGGATTTTTACTACAGGCGTTAGTAAAAAGTTACTACTGATCACACAACTGGCCCTAAGTATGAAATTGATAACTTGAAGTTTTGGAAAATTTCAAATTATATGTAATTTCGAATAAAAAGGGTTTGAATTAACGTGGTTTTACTATATATATCAAGTATTATATATGGGATCAGACAAATGGATTTCTCCAAAAGAACCATTAATATACATATATAAAATTACCACAATAAACTTACCGCTAAGAGCTAAAACACAGTCTGCAGCACAGGATAATTTAATGATATTTTCACTTTCTATATCTCCTGTCACTCTATCTGGTTCACTCTCTGTACAATAGTCTCCGCGGCCAAGCTGACCATCCGAGCCCCAACCGCAGCCATAAACCTTTCCAGATACCGTGATAAACAAGCTGTAAATAACACATTTATTAACATTACATCAGCATGAGATTACGCTACGTTCAAAATTCAACGGACGCAGTAGATAGATTTTTTTCTTATAACAAACTTATAAAATAAACTATACAAGGCACATTTTTAAAGTATGTACTGAATTTTTTTAAAATGAAAAACAACATCATTTTTACAACACTTTACTTTCTTCGGATGCTACACACCTTAAACTACTTCTCAACATAGTCATCACCATTATTAAGGCAATCGTCATAACGGGGCACCAATTTTTGTATACCTTTGTCATGGAACGACACCACCTTGGATGAAAACATGTCTGTATTGCCTTTGAGTTCATCATCGTCATCAAAATGCTTGCCACCAAAGAACCGCTTCAGATGAAGGAAAATACTTGGTGCCAAATTAGGACAAAACAGGATACACTTGGTGATAAATGTCAGCTGGTTTCATTGCATTTAAGAAACAAATCACAGACTGTATCTCACAGTCGGTGGGCTGGTCTATTGTCTTGAACATTTCAACCACTCACTATAAGATGGTCACACTATGTGAATGTCTCTAACGTTGTATGTGGTGAGTCAACAGTCACGCGCAACATCGCAACCGCAGCGCTACACCGAGAATATCTGGCAACGGTACTTACTTAAAAAACGCGCCTCGTATAATAAAAGTATTAAAGTGAAATTGCAAGATAGGTACATACGAGGGCCAAGTAAAAAATAAGGTTCCTTACGCTGTACACTCGCCACGCGAGATGCTAGGCGAAATCCGGCAACACCGCCTTGATTGTTGGTCCCTTAACTACATCCCCACTACCGGGAGCAAACGCTGCGACGCTCAGTAAAGGCCTGACAGCCATCCGCTATGGAACCCGCCATCGCCGTTACCGCCAGGTGTGAAATCCGTTCGGTGATTCGATTTATAAACGCGAAGAAGCTTAAACCTGTTGAAATTCATCGACAGTTGGAAGAAGTTTATGGCACAGCTTGCATCAGCATCCAACACGTCTGCAAATGGTGCAGGGAGTTCTCCGAAGGACGCATAGACGTCCACGACGAGCAAAGGAGTGGGAGGCCATCGGTGTCGGACGAAGTCGCGGCGAAGATTGAGCGCATTCTCCTCGAAGATCGGAGAGTAACGCTTCGGGAGCTTGCTGTCCAGGTTCCTGAGGTTTGTGAAAAAACCATCGACAACATTTTGACCGATAAACTTGGTTATCGCAAGGTGTGCGCGCGGTGGGTCCCACACATGCTTTCAGAAACCCACAAAGACAATCGTGTCAAGTGTGCCGAGGGGTTTCTTCGAGAATGCGCCGAGAATACCGAAGAATTCTTGGACTCCATTATTACGGGAGATGAAACGTGGTGTCACTACGTCACTCCAGAAACAAAAGAACAGTCCAAACAATGGCGCCATCCTTAATCGCCTAGGCCGAAAAAGTTTAAGCAGACGCTTTCCGCAGGGAAAGTGATGGCTACGGTGTTTTGGGACCGAAAAGGCGTCTTGCTGACCGAGTTTATGCCTAAAGGGACCACCATCAATTCGGACAGGTACTGCGAGACATTGACAAAACTCAAAAGAGCCATCCAAAATCGCCGGAGAGGAAGGCTGACCAAGGGCGTTAGGCTGCACCACGACAACGCTCGCCCGCATGTCTCTCGACAGACCACCGCCCTACTGGACAAATTCAGCTGGAAATTGCTTGACCATGCCCCCTACAGCCCTGATCTTGCTCCCAGCGACTTCCACTTGTTTCCGAAATTGAAGCAACACTTGGGTGGACAACGCTTCAATACAGATGAAGAGGTGAAAGAAGCGGTCACCAAGTTCATCGGCGGCCTAGCGGCGGAATTCTTCGAAGCGGGTTTTCAGAAGTGGATAACTCGTCAGGAAAAATGCATAGAAAAATCAGGAGACTATGTAGAAAAATAGAATAAAGTACAAGCTTTCAGATGGTTTACTTATTTATTGCAATAAAAAATACCTTATACCTGAAAAAAATGTAGGAACCTTATTTTTTACTTGCCCCTCGTATATGTTAAAATAACACAAAATCTACAATTTCTATTCTGTTTACATAAGGATTAGTGAAGAAAATGAATACCTTGTAAGTTAGATTATAAGGAGGTTGCATTACAAATATTTATTTTTAGAAAAGGAGAGTCATTATTGGAAAAATAAAGTCACATCATATTTGGGGCTTTTCTGTATATGGGATTATATAAAATGTTATTGCAATGTCTATTTAAAGGGGTCAAAGAGTATGTATATTAACACTGGTATTAGCAAAGTGCTTATATTTGTTGTGTACATTATAACCATTCTGACAGACTTTGAATTTAAGATCATGGAACCATGGGAAAATATACAAGATTTTATCTGTTTTCTAGATTTTTTTGCTTACTTAAAAAAAATCTAAATTCAAAAGCCTCTTTCAAAATTAAATTCTTAATGGGTATTTTTTCACAGTTCAGATATCTATGTCCTTTGTTTGATATATTGTTTATGAATAAATCTTCTAAAACATTGACATTTATGGACACACAGCGTCCACGAGTTGGCTTGTAATAAAATAATTAGTTTGGGTGTCTTACTTCACATTTGAAAAATTAAAACAATGAAGTAATTTTACCTATGGTCCTGTCCACATTGTGCTTTTATAACTTTTTCTCCACCTAATAAATTGATTTGATGTATGATCATACTGCCTTTATAACATTCATTAGGGATATTTTTCCTCCCGCATTGTCCATATGAATTGTTCCCTAATGTGTAAACACCTTCATTGTCTGTTACTATGGCGAGATGTGCTCTGCCGGCAGATATGCTGATGACATTTGTGGTTGTGGGGTGTTTAAGCGGTAATGTTATTGGCGCTGGATACAGAAGGAGTTCCAAAGGATTTAATCTTCGAGGTGCGTGATAGCCTATTTGAGAGTCTGTGTTTAACCCTGTACCAAACACCTTGTTACAATCTGAGCTTTTCACAGCGTATGCAGTGAAACCGTATCCTGTTGTTATATCTCTTACCTAGGAAAAACATTGAAACAAAAACAACAAAATGTATATTGTAAAATTTAAAATAGATTTTTATACTACAAACACTAAAAATAGAAAATTTGATGAAATGGAATAGGTTACAATAATAAATTGAATGTTATAATATGTATATAAATGCTGATAATTTGGTAGAAGTCATAGTAAGAATTATCATCCAAGTTAGTACTTTTTTTATAGTACTTTGTGCTTTACTCAGTTCTTAATACATGCTTAACTCATTGAGTTCCAACATGACTTCTGGGTTTGTATTACCATTAGCAGATCAGAAATCGGTAAAATTAAAAATTACTTTTACCATTATACAAAATGTGTGGTATTCTAACCTCTGCCTACTGCTCTGAAAAAACAGCATGTTGGTAAGTTAGTTTAGAAATAAAATAAATTGTTAAAAGAGTTTAAGGGAATGAGATTGATAAGTTATTTGTACCAATCCAAGTAATATCTTAAAACTAGGAGACACATTTGAAATAAATTTCAGAATGTAAATTGGTAATACCTAATTACAAAAACTGTTTGCACTATCTCTAAATTTTGACATGATCAAATATATTATGTGATAAATTTGTATATAATAATAATTCTAAATAGGTAATGATATGCAAGTTAATAAAAATACATTAATTAAGGATTTTAATTTAATTAACTATTTTTTTAATCATAGAAAAAACTTTCTTTACTCCCATAAACCATTTTAACACTTTTTAAAACACAAATGCTATATTTTGCATAATTTCTCCTTGTAATTAATCCATGAACTTATTATGCAAAATTTAATTTGAGATATTGTTAAAATTTTAACAAATAGTGAAAATATTGGCGAGTTGTAGAAGAAATGGTTTCAATGAACTAAGAAATATTTTCTTCAATTCAACTAAAGATAGGCTTGCCATAATTATGAAGTACTAAACCGGTATAATTATTGTTTCACATTTGGTTCTTGCAGCACCAAATTTTGGTTAAAATAATTTTGAGATCAATTTGAACGTATAGTTAGAAGTTTTGAAGCTCATATCATGTATTGATGTGTGAAAAGCAAATGTGTCCTCTTTGGCCGCAATAACTAAATCATCTTGAATGGAATCATTGTTTTTAAAAAATGTTTTAATAGATGAAGAGCTTACGACAGCTGTTACACATCTTTAATATCCGCTTGCCCATCGTGTGCTATAGAAAATTCTGAGAAACATTGCCGGCACTTCACTTTGCTGTCCTTACCACAAAGTTTTTTTATAAATGGGTAGTTTTTTGCATTCATGAATTAGAAATTTCTTTTTGGCATTTTAGACACAATTTTAAAAGAGTTAAGTTAAAACCTGAACTAAATTAGGTAGATAAATTACGCGCTTCTGCGTCATCTTACTAAAACGTGTTTAATACTAACACTGCAAGTGATCAGTGTAAATGTCATATAGGTATCTTTTATTTATGGAAAACAGTGTGCCGTACGGTATGGGGGAGATTGCGCAACGACCGGGACAAAATTCCACACTGGCCGGGACCAATGTGTGAAACCGGGATAATCTCGGTCGAACCGGGACATATGGTAAGACTAATTAAAGACAATTTCTGAAATAGGAATTATCCTCCTATGAGATTTCTTGGAAACAAATCTCGACTTTCGTAGTCCATTATGTACACACTCATTTGATTTGAGCACCACTATTTGTCTCACGTCTGACATGCTAAGATTTTTCTTAACTAAGGTCATATGTAAAGAAATACATATTTTTGGTTAGCCAAAGAGTAGTTGATAGAACTTACATTATGTTTTTCACCAAACTGACTTCTTTTCGGGTACTCTGCAAATTGTATTTTATTTTTATTTTTCGCTGAATCACTGGTTTCTGGCATATGCAATCCGAGAGCTCCAGTTTCAGCAAGACCACAAACATAAACCCGCCGATCAGAGTTCTTAGCCAAAGGGTACTGAAAGACTAAAATATTCTTTATGAATTAAAAGAAATCAGGGAAGAAAACGCACCCAACCAGAAAACTGAAAATACTAACTGGGAAGGTTGTCAGCTTCGAGACGATTTATCGGAAATTTCCGTTTATGTATATAACATTTTTGAATAATTTGAACAGATCTAAAACAGTCTTTGAATAGTTCTGTAAAATGTTTCATATTAATTAAAATTATATACTAATATTTTTTTCAGTTTTGTTCCTCAATAGTTATTGCGTGGATACATATTTCATGGAAATATTAAAGAAGAATACCCCGGCTCACAAATGAAAACAAACATAACCAATATACGAATTACGAATATACTCTCTATTCTATGAAATAGATAACCTATAAATTTGACGTTTCTATATATGAACCTTATCTATGATATAAACATACTTTTTTTATGATTACAAAATCTATGCTATCCAATAGACTATGAACTGTTCGAACAAGGGTGCGTTTATATATATTTATTGGATAGCGTTAGAGTAATAGTAGCATGATTACGTTCACATTTATTAGATATGTCTCGTATTATGTCTAAAATCCTATTCCAACGATCCTAAATCGAGTGACACGCAGCGGCGTACATACGCTAATGCAGCCAATGCAATGCATTCATAGTGCATTGGATCCCACGTTAGATAGGTGACCCAAAAAGTCCGCGTCCTACAAATCTTTTGGTATGGATAATTTTTGCGAGTATCGATACTTTAGTGCGTGAACGTTACCTAGAAACTAAATAAGTCAAAAAATAAATGTCTCAAAACTGATCGATGTCTATGCAAGTGCGAAGTCGAAACGAAAACTATTGAAAAAAAAAAAATTGTTAACATTAGAATTTTTTTTAAATATAAAATTAAATTTTAATAATTATTTTAAAAATAATTATCAAGTTTTATTTTCTAGAGTAACTTTTTTTCTTTCATGTAACTGAAATTGGACACAAAAGGTCAAATTTTTCAATATGATTTAATTGAAAAAACCGTGTAATATTTATTATTCTTGTCTTATAATAGTATAATCATATATAGGAGGGTTTGTTAACCTCCGTAGTCACTAAATCGACTTTTTGCTAAATTCTACCACTAACATTTAAAAAAACATATTAAGCTTATTGGCGAATACCGATACTTTTTCTATATTTATCCATCCTAAGTCGTGATAGTCAGGTAAGTTGTGGGATATGGCAATGAAAGAAGAAGAAGAAGATGCAGCAGAATTATATCTACCACCATAATTTTTAAAAACAGAAAAAGTGCTTACTTTTAGAGAGAAAAGCATAAAATACAGGTGACAGTAAAATGTTACAAGTATTGTGAAATACCTTTTAAGATTTACCTAGGTACGGCGTCACATGATAGACATATTGCTGGGCTTTAATTGTTTTAATATTAATTACTGATGATGATAATAAATCATGCGTTACCATGTAACTAAGAAGAAATAGAATATTTCATTATTAAAGAAAATATTAATTATCTCAACTATTTTGACTTATTAATTATTTTATGTGTAGTTTTTTGGGTTATTCTGCCGTGTGTATCCGTTCTCTCTGCCCGGCGCTTCGGATTCAGCTTTTTTGACATTATATTCAGGCTACAGTATTTTTGAAATAACATTATTCCAATGAAACTCCGCACATTTTAATGAAAAATATTTTTGCCCCACTAACCAACTAACTAAACAATAACTGCATCTTAATATAGAGTACGCAAATAATTAAACATAATGCTAGGGTATATCCTGCGCTCGGAGAAAATAGTTTGAATCGTGATGCAGGTCAACATATTAAATATTTTTTAAACCCAAACTGATATTAAAAATTGAATTAAATAATCCACTTTTCTTTCAGAATGTCAATCTTCTCGAAATCTCAAGACTGATTTGCCATTCTGACTGGGTTAGATATTAATTCGTGGCAACATTACGTTCGACCAATTTCCTGCGAGCTTTCTGAAATGTTGTATCAAATCAACAAAACTAAACAAATTTTGAAGGATGTCATTATTAAAAGCTTTAAAAATTGACGAGCAGGTTTAGAAAATAATTGTGAACAATGTCTAAAAGACTAAAATATTATATTTAAAACAAGATTATATTATTGTACTTTGTATTTATTATTTTGTGTTTTTATTTTATAGTTATAGTTTATAGTTTCAAATGAATAACAAGTTATGATAACTGCGATCTCAAAAAAATTAAGCAACTGTCTTAAATTTATGGAGTTTGAATAACAAAAAAAGAAATATAATATATTGATTATTGACGTATATTTGGCACTAGACAAATATTCAAATACCTTCGTATAAGTAAATATATTTGCATAATTAAAACATGTAAAATGTCAATAACTTAAGATTAGACATGTTTTCAGCATTACAGTTAAATTAGCAAATGGGGACCATTGGCGATTCTATCGTCATGTCAACTGACTGGAATGAACTAATCGTAAATTTGATTTGAAAAATAAGGAAAAAATATTTAAAAAATAAGTAAGAAAATTTATCAAATTCTTCATCAAGTCTAAAAACAATAGTCAAATTAAATAATTATTATGGTACAGAGAAGACTGCCGACTGTTTGTTATAGGCGAGAAAATTATTGCTTCGTATTAATTATTTACGAAACTTGCGAAAATTAATTAATATACAAGTCAACGGCGTTAAACTATTGAACTCAGTAGAAAAATGTTTTGAGCAAAATTTGAATAATATTTTCGACATTGAAAGAGCATTTGATTTCGAGTTTACACTATAATGGAGATTCTAAAATATATTTGACTGAAAAGCGACGAAGAATCTACACCCGAGTCAATAATTTTATGAAGATAAATAAGATTGGCTGTCTCTTGTAAAGATTTCTCTTTCTCTGATTCATTTGTATCGGAGATCCTTTTCCTTTGTTTAAAAATTTAAATGCCATATAAATTTTAAACAAAAGAATAATACTCGAAATAAATTATTTTGGAATATTGTGTTTGGCGATTTCAGAAAGGGAAATATAACTTTGAATAATGATTAGGTATACATAAATATTTTGAGGGTTTTTAAATTATTAGTTGTATTTTTTTTACTTTAAGAAACGGGAAAAATCGCCCGAACAGGTTAATGCCATTCAGGTGTACACACTTTACAAGAAATCAAAGACTAAATACCCACACGAAAACAAACAAAAAATGATATATTTCTTAAATGCAAACATATTTTTGTTGTAAAATTATAGTTTCAGAACATAGTTCTGTTATTTTTAATACAAATTAAATTAATCAATTAGTAAGATATACAGAAAAAAATCTATTTATCGAAAATATATTTGGTTGCTACCGGAAAAATCACGGTTCTTCGATAAATAGATTTTCTCTGCATATCTTTCTAATTGATTAATTTAATTTGTATTGAAAATAACAGAACTATGTTCTGAAACTATAATTTTACAACAAAAATATGTTTGCATTTAAGAAATATATCATTTAAATATTATATTATATATGTATTTAAACTCAATTAAGTGGTTAATAAAACAAAGATAATAAATAAAAATATAATTTAATTTGTATTAAAAAGTGATTAATTTATTATCAGTATTGAGGGGTGTGGTCCCTTGATACATCTGGAATTTCGGCCACAATGCGTCTTCATTCCTCTCGGTCTTGAGCCATGCTAATTGCAGAGTTTAAAGGGGATTCTGTTAAATAATGTATATGGTCTATCCATCTTGTAGGAGGTCGTCCTCTTGCTCGCTTTCTCTCAACTGGTCCCCGCAATTACGTGTTTATCTAGACTTTAGTCGTTTTTTCTGGCAATGCGCCCAAAATTAGCAAGGATCTTTTTACTGCAAAACTTTCGGAAATCATTATCTTCGGTAATCATTTATTTTTTAAACAAATAATAGATATCTCATAGAGATGAAGCTATTTTTTATTAATGGAAAAATATAGAAGTATGGGTAATTACAGGGGGCTTACAGCCTGTTTTCGACTGGCTTAAGTGATCACTTTACAAAATGTAACGTTCACCATTCCACCTAATTAACCTCCATATCTATAAAATTTTTGAAAGTTGTATATATACATTGCCTTTATATGTGAAAATCCAGTAATTGTGTGTTCTTGGACATATTAAAATATTGATAATTATTTATTTTTATAATTATGTATATAATACATGTTTTAATTTATGTTTGGACTGTGCCCATCTTACTAGAGAAATCTGTGTTGAGGCGGGTATTAATCGTGGTCACGGGATACGTACCATATGCCTCCAGCGCCATATCTTGAAGGCATTCAGCATGATAAATTTTATACTAAACGGATTTTGGCACTTTTAAAAATGGACCAATTTCGCTATATCTTCGTTAGATTGGTGATCATTGATTTTGTTATACTATTTCGTCTTTGAATTGCTGCTTCACATTCACCATTTTTGTAAAAGAAGATGTGAAACAAAATATCAATAAGCATAACAAAAACACTGTATATATTTCTATCCCATATTAATAAGAATTTAAAATACAAGAAAATTATGTATAATATGTATGTAATTAGAAAAATATGATAGGGCTCGTTAACCCAAAAGATGTTATAAATGCTTTTAATTTAACCGCACTTGAGGATTTATTTAATTAATTAATTTTTGAATATAACATAATTTATAATGATTAGGAGCGTCATATGATGTACCTACTTTTAAGGACCACGTTCACGGATGAGATTTTCGTCTTAAGACAATCTCTAATATGGAGATTATGCTACAACGAAATTCTTTGGAGAAAATAACACCTAGTCTTGGAGATTCGAGCACCGCTACATATCTCGCATCTCACTTGTATATCAAACGTCAAATGTCAGTCCATTGACTCTTGATATTCCTTTTGCCCGTTGGATGAATTAGAATCTCCCGTGCAGCAGCTGAAACAGAATTATTGTTTTTTTTTTTAGTTATTTACACATTATCCCGAATCGTTTTGAGAGTTATTTACTCTCGTTTCGATTCGTCACAATTACATATTTTTATTTTATTTTATTAAATTCAGTCATTATTAAAAATATCATCATAATACCATCACAAGTTGGCTCCGGTATCATTGTACCAGAGCCATACCTGTATAATTTGAGGTGAGAATCCTAATAAATTCAGAAGGCAGCCAGAAAGAAGATATAGAAATCATACACCCCCTAAAGAGGAGGGTAGACGTCACATTTATGTGTTGTAGTCGCAGAACTCGGTCACTGTCCGGCAGAAATTCACCCTGTCCAGGTTGCAAGAGGTACGAGGGAGTGCCAGTAGAATGCTCCGTTAGGTCTCTCTAGCCACTGCTCTTTCCGGCATTGTCCATTACATCAACCCCCAGCGAGAGACCCACACCCTAATAAATACCCGGAAATGTCCGAGATTCATTTAATTTATTAATAGGTCATCGTTCCGGGAGATCTGATGACCTATTCCTTCTAATCCCGCAATCATGATCTCACGTGCATCATTCATAATCACACAGTACTAGAAGATGTGCTCCGGTGTCTGCCTCACCTGTGCGCAGACTAATTGTTTATAATTTAATACCATCTGTTTCTCAGAATAAATTCTTGTATCTATCGGGCTCCAGGTGATATTTATGTGTACGTGTTAAGTCATGCTGTCAAATTGAATGCCGTATATACCAGGCGCAGTCGCTTCACACATGCTTTGGATGCTCCGCAACCCTTGAGTTCTAGAGTCAAAAAGCTTTGGGCATTTTGTATCTAGTCGAAAACCGCACTGCTGAAAATATACACTACGACACGGCGCTCGCATGGAGTGAGTCGAAATACATATATACATATATACAAACTCAACTTTCGAACATCTATAATACACACAGATACCAACAATAGTTGATTCTATCATTCGTTCCGAATCCACAAAATTTGAAAGTATTCGACATTCAGTTCTACCTGTATACGCATTCGTCAACAGCATCCAATGAGCAGAAAACGACTTTAATGCTTATGGGTATAATGCACAAAATAGCATACACACTACGAAGCGAGCGTATTGTTTTGAAGAATTTGTTTGTGTGACGCATTTTTGACAGTTTGGATTGAATACTTGAAGTTGAATTTTTGGAACATTGAAAATCCTTCGATCATATGTTATATTTGTATCAGCATCCCTTCTACAAAAAGTCACCGACCGCCACTGGTATATACAAGTGGGTTCTACCAACCCAAAGCGGTGATATCTGAGTTTATCTCCAGGTCAAAATCTTAACATACGTACACGGTACTGAGATTTACCAATCTCAATTAAATCTTTGAGGCTTATCTCATCATGTCTCCTTGTATCATTCCGTGGACACGGGCCATTAAGTAATACTAACCAAAACGTGGCTCCTTAGTATTGTAGACTAGGAATAGTTTCGCCCAGTCGGAATTCAAATAAATTGTATTGTGAACAGAGATAAAAACATCGAACCTTTATTTAAGAAGATGAATATTGGTTAAATGTTGATCGTTTATAAATATATATTTATATTCTGCATTTCTCAAATCGGTTTTTATTAACTAGCTCACGTATTGCGTTAAATATTTCTGTTTCAGTAATATTTTTGTAATCTATCACACGTACACACGATAATTCAAAATTATGATATGGATTTTTATAACAGTACATAAAAAAATAGAATGTACTCGTATTTATTCATTTGCGAAATGGTTGCGGTTTTTACGAAATAGATTTATTTATTATTGAATACCCAGTATGGAGTGATATACCAATCTCTAATGCATATGACGTATTTCAAAAAATTTAATTGATGAAGATTGATAAATTAATGCAATTGATTTGTTAAATGATTTTTTCGTCTTTAGATATGATATGTATAAATATATTTTAAAGACTAACTTTAGGTATAAATTATTCAAGATAGAGTGACTGATTATTTGTAACAATTAAATTAAACCATTTATGTTCCGAATCGATTTATTTTTATGAAAAAATATTGTACTTTATTATCTGTCGACTCTCAGTATGATGTAGAATTATTATGCGTATCTATGTACGTTTACGAATTTCACGACACCATGTTATGTACATATTTATTTGATAACACTACTTTATAGATCTATGCGCGTATTGTATATGAAAATATAAACATTTTGTCCAGCAACTGAGTGCAGAGATTGAACTCTTGACCTTTTTAACACTGCCAATTTTGCACCTACCTAGCCACCCACTCTACCGTGCTAATCCGACATTTATTTTAGAATTTTATATTTATTCGACTTTTGTACTTATTACTACACATTCTACATAATATATCACATTTTAATAATTAAGACATATTCTAGATTTTGGATATAGAGAAAATTAATATTTTTGATTATTAATTTTTAAATATTGGTACTTGACTTCAGTGACGAGAAAAAATGCTACTCTCAACTCACTGGTGTGATTGTGATTGATATTAGAATATTGAAAACTGTGATTGTGATCACAAACACAAACTGTGAATGATTGAAAACTGTGACTGTGATCACAGTTTAATTACTAATACGCGTGCGCCGCACGATATCACAATACACGAATAAATGCATATAATATTATTCAAATTTCAATTGCGTAAAAAACATATTCTAGCACATATAATTAATATATATCTAATTTAATATCATCACAAAGAGAATGAAAAGCCTTAAAGAAATGTGAGTTTATTTTTCGGATCAAATTTTTAGCATTTCGGGTCAAATTCGTAAAACGTTTTGGCAGAATCTACTAGATGGCGCTTATCACAAATTATAACGTCATTCCTTCGTGAATATTTTCGTTTCACATGCACATGCGCCGAATCACGGTTCACAGCCAAATATAAATACATTAAGAAAATGAATCACGAATCATGATATTTCTAAATAATCAATCACTGATGTGAGTGTGACTCAAAGATATCAGTGATTGACTCACGGTTCGTGATTTTGAACTCATCACTACTTGACTTATATTTTCATAATGTTTATTAGTTTAAAAAAATGTATTTCATGTGAATTTTTTTAGCTATTTTACGTAATTATCTACTCACACATTGGTGCCCGACTCATTTCACGAGTGTTCCCAGGTAGAGCGATAAATTGAGAAATACTATTATATTTCGTTGAATAAATTTTATAAATTATAAATGATTCATGTATATTGACCGAATTTGGGTGTAATTTGAAAAGAGTATTTAGTTTCAACATACATTAATGTAGCAACGATCTAACTATTAAATTGATTTAATTATGTAAAACCGATTTAACTAATTAAATAGAGGGTGGGTAGAATTTTAGAAAAAACTCTTTCTCAAATTTTTGTGTAGGTACATACATGAACACCCATGTATGGGTGTTCCCGGTTTTTTAAATTTATATTTATTTGTCGTAAAATAACGAGACTAGACTAGACTAACAAGATAGGAATCCGTGACCACCTTTAATTTCAGGAGTAAATTTAGTAAGTGTGTATATGAAAATATAATGTAGGTACCTATATATTCACCATATTGGAAAAATATTCTTAAAAAATAGTTTTATGGGAAGCGATAACGAATAGATAAGGTTTTAAATAAATAAATCTATCGCTCACATTAAGAATAATTACGCTACTGAAAATATTTACCTAAATAGAAACTTCGAAGATAGACCTAGTCTAACTATACTTTACTTTAAAAAGACACAGGTGATGTGTTACAACCAATAATGGTACAGAATGTACAGAGACACGTTCAAAAATACATTTTTATTATTACAGCTAAAATGGAGCGAGTCTTCATAAAATTGAAGATAAAAATAATAGAAAAAACATAAAATATGAAAACCATTTTTATGATGGACCACAACCGAGAAATCCGTATAAGTTTCTATCAAAATGGATGCAGGAACTGGGCAAGAGTCGCTTATAAAAACATTGACGGTCTTGTTGACTCCTGAAGATTTATCTTGACCTCTTAGGTAAGATCGTTATTGATTGTAGTTTGTGTCCTCGATATGTCCACGGCTGCCATGATTTTTTTATTGAGACATTCCACACACGGCGTCCGTTAAACGAGAGATGAGTTTTAAACTTATAATCTTCATGGGTCCGCTATTATTTCTGTGGATTACTCAGATTTAAGTAATTCGGCTATGGCCTGCAACCATTTATAGGCCATAAATTTTAGCTTTCTTTTTGTGACTCTCATTACTAAACTTGGACTCTAAATAAAGGTTATAACAATTAAAAGAAAAAGTTTTCTGTAGGAGCAATTATGTTACCGAATTTTCACTTGGTTAAAAATTAACTTTGTAATGAATATTAATCAAATTTTATATTTATTAAAAACTGTCTGTGCTAGCTGAGAAAGAGATAACATTTACGATGGTTTCGCTATGCGGCACCGCGCGATATTTAAAATATGGCATAGTATTAAGCTCGAGAGCATGACATCTTTTGACCTTTGAATGTATATAAAAATAGTAAGGTTATCAATATACATACGTATTATAGAGCTTTACACACTTTATAAATACTAAATTACGAGACTTTTTAGACGTTATTATTGGTAGCTCGAGCCAGTACTAGTAAGTAACCTGTAAAGCGTTAAACTGTTTGGCTGAGAAAATTGGACCGACAATAAAAAAAAAAACATAACTGCAAAAAAAATCGTTAAATTAGACGTAAATGGTAAAAACAACAAAATGGTGAACTCGATCAAATTAAATGTAGCGTGACATTAATTATTTATGCAATATCGCGATACGTATCTGTTTTTAGGTCAATATAAGATATATAAAAACGCTACGAATACGTTACTTTGTCTACGAGTTTGTCTGTGGTTCCGGTTTGATGAAACGGCGGGAGAAATGGATCACAATGGCGACGCATGCGTCACCTGCTTTTGTTATCGATCACACGACCGGTGCTAAAGGCAGCGAAAGGGCGACGATTTTCCACTTAATTGATGAACATTTTAATGATTTCAGGCGGGAACAATATTAAATGGTCGTAAAAAATTCGGTAAATTCATTTTTATAGTATTAATCGCGTTTTTTTGTGCGCACTTGAATAAAAGATGATATTCATGTACAAAGGTGCAAATATTTAACTACTCGAATAGATAAGTACGAACGTAATATTTATAACGGATGTTTGTTTAGTTTAAGATTTTTAAATTTTATGTTAGTAATAATGATGTATTATAAATCAATCCATCTATATAGAATGCTCCCAGGCAACCTGCTCCTTTATGCAGGTATACGAAATGCATATGTAATTATTTCTGAATGAATACAGAATTATGAATACAGAAATAAAATTTTAGATGCACTAGTGAAAACCTTAAAAGGTAAATTAAAAAATTCAAAAGTTGCATATCCATTTTATTAATGGAAGAAAGGAGAAAGTGCAAAATTTGAAATAAGATAAAATACTAAAAAAATAGACAACGTAATAAGAAAGTCAAAGAAAAATTTAAAAACTAATCATTATGGATATAAAATAGACAAAGAATAATGGAAGGAATATATTATTGAGGTTTTTGATAATATCAGAGGTGACTTACAATTAAACTTCAACGAAGAAACTGGCTCAGAATATTAAAAATAATAATTCTAGCTATCAATCTGTCAAAAAGTGAGAACGTGGTAGTCACATGGAGTGCACACGGAACTACTGAAACTATTTGAAAATGAGCAACTAGGCGTTTTACAAGAATTATTTGATAAAATTTATAGAACTGGAATAATGCTCAAATATTGACTTGAAATCAACCCTCGTTACTTTACAGAAAATAATGTCAAGCATGCAGTACGATCTGTTCACGAGTCATGTCTTGAAAATATTCTTAAAGATTATTCATTCGAGAATCTACTTGAAGATATATAAAAGTATCAGTGACACTCAATTTGAATTCAAGAATGGACTTGATAGAAGAGAAGCGCTTTTCAGAATAAACGTACTAATGGAAAAGTTTGAGACTTTTCGACAGAGTTAAAAATGTTATACTATCTCATTAAATTACCAGAATTGATAATCATGACATTATATTAAAATCAGATAGAAAAGGTAAAAGTTGGAAACGAAATGTCTAATGAAATTGAAAATCAGACAAAGTTAATAAAGTCTTTCGTAAGATTTATGGGCCAATACATAATAACCTAGCCAGGGAATTAAGGGGGTTCAAAAACTTGTAACTTTGGGAACGATATGACGCCCCAGATATCATGAGGAAGGTAACAAGGAGGCTGCAGTGGGTAGGATATGTAGCTGACCCGTATCATGCATAAGCCAACAGGGTCCACACCGAGAGAAGGAGGTTATAATAAGGTAGGCGGATAATGTTAAAACAGACCTGCAAAATGAAGAGGAGTGCCTAGCAGGCTGGACCACAATGGCAAGGGATGAATGGTGCTCTGTAGTGACTAAGGTTATGGAGTCCCACGAGACTAAAGAAGAAAGAGAAAAGGTCAGACAAGGTCGCATTCTATCGCCACTATATTTATTTAATTTGTATTTCGAAACTGTCTTTAGATTTAGATTAGTTAGCGTAATAGTGAACAGCCCAAGATAAAGTATGCCGATGATACCGTTATTATTGCAGATAATCTCGAGTCTCCAAAAAATGGTATCAGAAGTCAATGCAAATATGATTTAACATGGACCTGAAAAAAACAATGCTAATAAAGAATACACCGTCACCAATCGTAGAGCTGTAAGTGAGAACTGTTCGATTTTACATTTTCTACGTAAAATCTATGGAGTCTTGGACTATGAATGACTTGTGAAAAAGACTTCAGCCCTGGAAATGAGAATATGGAACAGGGGAACTCAAAGTTTCGCGGACTGACCGAGTGACTAATGTAGAAATTCTACGACGGATAAATAAAAGCATGGAATATCAAAGGCATGTTGAGCCAGAGTAAAAAATACATCAAACTGCGACTTGTCATACAAGGGAATGCATGTGAAAAAATAAGTCGGAATTCCTAGTTGAAAAATTTACGAATCTGGTTCATTGAATTATTTTACGACATAGCATCTAAAGTGAAAATCGCCATAATGACTGCAAAATCTCAGTTAGGAGACGGTACGTTCAGAAAAATACATATTATATATAAGTTTTGGGTATGAGCCATAACAATTTATCATAATAAGCGCGCGGCTTGGCATTCGAAGATCTTATTATCTTCAAGCCGGATATTCGATGTCTTGGATAAATTGATGACTCGTAAATCGGCATTGGTACTGTGATATTGGATATTGTCCTACACACTTTTAATTAGTTCAGAACCAAATTTCTAGCTAAAAGGATTCAGCAAACCTAAAAAATGACAGGTCTCGTCTCGTGCACTTATTTTAATAGCGAGATTAAAATAAAACAATGAGAGATTGATAAGAAGTGTGTCAATCTAGGAATGAAAGTGACACTCTTTTGATTTTCGCGTATGAGAGCAGTCTAAGCGAGCTATTTTTTGTTGGTTATGTACGTGATGTTTGGAATGTTCACGTTGACAATATGCGTCGCTTGCGAGAAACCCGGGATAAAGCTGCTTACGCGTTTATTCTTAGACTCAATTTAAGAACGTCCGCGTCATAAGGAAACCTGGCCAATGAATAAGCTTTGAGATAAACTGCTGGATCGGTTGAAAGAGTAAATATTAGAGGCATAAGAAGAAATGAAGAAAAATGTAAGGAAATAGATTTAAAAGAAAAATAGAGATGTGTACACGGAATTTGTTTCACATCAATACTTTTTACAATTTTTAAACTAAGCTAAATACTTGTGCTATGAAAATAAGACTAACTTGATGGCGTCCTGGAACGAGGCTCGAAACCCCGACCGCTAGATCACTATGTGAGTATCGTAACCACTAGACCAAATCACGTTGATTGATTGCTTCTATAGCATTGCTCTTTATTGCGATTTAGATTGATTAATTAATTATTCAGTTTTTTCGCATCTTAATATGATACAATACATCAAGTGTTTTAAATTTTTAGTATACCTTTAAATTAGACAATCAATCATCGGAATCAAAAATAAAATTAAAAGAATCTCGGCGTGACTTTTCGTGCGGGAAGGAGCTCCGACGTAACGTGGGGGATGATACATTTCATTACTCGAAAAACATACACACACATAATATAGAAATGATAAGAGTCAGAATTGGCTTGATTGGGAGATTGGATACCAATTCCTTTGATACATTTTTATAAAATTTAAAAAATGTCATTACCATTCATTTGACTTTTTTTTTAACATTTACTCATTCATAATAAAGATATAATAATGGCTTGACGGATAACCAGAAGAAGTTACTAAAGTCTTGAATATTAATACAACATTAATGAAACTTGGTGAATTATTCACGAGTTTCATAATGTTGTACAAAACCGCTCACTTAAAAATAAGACAATTACAGTTAACTTTTTATAAAATGGGCATGAAAATTTTTTTTTTGAAAAATTTAGTGAGGTACTACAGTACGTTAAGTCGTTAACGAGTAAAACTACAGTGTGGGCCAAGCGATTGTCTTAAGCTTAGTGAAATCACTCGCTTACTTCCATTTTATCATTTTGTATTTTGATTTTCATCTCAAATTGTATTTAGAATTTTATGAATTAAAAACTTTTGATGGTAAAATATTGCTTCACTATTTTATGCTCAAATAATAGATACAGTTTGAATACATGACACAATTGAAATGTGATAACTGAAGTCAGATACGTAAATCTACATTATTAACAATACATTTTTGGCTTTAATCTATTATATCGTTTTGTCGGTAGAAAATAAAATACAGGAATTCAATTTTTCATAATTGATTCACTAAATATTAGAAACATCGTAATAACTTCCGTGACGTATTTTCGTCTGCATTATAGATTTTAGTCATTTGAGAATTTTATATAAGTGCCGTCATAGATTCCCTTTTAAAGCTACGGAGCTTCTGCGCGGATACGATTTTAATCTCTCGTCGGAAAAGGTCGGTATGTTCCGGCGTGGTTAGGCGAGAATAAATCATAGTTCACTTCTCGAATCAAATCGGAGACGATCTCAGAGACAAATCTCAGTCGTGTACACGCGCCGTTAGTAATGATACGTCGACAAACCATCACTGTCAAATATAGAGACGATTTAACATCTTTAATTAGATTAGAGAAGAGATTATTCTATCAATATCTTTTCTTTACAAAATATGCTCCACAGGTAGTTCATACAGTTCAATACAACCATTCCATACATTTTCATAAATCCCTTACGTTATTTGAAACGCCCTTTCTATTCTAGTAACTGTTGTTAAGTGTCCTAAATCGCTTATTGGAGTTGAATACAATAAACGCCTTATCATTATTTACCGAAACAAACAATCTCTCTTTGATAGAGTTATTTGGCCGAACTGTGTTTAAGGATTTAGGTATTTTTCACTCTGTGTGTTACCCTAAATTCTTTTGGTGAAAACGCTCTATAATATTCTTAACAGTGATATTAATTGTCCTGCTGCTTTCTGTTTAATCAATTTCTACGCTCTCTTCATATTACGAATAATTAAAATTCAACAAATAATAGATATCTTATACAGCTATTTTTTATTAATGGAAAAATATGGAAGAATGGGTAATTACAGGGCTTACGACCTGTCTTCGGCTGGCTTAAGTGACCACTTTACACAATGTAACGTTCACCATTCCACTCAATCAACCTCCATATCTATCAAATTTTTTAAAGTTGTGTATTTGTTAATATGTGGAAACACTTCGAATACCATTACACTATCGCCATTTATTACCCATACTTACATATTTTTCCATTAATAAAAATAAGCTTCGACTCTATGAGGTATCTATTATTTGTTTAATAACAGTGCCTTTGTAGGAGAAAATCCAGTAATTGTATATTCTTGGACATTGTATATCTAATCAATCGTTACACAATAAGTTTAATAAAAAGTATGAAATCTAAATCTAGTAGAATAGAAATTTATTTGTAACATAAAAAATAATAACAATAACCGGTTAATAATGACGGGAAATCATTTTAAACGGGAGACTTAGCATTTTGACAGGAGAAGTGATTAAATGATTTGCCAATTAAATTAATAAAGATAAAATAGCTATTAAATCATTGGCACATCATACTATATTTTTGTCGGCAGTGAAAAAATGTCAGGCTCAATACGTGGTTAACAAACAAACAAAATTTTAGCAGTAATTAAACACATCTTTAGCTTAATATTTGTGTGGATTCAAAATAGATAGTCGTGAAATAAAATTATTACTTCGCCAGCAGGATTTTAAAATTGATCAGCAACAAAAATGTTAGGTTAGGTTAGGTTTAGCAGAATAAAATGAATTTTACAGTTTGCCAAAATTTTATTAAATCTCACTTACGATTTGCCTCTTTATTACTTATATTGGTGCAAATGTATTTATTAGGAGAGCACATTCTTATTGTGAAGTTGTAATTGTTCAGCACATGGGTCTGCGATATTTTAAATATTAATTTAGAAAGATACACATATAAAATCAATTTTATCGAAAAATATTGTATTAAATATTAATATCAAAAAGATAACATATAGGTTCGAAAATTTGTCGCTAAAAATATCGTCGCTGTAGCATAGTTGGATAATTCCCGATGTTGAATTAAATATTTTATGCTTACTTCACAGCAGTTAAAATTTTTTTAAAGTGACAAATTACAATAAATGTTGGCAATGTGTTTTTTTAATTGTTAAAATATTTTTTAAATTACGCATAAAGGTTTTATATTTAAATATTACTTAGGAGAAACTAATTACAACTTCACAATAAGAATGTGTTCTCCTAAATAATAAAGTTGTATCAATGTGTCCAAAAATTTAATAAAAATGAATTGATAATTCTGGCGTCTGCTATCAGATTACTCAAAGGTATTTGAGATTCCGTAAAGATAAGGTAGATAGCTCATTCAAATAATGGAACGATTTAATATCAGAAAGGTAACATATAGGTTTGAAAATTTGTCGCTAAAAATATCGTCGCTGTAGCATAGTTGGATAATGAACATTCCCCGGTTTGGAAAGAGATCCAGGTTCGAATCCCGGTGGCGCAACAACAATATTTTTCGATAAATTGATTTTATATGTATATTTTTATAATGAATATATTTAATTCATATTAAAATGTATTTAATTAGCCATTAAAGTAACTTTAGAGCTGCCTAATTTAACATTATTTTCTGATCAATTTTGTTCTACTTGCTGACCACAAGTGGCGGCCTAACTAACTGTATTTGCCGGCAGAAAACATTTTAAAGCCGACCAAAACCTCAATATTATGCTGACCGTTTAAATTTTTGATGATGCCTTTTAATGATTTTTATTTATTTAAAAAAGCAACTACACTACTATAGAAAAAAATAACTTTTTTCGTTTGCGCTATAACAAGAACAGATCCTGTATATTTTATATTGCCACGCGGCAAAGCGTTTGTTTTCCATTGCTATACGACTCGCACCGACGAAAATAAAGAAACTATTATAATTTTGATGCGGGCGGTAGGTAGGTACTCGATAATAAATTAAGCATAGTAAATCAGTCGTATATGTAGTGCGATAAATATTATAAATAAAAATAAAATTAAATACTAATTAAATGTATTAATTAGAAAGAGATACATATAAAATCAATTTTATAGAAAAATATTGTTGTTGCGCTACCGGGATTAGAACCTGGATCTCTTTCCAAACCGGGGAAGGTGCATTATCGTTGTCGTCAAAGTACTGTCGCTGTATCATAGTTGGAAAGAGATCCAGGCTCGAATCCCGGTAGCGCAACAGTAATGTTTTTCGATAAAATTGATTTAATACGTATATCTTTCTAATTAATACATTTGATTAGAATTTAAAATATCACAAAATAATTACAACTCCACAGTAAGAATGTGTTCTCCTTAATAAAAATAAAATTGTTCAAAAAACTAACAAAAAGGATTAAATGTTATATTTACTACATTCTACAATTTCAAAATAAAACGATAAGCGTCATACAAATTTGCTGGTTTAAATTTAGCAGTCACGGTCGGTGGTCACGGCTCCGACCTTTGATTAGGGGGATGGCCACCGGCTGAACCCTATCAAATCGGATATCCAGTACGCAACCTCTCTATTCGGATATCCGCTACGCAGCTTCTAAAACGAGAAATCCACTACGCGACGGCCGAGCGCGCACGCTTAGCTTCTCCAAAATTATCACGAAAATGTTAATTATTTATATATAATATTATACATTGAAATGAAAATATTTCTAAGATCACCGGGGAATTACACAGATCGGCAGACATATTTTAACTTTCCAACACTCGAGATACGGAGAAATATTAATGATCTAATATGCCCTTATTAAATTGTTCATAATTACATCGACATTTCTGCGTACCTACGGAATGTTCACACGTGCGTTACATTTGAAGTTTAATTTGTTCTTACCTTAGATGTCACACATTAAATCTTAGAATCAAATCCGATATCATTATGCATGATATCGTGAAGATTGCGTGATTTCAATTTTGTTTATTTGCGTACTACAAATCAATAAAATCTATATCTTCTTTTTATTTTACTAAAGTCTAGAGAGACAGGCATTGAACACATTCTATCCATGAGAGATAATACACACCCAATAAATGCAACTGTTTTTTTTCATAGCTTAGCTTAGTTTGTGAGAAAAATAGAAAGAATATTAAAAAATAAAGTGATTTTAAATATTATAATATTCGTCTGGAGAGTTTATAAAATCATTATTACGGGTTACTGACTACTATTTAATTTGCTATAAAAAAACATCTATAAAAACTGATCAATCTTTGCGATAAATCTGCAGAATCATGATGAGAAAGATTTTTTGTTTCATTATTTTTTTCATGATCCATTTCACACGAGTTGGCAAGCTAAAAGCTATTGAACCATTGTATCCGACGGAAAATTTCCCCTGTACATTGCCGGTATTTATACCTATTATTACTGTTTCCTTTTTTTTGTCACGCAAAAAAAATCTTTTAACATTTTTTTAATATTGGTGAAATACCAAGCGAATAATTTCTCTTGATTATTGATCGATTCGTTCGAATCATTGAAAACCCTTCGATATGTGCATGGATGCGGAAGAAACGAGTAATTACGTGGGGCAGGCTGGCGAGTGTGTAACGCCCTTTGCCGTTTTTTGTGAAATATAGCGTAATGCACGTAGGACCTTCGACGATATTTACTTACTAATATAAAAAAAAGTATTTAAAATTTGTAATTAATTAATGATAATGTAAATACAATAACATAATTAGTTGTCTGATTCTTCTTTCTACTGGTTGTTATCCAACGTTTTGTAAATTGTACTCTTCAATTGTAGTTTGAAAACTTGCAAATTGATAAATTAAAATTAAATTAAATTGATAAATGATGATAGATGTAATCATTTCGGTGTTTATAAACTTAGTTGTAAAGAATGTACTGCTTTCTATATTGGAAAAACAGGTTTAAATTTTAACATAAATGTCAAAGAGCATCTAAGATGTTTAAATAGCAATGGTTTTTCAGAATTTTCCAATAATTTATTAGAAAATGATCATACTTTTTGATAAAAATTTTGGATTGTCTGTTTCACATATAAACAATGTTGGTCTTAAATTGAATTATTTAGAATCATTAGAAATAAATAAAGCGTGTACAACTAACCAAAATATTATAAATAATTTTGTGTCATTAGGTCAATTTCCACATCTTTCATCATCGTAAGAATTTAAGTTAGGTACTGAATATGTTTAAAAAAATATATATTTAAATTAATTTTTTAAAAATGGATTTTTAATAATATGAGAATAGCTTGACTTTATGGTTTTAGTTAGTTAATTTGATATGTTGATGAAGTTAAGGGTATTTTCCGATACCGGTTAGTGTATTAAAATAACTCATTAAGTGGTTAAAAACAAAGTTAAATAATTTATATTAAAATCAAAACTAATTAATAATAACAGTGCAACAGACCTAGTTCACAATATTTTACGAGTGGATACCTGAGCCAATAAATTACGAGTCAAAAATGTTCAAGGAGTATGTACAAATACTGTGCCATTACGGAAAATATTGCTGTATGAGACTTATAGAATATCATGTTAAATTTTCTACATACTTCCAATAAAATATTTGGAAATCGATCTATTATTATACTATATCTTTATATAAATAACATGGACGCTCGAAGTTAAATGACTTTTTATATTTTGTATTCAATATATAATTTAAAATCAATAAAATATTTTAAATAATCGAAAAAATCACGACAATAACTACGACTTTTAAAAAATGTTTATACATCTGACACCGTTGAGATTAGGTACACGCAGCTTGAACATTTTTTACTCATTTTTTTGACATGCATCTACACCTAAAACATTATGCACTAGGTGTGTTACACCATTATATTAAGGATTCGATTACGCGTTCTGTAAGTATATTATATTTCAATTGTAATGGCCCGTGTGAATCATCACTCCGTGTGTTTTGTTTGCGGGTTCAGATGACGCATCCAGTGTACACTTACCTTTACCGACCTCAGAGATCAAAGTCTTATTGAGACACGCGTCATAAAGATTGCTTAGAACTATTCCGAAAATAATAGTAATATTTAAAATATGAATTAAATATATTAATTAGAAAGATATACATATAAAATCAATTCTATCGAAAAATATTGTTGTTGCGCCACCGGGATTTGAACCTGGATCTCTTTCCAAACCGGGGAATGTGCATTATCCAACTATGTTACAGCGACGATATTTTTAGCGACAAATTTTCAGACCTATATGTTACCTTTTTGATATTAATACATTTAATCGTTCCATTATTTGAAAGAGCCATCTACCTTTTTTTTGCGAGATCTCAAATACCTTTGAGAAATCAGATAGCAGACGCCAGAATTATCAATTCATTTTTATTAAATTTTTGGACACATTGATTGTAATTACACAAGTTGTAATTACAACTTCACAATAAGAATGTGTTCTCCTAAGTAATATTTAAATTTAAAACCTTTATGCGTAATTTAAAAAATATTATGACTATTAAAAAAACACATTGCCAACATTTATTGTAACTCGTCACTTTTAAAAAATTCAAACTGCTGTGAAGTAGGCATAAAATATTTAATTCAACATCGGGAAGTTACGTAAAGTTTTTGAATGCGGCTATCTTTATGAATAATAATCCAAAAAGTTTGAAAAGGGATTTTATTTAATTAACCTTCGCGTGTATCCATTGAAACCTGTAAACCAAAAAAGTTACAAAACAAAGCCGCTTTAAGACTTGCGGGACTCGTTTGGTAGAGATATTTTCAAACATTAGTTTAAAACCGTTTTGAATTCATAATTTATTGTCTATCGTAAACGTGCGCGCACACGGATGAAAGTTTTGTCTTGACATTGTGCAGAGCTAGTTCAAAGCGAGCTGTCATTAATTGTGTATTGTATTTTGTATGCTAATCAGAATAACTGATGCACACTGACCATTATTGTCAAATCTCATATACGTGAAAGCAAAGTGACATTCGTATACACGCATCCTAAAGCCGGCTACACACGTAACGTTATACCTGACAGGTATACCTGTTCAGGTTGCCTATACAGGCAAACCGGAGCGTGTATGTGACAAAACTTTCAGGTATCCCTATCTGTGGGTACAAGCGACCTGACAACAATTGAAAAATCATATTTTCTACATGTGGGTAAATGCTAACTTCAGGCAAACCTGAGCGTGTGTGTTACTCCAGGGTGCAGGTTTTAATAGTTTCATCCACCGCGAAGGTAAAGGTCGCGTTGACGTAGAATGACGAGAAGACCTTCTAGCGCTACCGTATTGCCATGGTTGATTGAGAGATTGTCACAGGTTTGCCGCTACGTTGTTAAAATGCAAAATTACCCAAAACAATATTTTGTTCATGGATACAAAAGCACTTAGCCAAAGTAAGGGACGGACGGTTATAAAAACTCGGTATTGTTAGACGCAGGTGGACCGACACAGCTTGGGTTCAGCGGCGAATACAGTGGCGGTAATCCGGCGAACGTGACTAGAGTCACGTAGGCAAATGCACCTTAAGGGAACCAGTCTTCTGATATTCTCCGCCGTGAGAAGTGGCTCCATCTAAGACGAGAAGTTATTTTCAATTAGAAAATAAAATCAATATCGTCTCTAAAAGTATCAAGTAAGCGCTTCATAGATTGTAATTCCAGGGAAAATTTAAACTGTGCGCCTCGAGTTTAAGCTTAGACTGTGATGTACTCTGCGTTTAATCGTTGATGTGGAAGTATCAAAAAGGGTCTCGCTGGATCTATATAAAGTTGATAAATATAATCGGTGTAGCGAGAACAGACTGTCGCTATAGCATAAGAATATCGCGTCCAGAGTCCCGGTTTGCCTGAATAATTGGGCATCGTCTTGTCATCAACTACAAGCCTGAAGTCCGTCATCCTACGCTGGCACCACAAGGAGCTGACCACACTTCACGTCTAGGATCCAGGACCATCCTAAGAGGTAATCTCTTACGTGAGGGACCTGAATAATCTACATCAGACAAGCGTCAATATAGGCAATTCGGTAGAGAAATTAATGCTGGTATGATGAACACAAATATTTAATGTTAATTTTATTGTAATTATTGTTGTATAGCCTTATTTATAAGTATTAAAGTAAATTGCTCATTTTCCACCTTTAACACATGCAAGTATCTTAAAATATAGATTATAAATTTTCATATATTTAAATATTGTTTCATTTCATAACCATTTGTTCTTGTCAATATTTAAAAAAGAACCAGTCCCCTCTGAACATGAAGCCGAGGAAGAAAGAAGAAATTACCTAACAACGTGTATGGCCAAAGTTGAGCTTCAATATAATTGTCATATTTACCTGAACGGGCATACCATTGTGTGCATGGCCGGCTTATGAGAGTTATTAACCTGTGAGCTATATGCACAGTTCAACAATTTCAGTTTGCTTTACTACATTTAAAGAGCAACTTCAATATGACTTTTTAAACGTTTATTATATATTTTCTTAAGTAGGTAGGTACCTAATAAAAAATATAATTTTGGAAAATATAGATTTATTTATGTGTTTACAAACGGATGCCATCATTAAATCGATGAAATATGTAACTAGAATTAATATACATGAAGATTGTTGAAGAGTTTAAAGTTGTATTGATGGTAGATATTGGATACTGAAAAAAAACGCGTTTTGAGATATCCCTGTATGAAAATTTGGAGATACCTATTCAGATATTAAAAGATAAATATTCGAGTCTGTGTTCTCCTTTTAGGTTTTTGAAATAATTAAGTTGAGTAGTAAATAATTTTGAAAATACTGGATTAATGCTGTTATATGTTGTGTATTAATCATAGATCTAGAATAAGATACAATTATTCCTGACCGTAATGCTGATCATTATATGTGATGTCCTTGGATTGTATATATGTGTGTGTGTGTGTGTGTGTGTGTGTGAGCGTCACCGCCGACGTGGGACGTGTATGTGCGGAGATAAAAAGGGGTCACACGCGGGGCGCGCTCTCTTTCCAGCGTTACTAGTTGTACATCTTAGCGAATTAGTGAAAAGAATAAGAAAATGTATTTATATATTCATAAGATTAAGGAACAATTTAAGTATAAATAATTTACATAAGATATATTTTGCTATTGTTCACTCACTATTCCAGTATGGAATAATTGGGTGGGGAGGAGCATACAATAATATAATGATCTCGGTAAAAATAATACAGAGAACAATCATCAAAGTAATATTAAAAAAAATATCAACTTTTTCAACACAAACACTTTTTGCAAAATTCCCAGTTCCCAAAATAGAAAAAATTTACAAAAAAATCTCAATTAATCAATTAATTAAAGAAAATAACACTGTAAAATTTGAAACAAGCATATCATTAAAGTTTAAAAATAACTTTAAAATGCCTAAATGTAACACCAAACACTATCAGCAAAATTCTATATATTTAGGGATAAAAAATTTCAATAGCCTCCCTACACAAATTAAAGAAATAAAAGATACGAAAGAGTTTAGAAAGAAACTAAATGAACACTTCAAAAACACATAATTGTAAAATAAACAATATTACAGAACACTTCAGAAGCACACAAATGGACAATGAATAGAATATGTAAGGTATTATATAAAATTATTGCAGTGTAACTCCCTCTCCAAGCACAAGAGCTGGTCTCTTTTTCGGAGACGCAAAAGAAAGAAAAACCATGTAATTTAAAAAATGTAAAATACTTAATTCATGTTATAAAAACTGTTAAAATGTAAAATAAAAAAAATAAAAAATCTTGTTTCTCAATTGTAATCTGATTGTAATAAATATATAATTGCCACCAAGAAATTTCCCTTAAACCTTCAATAACTACGAAGTGTACAACGAATACAAACTATTACGCAAGTACGTAACATTATATATTGACTTTTATCTGTTAAATATTTACATTAGAGAAGTTGACTTACCTTAAAATAGCAGCTCTGTTTATTATAGTGTTTTCTAATATATTCCGTTGACACATAAGAATTTTAGCTGCGAGTATCTATATTATAACGTGTACAATTTTATACAATTCTTTTACGTTAGTTTGAGAAAAAAGATTTCATTTATTAATTTTACTAAAATAAGGTTGATTTTCTGTATTTTGGAAGTATAAAGAAAAGTAAAAAAAACTCTAAACTTTGATACTGCTAGTTTCTGAGAGCGAACTGACAAGATATAAACTTATATCACCTTTACGGTTTGCAGTTTAGGGTTAAGCTTGAAAGTTTATTTCTTTTCAACCCCACTCCAGTTATCAAAGTCAAGTGATGAACTATGCCTTCAAAGATGGTTCGTCACTTGACACGGTTATAACATTAGTAAAAAAATGTACTCAAATACTCAATAAAACTAAAATAAAGTAATGCCGTTATTTATTTTTCGCGTAATTGTTTTATATCATCTATAATATAATTGTAACCTTTTTCTACAGCTGTGAAAATAATTCGAAAACAATAAAAAAGTACCCACACGTTGACTCTATTTTTTCATACAGTAAACTAAAAAAATGATAACTTCTTATTGATGATAAACTCCTTTTCCCATTTATTTTCATGATTTTTTCTATATAGCTACCTACTTACAGCGTTATAAATAATACAATATATAATATAGGTAATCATATATATTACATATGCATTTTAACTTGCCTAGGTGTGCAGGATTTGTCTTTCAATCTAAAAATATAATATTTAGCTAATATCCCTGAGTGAAAAGTACGTAACAGATACGTCATTATAATCCAAAAGCGAAACACATGCGATGACGATTCATAGGTCGCTTCGCGTTGTACTCTGTAAGTACTGTTTTTTACGTTACACCCGAATCAAATTTCCGAGAGAAATCTCATCCGTGGATATGGGGCATTTCGAATAAATTTTATAAACGTCTTCTCTTTATAAATAAGATGGTTTTAAAAATAATGATATAAAAAAGATTTCCTATAAACACGGTAATTACCAAGATATTGGCAATTTTTGATCATCAAATTGGTTGTATTTGTAGCTGTGTTGAGAGGTCACCCATCAAATATTACAAGACTTTATTCTCACAACGATTCTCACTAACACATCAGTACAAGGCGACAATGTTGAGGAAAGAAAATCTCTCCACCCCCCCACTGAAGAGAACTTGTCGTGTTATAATGATTGAGTCTGGCTTGGACACTGATGAGTTGACTTTTTATTTTTCGGATGAAGAGACAGAAGAATATTATTTTACCAAAATAAATAGATGATGATTACTTTGCGAGGGATTTTATTTTCATCGGATTGACGGATAAATTCTTCTCTCTTTAGTCATCAGCATATATATTGATGATAATAATGATACATTTTTAAAGAAATCACATTTTTGTTATGAAGTTACAATTTCAGAACAAAGCTCTCTGGTATTTTAAATGAATTAATAATAAAGATATACATTCCGATAGATTTTCGATAGATATATTTTTTCTGTATATCTTTCTAATCGTTTAATTTAATCTGTATTAATTATATATTTGTTAAACCAAAGTATAATATATATTCAAAGTAAAATCACCCATTTACACACTTACATGTACAGTGGCAAAATTGAACCAATAAGTAATGTTGTGATAATTATTAAAAATAATAATAAAAATATTTTCAAGGACATTATTTTGTGTTATATTCTTACTTAAGTTTTACACCACAGTTTTATTAGTCACTTTAAATAAAGGGCGAGGCACGAATGTTGTAACAAAAACCATTAGTTTTAATTGTTTTTGTGGCAACATTCGTGTTTTACCTTTAGTTTTAAACCGCTGTATAATGAAATTTGACAAAAACTTTTGACTATGGTTAATTTGTTTACGACTTTGATGATGTCATGAATACGATTTGGCGTAGTTTGGCCGACATAAAGTTATAGCGTAATTCTCTCACGTGCATAAAACGAGCAGCTTTATAGAAGTATTGTACATACATACAGAAACATTCAATGAAATACGATTCCGGGCTATTTACGATACAGAAATGGTGTGTCTACGGCTAGATTTCGTCTGTTTGACTGCGCATTTAGAGTCCAGTGTATTCTGTTAAAAATTGGGCTTAATAAGTATTCCCGTAATTTTTTTGTAAATGTTTCTATGCGTGAGACTTAAAAAATGGTTATAAAATATATTTAAAAAAAATAGGAGATAAAAATAGCCAACGCAATGGGTTTGAAAAACATTTAGAATGTGATAAGAAAAATAGTAATATGTGATTAAATAAAACACACTCTGTATAAAATAACGAATTTTATTAAATGCCAATCGGTTTCGCTTAACTCAAGCTTCATCAGGGCGTATTTGAAACTAACAATAAATATAAAAATAGTGCACTTATGTATACATAAAGAGGGAGACAGAATATAAAATTAAATGTAAAAGAGAGACAGAATATAAAATTACATGCGAAAGAGAGACACAGAATATATATACATGAATTGAAAAGAGAGAGACAGACTAAGACAATATAGAGTTTATCTCCCTCTTTTGATTGTGTTTTATTTAATCTAATATGTTAAACTACAGAGTGATTGCTTTTTACGAACAAATAATAATATGTGTTAAGCATAGTATGAATGCGATTTCAATGAGATGATGTGTTTAGTTGTGGAATAATGATACGCTGATTATTTATGGAATAATAATAATAATAATAATAATGTGTTTATTCCAGCGTGATCAGGTTTTTTTTTTAACCCGATTCGCCATAAATATAATACATATTATGTTATACATTAAAGGTTATGAAATCAATATAATGCTATGAAAAAGAAAACCAAGGAAGATATTATTAAATAAAAAAATATTTTTTTTAAAAAGTTAATAAAAAGTAAAAAAGTTCACACATATATACACACAAAATATTAATATTACATATACAACTACTTCAGTCACGGCCATTGTTGTATATGTAGCTATTTTGTAGGCGCATTCTCTGGTCAGGGAACCAGCTTTCCATGAGAGCGCCGATTGCACCAGAGAGTTGGTGCTGTGCTCCAGCCGCAGCTTTACGCCAGCAACTCGATGTCTCAGAAGCGGAACGAATCCATGTATACGGCCTTCGGTAAAAATTGTAGATGCGCTGCAATAACGCGCCAATCCAAACAGTATTTTGTATGAATTGTTGTACTGAATTCGGAGACGGTAATAATGATACGCTGATTAGTTATGGAACAATGATACGCTGATTAGTTATGGAATAATGATACGCTGATTAGATTACGTGAAAAATACTCGTATGTAATCTTTTTTGCACAACAGAGATGGGCGTACAGAATACTTACCAATATAAGAATACTCATCTATATTCCTGCAATGTTTCAAATCAAGTTAAGCGCTGAGCAATGCCTAGGATTAAATCCCAAACCACTAGACCACTAGGCGTCTTACCGCTAGAGTAAACAAACACATTTTTTATTAAAAAACAAATACATTTAACTGATTAAATATAGAAAATATTTGAGACCAGTATGGAGGTCGGTGTGAAGCATGAATGACAATAATTTATAAACTCCGCGAGAATTCAAATATTACTTTTCCATGTTAACCTTTTCTAGTTGCACGATGTTGGCTGTCGGTATTTACGATTTTTGAATTTATTAATAGGACAGTTTTTGAAATCTCAAAATCAGGTATTCTAAATTAAAATAATTAAATACTTCGATTAAATAAAACACAATCAATTTTATTAAACTCCAACCGGTTTCACTTAGCTCAAGCTTCGTCAAGGCGTATTTAAAACTAACAATAAATACAAAAAGAGATTTATATAATATAAAATTACATGCGAAAGAGAGACAGAATAGGAGGATCAAGGGAGGGGAAAGTACAATGTTGAAGGATATTAGATTGATTTAAAAGGAAACATACCTAATATGGGGCTAATGGATACACTTATTTGGTTATTAAGAATTGCACTATCACTATTCACTGCTTTTTTATCTCAAGGGCTTCTAAATTAAAGGGGTAAATATTCTGCATAAAAACGGGTTTGGCCTCCGGTTGGACAAATAAAGAAACGCGATATATACTAAATTTTATTTATATTCTATATAAATTGAGAAGTTTGATTGTACGACCTTTATATATTTTGTTTTGAGAAAATCTCGTACTGTAGAGTCGTACATAGTTCAGGGCTATTTCTTAAATGATTTATTTTTATTACAGGGTGCCGGAAACCTGAAGATGTTTTTTGTTCCGGTGATATAATACGGCAAAGAATGTTGTGATTTGTTTTTGGGATATTCGTTGATTGACCGTATACACACGAGACATGAACGGCCTATGGCATATGGAAGGCCGCACACGACTACAAGTTAATACGATATAAACTTAGACATTCCGATAATTTGTTTCTGCGAATCTCAGATCTCACAGAAATATTTTGTATTCTCACAATTTGATTAGTAAAGCGTAGTTCGGCTGTTCGGTGTTGTTATAACAACACTTTGTATGTAGTGTCTGGGTGTTTTGTAATATATGTATAGACATTTTGTCGCAAGGGTTATCATCAGAACTAGTATCAGTAATGTAAACTACATAATATATTTATATCAATATAGACCATGTCGCTTCGGAATTTGGAAATGACAAGAGAATTTTCGAAAGCTCTGGCAAATAACACATTGGAGTTTGGTAGCAGAGTTTTGCGAAAACGATAAATTTGCACATATAATATGAAGGCTATTAAAAGATCCTTGTTGGCACAGACCTAACGTGTGGAATGGAACCAATTAAGGTGTGGAACTATTGCGTAATTTCAATTTCTGTGATAAACCTGTAGCGATTGCAAGGTGATCAATTTTTGGTGAGACGAATTGTGATTGGAACTATGATTAAGTAATTGATACAACATTAATAAATTGTTTAATGAGAAGTATTAAATTATGTCGGCTTGTGAACGTTTGCATATTTTTTAAAAGATACGAAGAGTTGGAAACTCAAGGAAAGGAAGGGAAATCATTTGAGATTTGGGTCAGAAATATAGAGGAGGAAGATGTTGGGACAGTATTGAAATTGGCGAAGGACCAAGATGAAAAAGAGCGTCAGGAGTTCTTTGAAGTATCTTCGTTGCGATGCAATAGACCGCTCCAAGTCTGACCTTAGAGCTCACATACAAAGTACAAATAGTCACTGGATAGTACAATGATATAGGTATCACACCAACTGTGCGAATACGAGATCCTATGGTTTATTCAAAGAGTGACGTGGCTAGTCTAAATAAAAATAGAGTTGTAGATCCACACAATATCCACAACCGTCAATATCTACAACAAGTTGGTAGTAACTGATTGTTACTCTTTGACGAATTGTTTGTAACTTGGGAGTAACCAAATGTTACTTCTTTAATGAAATGTGTGATGTGGAGAAGATTTAGAGGTAAGATATGAATTTTGAGAAAAACATTTAAAATGTAAAGATCATGTTTGTAGCAAGAACTAGGGTTTATAGAAACTTTTAAAGAACTAGCACAACTTTGTTTCAATCATTAAAAATGACTTATTTCAGAAAAGTGTAAAAAAAGAAAAACAATCTGGAATGAGTCTAACTACTTAAAATTATTTTTTAGTGGACTTAATAAATTTAATAGTAGGGTGGCGTGCTACCCTAGGTCTTATGGAGGAGAGACAAATTCTAAACTCAATTAATCACAAGAGCAGCTTGGTTTACTAAATCGGTCCGGGTATTTCATTGGAGCCACCCCTTATCAGGGCGCCGGGAAACCCTTCTAATCGACGTTGAGACGCCAACACTCAGTCCATCACTTTGTCCAGAGTAAAAGTGAAGTGGTTAGAACATTAATATTATAGATAATGGTATTTTTAAAATACATTTTCAAGGCTCGAAGCGTATCTAAAGTTAGATATTTTTATAAATTATAATTTTAAAAAATATGATTGTCTTTTCTTAAAAATTAATTTCTTTAAAAACAAGAATAATTTTTAACAAAAATGTAAAATTTTGTATAGATTCACATTAAAATCTTTGCCAGTAGGAAATTGCGATTATCTTTTTTTTGTAAAACTAATAAATAATAACTTTACAAAAAACTACATTCTAAACATCACAATCGATTTTGAAACATCTGTTCATTAATTCTGTACTATTTTAAATTTTGTTTCGAAACCAGTTGACGTTAGTTAATAGGCCAAAGTTATTATAAACAAAGTTATTCTACAATAATTATTAAAAAATCAAAGCTATTGCTTCAAATATTATAAATATTAAAAAAAGTTATTAATATTGCGAATATATGAATATTTTAGCTAAGATAATCATAATATTATTTTACCTCAGATAAAACAGCTTTTGTTATTATGTCCATAATTGCTGGGCACTTAAAACCCTTTAGAAGCATTACCTGTTAACCGAATAACATTTTAATCAAACATTTTACTAATACTTATGATTTTATACTATATAATAGTAACACGGTTCAATTATGTATTAGGACACAAGCACGGTTCGCATGTATGTATGTATGTATATACCCAAAGTTTATTGCAGAAAAATTATCGTGGCATGTACATGCATATAATACATACATTGTATATAAATTGTACCTAAATCAGTGATACCTTACTTTTTTAAAACTGTTTTAAGAGCTCTCGTATCAGTTTCACTCAACACAGCATCCCGACTTTTTTGGTGTAAGCTAAATTTACGCCATTCAACATCCGATGTGTGGATTTTTTTTATATTCATAAAGAAAATAAATAGCTAAGAAATATGTGTATAATTAAACATTCTTATTTCAAAAGAGTGGAAAATATAAAGATATTTTAGTGACAATACATGCACATCAGAAAGGTATTTCCTACCTTATACAGACAGCACAACATGGTAATTTACCTCTCTTTTAAAGGAATGGACAATATAAGAGGACACAATTAATTAGTAGCTCCGAGGCCACTATCCGGTAGATTTCTACTCTTCCCACAACCACATCGAAAGGAAAGCGGCACCTTAGGGAGAAAAGACCGGCTTCTCAATTAGGTCTTTCCAGCAGTTTTTCATCCCTGTATCTCCTAATATCAAGATAGATTATATTACCCTATGAAATATTCTTACAAAGCCCTCGTGTATAGATCAATCCAAATGCATATGTATATCTCAATTCAGTATCGGAATGAGGTCTCTTAATCCTCTCTCTTTCCTCTGTCCCCCGCATCCAGCTATTTTCTGAAATCTTTCTTATGTCGTTGGACCAGCCAGCGGACGGATCTACATCTCGACTTTAAGTACAAAGCCTCCATTTTAGCACCCTATTACTCAAATAGCTCTCATTCCTTCGGTCGAGGTGCCCGGTCCAGATTGGGTCGAATATTGGGTTTCGCAGTGTACGATTTTCGCCTTTTTGGATTTTCGTACAACGTACACTTTCCATCACCAGTCACTATTGTATTTCACATAAAAAAAATCGTCCCTTTTGTACCTGGACAGCAGGAAAACAGCCGTATCGTAGCATCTCTCATTGTTATCAGGAGAGAAGGAATCCAACGGCTCGCTTTCCAAATTTCCCCCAGTTTTTGTAGGCGAGTAGATATTGCTTGTTGGGTTACACCAAGTGCTCGCTTGACAAGGCGGCAAAAGATGTTTAATTTAAATAAGTGCTAGAGTTGATTTTATTTAGGGGCCGAAAATTAATTAGTACACCTGATATATTATTAATAAATATAATTTTATATAAGCTATATATTTAAAATAAAATTGTATGTACTTATTATATTAATATATAATGTAATTAAGAATTTAAAAAAAAAATAGTACTTACAACATAAACTTCACTAAATTATTAACAACATTTTTTAAAACTTCAACGATGTACTTACGATTACAAAAGTATGCTTAAGCCGGTCATACACGTAAAGTTATACCTGATAGGTACACCTGTACAGGCAAACCGGAGTGTGTATATGACAAAACTGGCAGGTATCCCTACCTGTGGGTACAGGCGGCTTAACAATAATTGAAAATTTATATTTTCTACATGTGAGTAAGTGCTAACTTCAGGCAAACCTGAGCGTGTGTGTTACTCCAGGGTGCTGGTTTTAGTAGTTTCATCCATCACGAAGGTAAAGGTCGCGTTGCGTAGTTCGAAAAACAGGCTCTTCGTAAGCGCAGCGTAATTGTGTAAAATTTTATTGAATTATATAAATCTGAGCCATCCATTCTCAAATAATTATAGAAATCTTGAGGCTGTACATTTAATTACTTTATCAAATTACCGTGACTGTATTGGGTTCTTTTTAACAACCATTCTTTACACCACTTTCGTCGCTTGTTTTCTTTCTTTCTTTCGTAGGATGATGAGAAGACCACTAGCGCCACCGTATTGTCATAGTTGCGCTGTACCGATGCCATGGTTGACTGAGAGATTGTCACAGGTTGGCCGTTACGTGTATGGCCAAAGTTGAGCTTCTGTATAATTGTAATTTGTCATGATTACCTGAACAGGTATACTCGTCAGGTATACCGTTGCGTGTATAACCGGTTTAACACTACACTCAAGAACGTGGCCTAGGGCTGGTTGAGTGGGTATATTAAAACCCTAATATTTCCTTTTAATTCAAATATATAAATAAATTAAATATTTATTTAAAGAAGAACTAATTGAGAATAACACATATTATATCACAGCGTAAACGAAAATGAAACATTTCAATTTTTTTAATAATTTGTATAGTTCCAATTCGTTCGTGTCTGTAAAAGTGCACAATATATAAGTATTCCTTTTACTAGTAGTGAAACTTGGTATTCATGGAAACATAGTGTGTACATTACAAAGTAGATGTCTTCTGTATTTGATTAAAATAATAGAGAATATAATATACTCGCATGTCAATTTCATTATTCATACAGTTTACGTTATATTGCGCTGTAAAGTACCTACTATAGAGTTATATAATGTTAATGCTGCTATTGTAGTTATCGTGTGCGTTGATGTCACATTGAGTGAAATTTGAGTTAGAAATGTAAAATTAATTACGTAAATTATTAAAATTATAGTTCAAATATAAAGAGGGAAGGCTGAAAAGTACGCAGCCTCACACACGTTGATCACAATTTATTATTGTTGGAAAAAATTTAAACCTTATTATTTTTACTGACGATATATGTCATTATTTAGAGGTTTCGTTAATTTTGAATTTAACGTGTTTGACATTCTCGTGGAAATTTATATAATTCAGTCGCGCTCCGCGATTATTATTTTTTTTATCTATGATTTGATTTCAATAGATATTATAAATTGTTAAAAAGTGAGCGGCCGGTCTTAAACAGCAGATGACAGAATGCGGTTGAGGATGATTCTCGCATTAGAAGGCGATTAACCGCACTGATTTTAGAAATCAACAAAGTCATGACCTTGGTTTTGCAGCGTGATGGATTTCTGTTAATGAGACAGCCGATGTTCTAAATATTTCTCGTGATTGAGCGGTTAAAGTCATTCATCTTAAATTCGGAATTACACTTGTCGAAGTTTTCTTGTTACATTTTCGTGACTGAAATTCACAGAAATATTTAACTATATTTGACGCAAATTCAGACAATTTCTTGGCACGATTTGTTACTGAATGAGACCTTCATTCTATATACCAACTAGAGTGAAAACAATAATAGAAACAGTGGCGGCATAACAGCTCACCGTTATATTATTTGGGTAAGGGAAAAATAATAAACGGTCAGTAATATATTGGCCTCGTTATCCAACTAAGAAAAGAAATTAACAAAAAAAGTCCCGGAATAGAATAGTGACAAACATCTTAATGGAGACAGTGTGCCGGTTCATACAACGGCAGATGCTCCACGCCACTGGTTTCCAGTAGATGAGCTATCCACCATATTAATCTGGCATGACACCGTCAAGCATCCTAACCTCAAAAAAGTACTCTTCTGTGAATTTTCCTGCCAACACAATTATTTTCTAAGAAAGGATACAAAATTTGAAGTATAATTTGTTCCTTATTTTTTTTAAACTATTGAAATTATGAAAAATGTCAATGTCTTACATAAATTTCAACAATATTTTTAACCTAATGAGTGTCACATTACACATCCAAAAATAAACTAGATAAAGGTATGGAAAATTATAACACATTATTTTTATCAATTGACCTCGGTCTGACCCGCGACCCTCCGAGATTAACGACCTATCGGGAATTCCCGGTATCCGGTGGGTCTGTCCAGTGCTGACACTATATAACGGATACTAAAGATAATTGAATTATTCCACAAAATTGGATTCCGGGCAATGGGTGTGCAAATATACTTAATTGATTTTTGAAACTGGAACAATCTACCCCTTCCATCAGATCTTCCAATACTAATTAGTATGTAATACTACCAATACGTTTCCACGTATTTATATTGAGAAATTTTGTTAAGTATTGTTATTCAATAATGTCCAAATGAGAAATTGCTTCTACTTTTTATTGGAAGTACGGAGACGTGTTTTGAAAATCAGTTCCATTTTTTAATCTGTATTATTTTATTAAATTCAACGATTTCAACCACATAATAAAATAATTATAAAAAATTATACTTCATTAACATAACACAACCTATATGTATATCAATTATTTATTTAATATTTAGCAACATCTAAATAATCTGCGTGTTATTATTATTTTTAAAAAATTGTCGAACATTTTGAGAATAATGATACTAGAACTTTTATAAATAAATTATGTAAAATTGTTATATATCTATTTACTGCAGGAAGATTTAATTATATTACGTTTATTTCATAATTATAATCTACCTAATATTCTGTATACCTGCATACTATGTGTGTCTATATGAATACCATAACTAACTTAAAACTACTTGTAGGTAGACACCGTGCAAAATACTTGTAGGTAATGAATGTTTGGAACAAGTAGATGAGTTTGTGTATTTGGGAAGAATATTTGATAAAAATGAAAAGACTGAGAAAGATATCGAACGGAGGGTGACTGCAGGGAACAAAGTAAATGGCGCTTTGTATTATAGTTAATGGGAACTTGTCAACTAGGCAAGACCAGCGGTTCACAATGGAGTCATGGTATCGCCACTGTATGGTATGGAAATGAGGCTTGGAGCTGGCAGAAGAGGAAAAAAAGTAGACTGAATGCAGTGGAAAAGAGGCGTATATGTGGCAAATCCATTTATGGCAGAGTAAAGAATGAAGAAATAAGTCCTGTTAAAAGTCACAATAATCAGCGAGTTAGTACAAGATGGACAGAAGAGTGTGGCGCTCTATCGTCTCTGCCTACCCCCGCGGAGAACCGGCGTGATAGTATGTAAGTAAACAACTAGAATTGTACTCGCTGTATATACTCGTATCTGTCTTGTACATACAGGATCAAGGTTCCATAAACTTCTGTGTGAGAATATTACTTCATGTCCAATATTCTTTTGCAACAAAAAATTAGGGAATCACCATAGACCTAATAATTATTTAAAAATCAGAAAATTAAATTTTAGATTTTTATGAATGTGTAGACTACACACCAAAATATCACAAGTTACGATACCCGCCTAGTGATTTAGTGGCCGTAGGTTCGAGCCTCGTTCAAGGAGGCTATCAAGTAAGTCCTATTTTCATAGAACAATATAAGAATATTAATGTGACACGTATTCTGTGTGCGCATATGTATTTAAAAAAAGAATTTAATTCGTGAGAAATTTAACATTTTTATTCCGAAATTCTCGAACTTTCTTTAATGATCTCTGATCTCTGAAATGTAATATCGAATATAATCTGTTACTATCTAACCTACAACTATCTATGTACATATTCATACTGCCGTTTATGAAGTGTGGAACTGTGGGTGCGAGAGATAATTATTATTTTTATACAAGTTATAAAAGTTAATTTGAAAAGTTTGAGAAATTCCGGTGTAATATAAAAATGAAGTTTGAATTCTAAAGTTTCATACAAAAAAACTTGTGAGAATATTTTGTACGCATTTTCGTTCTATACGATGTGAATACCTTGAATGGGATAATTAATTATTGTAATCTTTTTCAGCTTGGGTGGTACGGTCATTTAACTTTTTATCTATAATAGTGCGTACATAGTTAAAATGTTAATGCAAATTTTAAGTTCGTACATAGGTTTGATTGACTCTGAAGTATTTAATTGAATGTTGTATATATTAGAATTTTCTTAAAATAACGGCCAATTTCAATCTTCATATTCTATTAAATGTAACTTTAGAGTAAATAAACTTAGCCGAAGTAAGAAATATTTGATTCCACGCATTTTTGACAATAATGCTTGTGGAATAAATCGCCGGCGGATTAGAGAAAAATAATTATTTATTTATATATATATTTATAAATTTTCAAGATTAATATTAAATAAAAATCATCACAAAATGGAGTTTAACGACGCGAATTTTACGTTTTATAAACAATATCGTCTAAACGCCGTCCATTTCTCTCAATCTTGCAATCGAACTCTTAAATTTGCAAATACGCGAGAGCAAAGCTTTGGTTCAATGGCAGCAACTTCACGGCGGATATTTTCTTGAAATTGTGTTCTGTTGTTGAACCTGGGAAATAGCTGCAGTTGCGGTACCAACATAGCCATCGATATGAAAATATGCTTCATCAGTAAACAATTTGTTTCCAAGCGTTCGTGCTGTTCCAAAATGTTCCAGCATCGTTCTCGCTAAGGTTTCACGTAAAGAATAGTCATTTTCGTACAAAAAGCGCGACACGCACGAACCAATAAATCACTGCACTTTAAATATTGCTTTACCGCGAACACGCGGTTCGCTCTCGACCGATGACTCATTGCGACTGGCAAATCCGCAAATCACGCGCGTCGAATAATATCCCTCCCACTTACCTAACTCTGATGGTTTACGAGCAACTACAATTTAATGTTGAATTTTTTCTGCTGGACACCTTTACAATTAAAATCGGCCAAAATTTTTTAAGATAATCTGATATGTGTTCGTTAATAATAAATAGTAAAAAAAGTATTCGACTTTCTATTATGCTGGTATTTATGTCGCCATATATATAAACTATTAAATAAATACATCCATTGGACATACAAATAAAGAATAAACATTCCAGTTAGATGTAAGATTATGATATAAAAAAAAACATGTCTCAGATTCGTGTTTCATACTACCCTTGCAGAGAATATTTTATTCTGTTTCGAAAATTATTCATATATTCAGTTAAAAAAATTTAATAATAGTAAAAACCTCCCCGGCGGACAACCGAACCCCAGCCTCTCGTATGCCAGAAGGGGATACTAACCACTACACCACAGACGGGTACGAATGTACCGTAAAAATAAACGTTCACAAATATTTTAAGCTCTTTCACCAAGTGTAACAATTTTTCAAATAAAATTCAATATCTGTATTAAAATTTGATTGTGTATAACTAATAAAGCGTATCAAAATATAAATCAATACATTAAATTTTAACACTAAAAAATCACCATTATACTATGATAATTTGACAAACAGTCTAAAGAGGTAGAGTGTTCGCTTAGCATGTGAAAGGTAGCTGGATCGATTTCGATCAAGAAAATTTTGGAGACGTCTGGTAACGATTCTGGTACAGAAAAAGGTGAAAATAAAACACAAGGTAATACGAAATTTCCTAACGCGTTATTTATATAGCTGCTTTCGTATCAAATTTGACTGGGATACCCTTTGAAAAAGCATATTCTTTTTTAATTTTCGCAACTAAACTTTGTACCTCTCAAAAGTATATTAAAACCTGGTGAATGATGAACAATGGTGATTCCAATGTCGCGTGACTCGGAATAAAGTAATCAGATATGCATTATTATCGCACATGTTTTGGTTATTAATCAAGGAAAAACGGAACTAATCAAATAAATGCGTATATTTTTATTAAGTCTATCTTATATATTAATGAACATACCTAATCGACCTACATATGTAGTATTTTCTTGAATTATACAATATATTAAGTTGTTTCTACTCACATGACAGTAGATTTGATTTATTCGACCCCAAATCAAGTTTTCCATTTCATTCCGAACTCCTCCATACAAGTATTGAAAGCGAAATACAAATTTTTTACAATACTCGTATAAATAAGACGAGTTATATAAATTTTATTTTTAATTAATGGTAATATAATAATAACACATTTCAATATAACATAATAAATACGTATAACATTATTGAAAATTTTATCTAAAATATAACCTACAAAGGTTTAAGTATATACATTATGGTTTTTTCTTATCATTCTTTATTACCAAGCATGTGGTGAACATTTTTATAAATGATGGACGAACGATGGGGATGATCTGGGGAGCCTTTCGCCTTCTCCCCTGTCGGACTCGGACTGGCGAGGTGCGTTGTCGATTTATTAATAAATGTATCATTTAAGGGAAGTACGTTTTTCTTGCGTACTTACGTATCTTTACAGCAAAGGAATCCAATTTTACGTGGGCCATATTGACAACAAGTTGATTCGCATTATTAGAAACTTGTATAGAAAATGTTGTCGTACACACAAGTTGTATTTTTGATCGTTGGTTGTATAAATTTAAATGATTCGTTATGTAATCCACAAAATATACGTGTACTAGCTTTCAGCTTAAGTTTTACACATTTTATATTGTTTTATAAATGCGTATCAAATATTCATGTATATTACCGCAGATTTTAATATTGACTAAGAGATAATTAATCTCATTTTACATCATAAATCTAACATCGAATTAATTTTTTTTCATTAAACGAAAGAAATAAACTTGTGTTTAGGTGTGTGAAAATTTGTATTGTAGAAGTTTACTTAAAATTGTGGTAAAGAATATCCACATAACTTTATTATATTACATAATTTTTGAATAAATGATTTACGATTTTATTCTCACACTGAAAATGCAAGCATTACGCAACAATGAGATTTTTTGTATTTTTGCTCTACGCTTATCAGGAAAGATGTGGAAAACTGCCCATTCATTTCTGGTCATTGAACACAGAAAACTCATTATCAACATTAAAGTATTGATGGTCTTGCACCAGAGAAGTGATTTCCTTTCTGGATGGGTGCTTTAAAGAGAATGCACCAGGCGAGGTGCAGCAAGGATTGGGTGATATTTTGGTACCTACATGTGAGGTATAGAATCAAAATCAGACGTGGCCAATTTTTATGGTTTTGAGTTAAGTATGCATAAATATAAAGCATATTAATGTCTACAAGACTAGCTTATCGAAATTAGAAAAAATATCACCGAATTTCGTACATAAACGCAATTAAAATTTGCTTGTTCTTTCAATGGCGGACATGTCCAATAGACAATTAATTCAAACCTAGACAAATATGTTTTCATCCAAAAAGACGACATTATTTGGTCATGTGACTTGTGGTTACTGGTCATTTTCAAGATGGTTCTAAATGTGACAGTCCTGGTACAATCAATTTGCATTTTACTCGAAAACAGGTAAAGATTCTGGATCTCACATATAGTGGTTTATCCTTGGGTAGGTAGTAACTGAACAGTGGAGACAGTGCAGCATACCATATAATGTACGTTCATCAATATAATCAATTTCTTGCGTTGTTGATTCGTATATATAGTCCTGTAATACAATATTGAACATGTGTTTTCACGGATTGGTATAATTAAAATTATTTTTTTAACGGAAAATGGATTCAAGTAAGTTTTTCGCTTCTCCTGGGGCTCGTGCGCTGGTCGCGGGGCCCGCTCGGAGGTGGTATTGCAGAATGGCGACCCCGCGGTTATTAGCGCGAAGGGGAGCGGGGTGGGGCAGGATGGTGGCGGGCGGTTCACCTGTGGGGGCGGGAGGGTGGGGTGGGTAGGGCGCACGCGCGGCCCGGGGAGGCGCGCGCCGTGACAGACACCGCCAGCCGCCGCCGGCAGTCAGACGTGTGCCGCGAGCCGCCCACTGCGAGTGAGTGTAGTGCCATGAGTGCGGCGCCCGTCCCGTGATCCCGCCTTATGACGGACCAGTCCGGGGGGCCGGCCCGCCGCTAGCGGAGGATGGCTGCCAGGCTACTGCTGCTGCCGACGCTCGCTCTCCTGCTGCTCGCACGAGGTCAGTCCCCCCTGCTTGTACTGACTTCACCAAAACTTTCAACTTGACAACCTTAAAAAAAAAAATTAAAAAAAAAAAAAAAACATAAAATAGTACTTGTAAAAAATTTCCTACCTCCATTTGATACCTGTGCACTCACGGGACACGATTGGCACTGATTGTAAATTTACAATATTTATCTGCCGAGAATATTTATTATAAACGCTCGGTGGTTTTCTGGCTAATAATGCGGCCGTTATTTTGATCGGACCAGTAGCGTCGTAAAAAATAACTGTTGAATGTGTACGACAACTGTTGCCGTTCTTGTTGCGAGCGAACGGGGCAAAACAACTGTTTATATACACATCGCGACGTGCATAATGCGTTACATTTTCTATCTACCGATCATTTTCACAATTTCGACGAAAAAATTTTACACTATTTTACATTAATTTAAATGTGCCGAAAATACTGATATTTATTTTAAATCGATCAAAAATATAGTATTACACGGCACGTCTAAATAATTGTTACATGAAAAATCGATTATGCTAACTGAAATAAATTCGTTGAATTTTTACCCATTCATATAATACAGATCAAGGTGCGCATGTGTAGAAAATTTGCCATGAGCCCACGCAGGCTTAAACTATGTCGGTTCATAATTGAAGGCAGTCCCTCGAGATGTTCTCTCCATCCACTCTTTCAATACTTAATTTACGCTTCGTGTGGTATGTATTATCTAATCCATTCCTGTCCCCCTAATACATATTTAAACGGTACAAATCTCATTCATAACACCCCAAATTCATATAAAATGTTTGTCCTAGTAGTATTTTATTATATTAAAATGATTTAATAAGTATACTATTAGAAAAAAGGTTCAGTCTGGGGAAAATGACGAGAACACAAAGACAGTTTATGGTATAACATTTTATTTATTTTCGATTTGATCGCATTGAGTATTCAGAAAAAATACTGAATCTGTTAAAGGGGGATCGTTTAGGATTTGGGGGGACGCAAACGCTGTTAAGGGAGTTTCACTAATGATCGCTTCAATTTAGAAAGATCAAAATACTTATGAACTTAAACCATCCAAGGTTTGTATCTTCGAAACACAAAGAAATTATAAATGACTGAAGATTGCTTTGTATGAAAATATTTTTGAATAAATCATTATAGCAAGCGCACCGTTGTAGTACAATATTTTAATATACTATAGTAATTGGATTTTAGATTTTATGTAGGTAATTAAAAGCAAGAATAAAATTAACAAATATTACGTGTTGCTTATTTCTTCTTTGTCTGTGGAAGGTGCTCAGTCGGTATAATTAAAAAAGTAGTAAATTGTATCACTACCGTTTTCCTATTTAACTATTCGACTAACCCGTCACTGATTATTACAATTTACTTATATGTACTATTTTTTGGTAGAAGAGATCAATTTAAAGTTTGAAACAGTTCGACTTTATTTTATTTTAATCTACCGTGTCGTCGAAACCGCCTTAAATTCATCGCGGAATGGATTTCATGATCAAAAGATCTTTTATAAAAATAAAAAATGAACACAGAAAACATGAAGCAGGCAAAAATTCCCTTAGGAAATCTTTGCACAACAAAGGCTACTGAGAAGTAAGCATGTAAAAAATTGCTTTTCCGCGGTATACCTGAGATAATTTTTGTTAGCATCTCAATCTGATTGGTATATAGTAAATGGTGGTATAAATAAGTTTATTAAATATTTGGAAACTCAAATAATGAATCAATTGTATTATTTGAGATGCCAAAATATTATAGTTCTGATCTGTTTGCGGAAGGTTTTAATGTCACCAATTTAATGCCATTTTAATGATCGTTCTTAAACATTGAAATTGAAAAATGAACAAATTCATCGAAAATATTTCAATATATGACAATTTTTTATTTTATTTATTATGTTATTTTTTAATACGCGCTACTATTAAACTCCCAACACCACTTTATATATTGATACTTTACATAATATTTTTTGACAGATTTGACTATTTCTAAAACACAAATACTCATAAAAATGACCGATGATGGTTTCTTGATAAAAACAGGTATCTAGAAATTGAGGGTAAAATAATTTTATAATATTTACCCATTATTTAAAAATGTCGTATAAAATATATAATTTGCAGTAATTACGGTTCAGCATTAATTAACCCATTATTCCAGTTCAAAAAAATAAAAATAAGTCCCATCGATAATTGCGATAAATGTCCACCAAAGATATAACCGAAGAGAAACTTATAAATATTGATAACGCAATGCGTATTTTAACCATCAAAATTAATATTAAGTCAATTAAAATTTTTGATTAAAAATGTCATTTTCTTTGAGGAATCGAAAAAATAAAAAACATCTTTAACTAATCTATTGTATGTATAGTCATTTTAATCTCTGCATAGTCAAATTCAAATAATTACATTTAAGATGAAGATGTACAGTATGTATAAAATCTTGAATATGCTTTCACACGTAAGTCATTTTGGTAGAAAAATAATTTTATGTTCAACTTAATATACTGCAAAAAGTATCACTCAAAAAACCTAACTAATATTGGCCCCGGTTTTCGTAAAACTTTTCCTATCAATTATGAGAAGGTTCAATAAAGCGCTGATGATAAAAGAACGAAAAACAACAGATAAAACGAAAAAAAGAAGTGCCTTAATTAATTCCCAGTCACGGTGAAATGGATCCCATTTCAGAACTTAATTTCAGTTCAATTTCAGATTCTTGCTTTCAGATATTGTAACAGTGAGTACACCTTGGAAGTAAGATATTCTCAGAAGTCAAGATAACCAAATATTTGCTAAGTTTTCTGTATTTCTTTTCGTTTTCTAAGAATTGTTTTGAATATCTTTTTACGTTCGTATTTTGTTTCTTAATTTTGAGACGTGATTGTCTCCAGATTGTATATAGAGAGGTTTCTTTGTCTTGGTGCGTTTTTTTATTTTCTAACAATAATTAGGTCATTTTACGTAGGTAATAATCAATCACGTATTTAAAAAAAATATAATACGTTAATTAAAGATAGAAACGTCTTTTCTAATATCGAGATCTCATATATGTTCCCGTTCAATAGCAAACTCATTTTTGGGTTTTTATTTAAAAAATCCTGTATACATTTATTTAATAATTATATAATAATCATTTTGAACCACTTTTCTTTCCGTTTAACTGCAAAATCCTTTGAAAATTTCTATGGCTTAATAAAACAAAAACGTATCTACTAATTGTTAGTTTTTAAAAGAAATAGAAAAGAAGTATTTTTCAACATTAATGATTGATATTGAGCTGACTTAAAATAATAAGCAAACTAAATTTTATTGGACACATTAATTACACTTTCCATTTTTAATAGACTGAAAAATTAAACACAATGATTTATCAAGTGATACGTTGTTGTTTCAATTTTTTAACTTCTAACTCTTTTAGTTTTTGGGAAAATATTTCTTTGTGTTGCCTATAAGTAGAACCGTTTATTCTGAATATATCTACATAAAAACGCATTGTTTATATATATGATTTTGTATTATTAAGCTATAGATTTTTTCATCGACTTCATGGATGTTTTTCTCTATCTATCGTATGAAATAAATACATAGAAATGATACCGAATGAACTGTTGAGTGTTTTCCATTTGTTGCCCACTTTTCGTGTTTGAGTACTTTTCGTACGATTGTTAAAGGTTTTAGAGGCTCAAAGCCACCAGGGTCGTGGTCCTAATGAAAGGTCCGGATAGTGTTCCTTTAATATGATTACCTACTAGCACCTTATTCATGCCCTAAATATTTCATTATTAGTGGGTACTTCAGAAGGCAACGCCTGAGCACAACGTAGTAAAATGGTTCATGAATGTCGTATCCGTTGACTATGTAGAAATTTATTAATTTAATAGGTAAAATCGAATCTCATAAATATGCACAATTTTCTGCCTCAAATTTCCTAAAGGAAAAGCATATACCTACATAGATAATATATATTAGTACAATAAAACAAAATATATTTTAGTAAGTTCAAAAATAAGAAAAAGTTAATTATACATTATTTTATGAGTTATATGAATATATAAAATTGATTAAGATAAACGATAAACTAAGCAAAACAGTGTTATTATACCTCGATTAAGATAAATAGTGGATTTTAGAAAATTGTATTTTCGTAGTTCGCTCGACTCTTACGCTATGGTCGGAAAATATTGTAATAATATTTTTTTAAACTCACTTGGAATTATTAGATCGTTTCACATTTCACATGGAAAGATACATAAAAAAAAATATGTATATTTACATATAGAACTATGATATGAAATAAAAATCTACAGGCATTGGCGAATGAGAATAGTACTATGCTACGTTTTGCCTGTAATTTATCGTAGGTTGGAATCAAGGACACTCACCGAAATAAAGCTATAGCAACTAAAAGCATTTGAGATGTGGAACTATACACATCTACTAAAAATAAGTTAGGCAGACGGGGCCATTAATGGCAATTAGCATTATTAGCAATATTTCCAAAAAAACACAATTTCTGGATTTTCACCTACAAAGGCACTGTTATTAAACAAATAATAGATGTATCATAGAGACGAAGCTATTTTATAATTGAAAAATATGGAAGTATGTAAGTAAATAATTTTAAAAAAATAATTAGATTCTCATTGTAACATATATCCTATTTCAGGGAAATTAATATAAAATTTAGTCCATAGATGGCGATAGTGTAGGGGTATTCGAAGTGTTTTCACATATTAACATATATACAACTTTCAAAAATTTGATAGATATGGAGGTTGATTGGGTGGAATGGTGAACGTTACATTGTGTAAAGTGATCACTTAAGCCAGCCGAAGACAGGTCGTAAGCCTCCTGTAATTACCCATACTTCCATATTTTTCCATTAAGATGTCTATTATTTGTTTGATAATATATTAATTCGGATGCGAAAGTAAAAATAAATCTTCAAAACAATAAAACCCCCGAAATTATAAAATTTTGAGCTTATTATAAGATATACAGAAACATATCAGATGCTGCATCTTATCATTTAAGACAATCGCTAGCGGAAGAGGCTCTGGAAGACAGGCGATGGTTCGATGGAATCTAAGGCAATGGTTAGGGGTATCCATAGTTAACTATTTCGATTGAAAATAATGATCGTTAACTTTCGTTAAGTAGAGTTAAGCAAGAAGAAACAACAATAACAAAAAATGCTCGTTGTTTATCGCTAAGGATAATTTTCTAGGTAATTTTAATGATATAATAACTTTTATAAAATTTTAGAAATTAACTCTAAAAAATTAACCAAGAAGTTGATTTAAATAAAAAATGGTAACATGTTTTCGATTTGCTTGCCATAATACAGACAACAATTTATTACTAGAGCGTTCCGTAATGGATCCAGCAAACGATGTTTTTTGAATCAAAATGATATGGGTATGTGTTCTAAATTCTGAAAGGCGTAAATAAACGGATTCACAAAATTCTTTATGTTTTAATATGAAATCATTTTTCTACGCCCGTCACAAAAACGTGATGCATGAATTATTATTGTTAAAGCAGACACGTATTTTTATTTTGTAACGCACAATGTAAGCTTTTTGAAGCACATTTGTAATTGATCTAGTTAAATAATTTGGTATTTCGTGAAAATATGCAATTGACTATCGAATGATTTAACTACAGTTTACAAATACAAAAAATGCAACAAACCATTTGTGATATTGTCTCCATTGTATTCAATAACTGGGTATTTTTACTTGCTAATGAAAAGGCATTAAATAAATAAAAGCAACCTTTGAGTTAATGGTTAAATGAAAATGTTTTTTGAAACTTTTAAATTTGTTTTGTAAAAATATCTATTCGAGAATTAATAAGGTAGAATGTGAAAATTGGGTCGTGATTATCTCATTTTGGTAATGAATGAGTTGTTGCTTTATTGTTTAACACTGTCCAACATTATACGATACGAGTAGGTAGGTTAAATAAAATATTTTCTCAATTATAAAAGTGTTTGAAATTTCAAGTAGTTAGATACACAAAATTTAAATAGTCTAATGAAACTTTTTATTAGAAGTAAAAAAATCTAATTCTAGTCCCTATCAATTAAAGATAATAAAAGTTTAAAGTGTTACCAAGGATATTATTTAACTTTAACTCTATTATAATATTTCTGCTGTGGCCGTGGGGTACATTATTTAATATTGTGAGAAACTGTCCGTATATCCGCATTAATTAATATTGTCACAAAGTAGGCACGTTTTAAAAGCACATTTTTTTAGAGAATTTTTTCCGTCGGTTTCCTCTCCTCGGGTAGGATTAATGTGATCCCTTTACCGTCGCTACTCGTCTTTACTTAAGGAAAATATTTTAAATTAAGCGTTAAATACCTCTTTGCGGTTTCTGCGCGTGTTCGTATCGTATTTCATTACATTTTCTTTCTTTTTGCAAGTTTAACAAATTATGCCTCTGTTATTTAATCAAAATGAAGTCTTTACATTCACTCCTCTTTTTAAAACGAAACAAAGAAGTATACACTATCAACATTATTAATGCCTTTTTTATGCAAGATTAAACCGGCTACGGATTCAAATATAACGAAGGAGATACATGGGTATATCTCTTTGGAGATATGGTTACATTTTTTAAACGTAAGTTCTTTGCGGCACGTCTCTACATAAAATTTTCGATTAAAATATGTTAATGGAGATGAAAATGCATCACCAAAATAATTATATATATTTCTGACGTTGTCCCCTATTGCGGTCTTGTTAACATTTGCTTTTGCCTGCCCGTTAGAGATTGGAGCGCGTGACACGTTATCTGTCTCACATTCTATTGAACCGATTTTGACACACGTTGACTTCACATTGAAGACGGAAAAATACACAAGTCGTTTAGTCAATCAAAGTCTCGAAAATAAGTGATGTGATGAAAATCAAAATGAGTAAAGTATGTAAATAAGTTTCGCTCAGAATGCTCTCGCTGGACTCTGTTTTCATCACTTATGTCAGTAGATAATTTCGAAATATTTTAATCTATTTACATAGTCATCAAGATATAATAACATGGTTACTTTGTAGTCAAATGAATACGTGCGTTGTCTACAAGGGTGTGCAGTGCATACAAGCAAAAAATCTGTACATTACTAAAAATTTTGGAAATCAAATATTAATTAAGTAATGGGATTAACATACACGAAAACATTATTTTACAATTAGCGCCATCTGTGTACCAGTAGAGACTTTAATTGCTTGGTTCTAAAAACCACCACAACTCACCGCTGTATTCATGGCGCTCTTGTGCATTCGCCGTATTGAACTATTCACATTACTTTGTTCTATATTTAAACTAGTGAATTGCTCAAGTCATATAATTAGCTATTCACTGAATTGAAAATTTCTTTCGGTTGATCCGTTTTGGGTGGAATCGTTACCTATGCTGTTTTTAACAGAATAACATTAGAAAGGCATTAGAACTGTGTGCAAATCATTGAAATGTCTATTTCCTCTTTTACTAATTCGCGAAATTTACTATTTTACTGTTTTTAACGTGTTGATTTCATGGCCGTTCTTTGCGTTCGAGGTGCATTTAGTGCATGAATTTGTTTTTGATTTGGGAAAAACAAAAAGCAATTGGCAGAACTATACATGGTAGGGTCGTATGAACGATGGATTCATTTTGTCTAAAGACGTTGGTTAAACGAAAGTTCATAATCCTATGTACAACATATATTGTAGTACATATTATATTATATATGATTGTATAATATCATTGGTAATAGCATAACTTAAATCTATACCAACTGCACGCCACTGGTTGTCTAGCACTGAGCTCTTCTACGATGAAGAGAAAATGCTTTTTAGAACAGAAGATATCGTGTGCCACAGTGCCAGAGTGACATTTTGATTCCAAACAATATGTATGAAAAAAAATGGGATTATTATAATTTACCGACCAGCTTCAAATAGTTTTCTTTACTTCTAGACCATCCTACATAAATATAGTAATCTGATATTCTTCCAACATTTTTTCTGTTTTTTCCCCTGAAAATGAAGTACATGATAAGCCTTGTTTAAGTGAGTTACTTGTATTATATAAGCTCTAGTATACGTAGTTCATAATCGAACATTATGGTTATTACTGATACTTTTACCATTTGCAATACATTAAAATAAAATAAACGGTTTGTATTCATTTTTATAAAAATAATATTTCGGAAATCTTTGAAAACAAAGTGATGCCAGTAATACAACGGGTCAGTTATCTTTTAATGTGAACAATACGGAGGCCATTGTTTCCGTATTTTACGCAAATTGTCCCACTAATGTTCTTGTCTCATACGATAAAATATCCTGGGAGCCATATCTGGTCAGGACACCAAATTTAAATGAGAACAAGGTGATGGGGCATTCGCATACATTAAGGAATTAAATGAATTCTTAAGGTGCGTGTACAATGATGAATTTTGTTCTTAGGTCTCAGAGATGGCTTCTTTTCATTTCCTATTAAAACTATAATACATTAATAATTAATCACGTTCAATATTGATTATGCGAGTTTTGAATCGGTGTATACCCATCCTTAGTTAATTACAGGCTTTTAACGGATTTTAACTTATTTTGGATTATTAATCCGTTTTCATAAAACATGTATATATAATATATTAAAATTACTGTAAAGCTATCATCGAATAATATTCAACAAATATTACTATTATTACATTTATAGTTGTGCCTTATTTTGTTTTTGCAAAAAATGCAATAGTCTTTTAATTACTACGTTTCGTGCTAATTCAGAAAATCTAATTCGGTAAATTATTCCTTTTTGCATATTAGAATTAATAATATAATTGAAATTGAAAAAGTTATGTAATATAAAAACAAAACAATAATGTACAGTTATACTCATTGGTGAAAGTACTGAGAATGCTAATAATACAGAGTGAGTAGGTTTAAGAATGGGTCACTTAGGTTGAGTGAAGAGAGGATATTATAATATACGATACGAGTGTTGATAGTATCACATAAAGAGGATGTCTACGAAAATTAGATACCTATTTTTTTAAAGTTAGAAAATAAGTTAAGGTAAGATTAGTCTTTTAAAGTTAGGTCTTGCTAGAAAACTCAATAATCGTGGAGCATGCAAGGGAAGATGTATTAATGAGGACGCATGCATGATGCTCCATCCTCTCTGCCTACCCCCGCGTGATGTTAAGCTGGTTAGTAACAGCTATATAATGATTAACAAAGCATATGAAATTTTATTTATCATATGAGCGTGTGTTCCATATTTTTTAAAAGTACCTACTTATATAAAAAAACTTATTTTTTAAAATATAGTAAACCCTCCTATTGAAAAGGAAAATGAAATGTTTCAAAGGTAAAAATCGTGAAAAATACACGCATGGATGTTTTCAGAGCTCCATGCACACGCGCTAATGTTATAGTATCAGCATTTTGGTTGAACGTCTTCGAAAAGAAATTTGACGAGCCTGATAAAAAATAAAAGAAGTCTGCCGAATAATGTGAAAGGAAAATACCTCACGCAAGCAAATTGAAATGGAACGGAATAAACGATTCCTAATTCTCGTGTCTTATTGTCGGCTCGGTCCCCGAATGGCACTAATGTGAATATGTTGGGAAACTTTTTTGCCTGTCCACACTGTGTCCACAATCATTATTACCGGATTCGCTGATTCAATGTTTCGAACATAATTAAATGACAATTATTTAACTAACAAAACATACACGGTATCGTAGAATTAGTGGATACATAGGCGCAGATGAGTAGTTCTAGAACATATTTATATAAAATATATTATTTAAAAGTCAAATGGACTTTTGATAATATAGATGTATTAGATAACGATCGATAATAAACTATAAAGTTAACCATTTATTTTATACATCATTTATAAAGTTTATCTTTGAATTAAAGTAAAATTTAAATTAATGAATACTTTTAAATGAATTAAATACTTTACAATAAAAATACACACACGGAATATGCCATATATACGGATTATTTTTAAAACTTAGTTTAGAACTTGTGCTATGAAATATATGACAATTTTGGTAGTCTCTCGGGACGAGATTCGATTTCCCATCCACAAGGTCACTAAGCGAGTGTTAAATAAATTCATTTACCTAAATATTGTTATATTTTGTTGTGCTTAACTCTACCGTTATCGGAATGCTATGAAATAAAATTTAAAATTTCTGTAATATTATTGAACTATGAAAGTTTTTGATATGATAGAATCTACACGAGTCTTGGCTTATAGCATAACATAACATTTTTAGAATTAATTGAGTTTGCATTCATTGTCTTTTGCACTAATATTCACGTTTCTATTGTCAATCAATATATATAGGTATAAAATATATTAATTTGAAAATATAATAAAAGAAAAAATAGTAAGTATACAGTTTACTAAGTATTTTACGAAATCCTTATATTTTTACTTACTAAATTAATTATTTTTAAATTCGCAATGCATCATTTTGAGTTGTAATACTCTTCGAGTTAAAACATGGTGAATTTTTCTGGTTTTCTACATCATAAACTCAAAATTCAGGCATTTTGACTTAGTCTTTAAACACATGTGCGATATATTAATCCTAATAATTAGTAATTAAAAAATAATAAATTATTGAGTGAATGACTTAGAAAAGGGAGCCCGTTGATGCATTTAAATAGTAGTTACAGAAGATATTAATTTACGACCACATTTTAAAAATCAGAGTGTCTATAAAAAACCTAATACACGTACTTTGCATAAATCGATACAAAAGCTTTGATGCGAGATAATATCAAAACGATCGTCCCCGTCTTATCGAGAGGATTACGAACTCAAGCTCGAGGGTTCTCTCGTCATGTTAAACTGCGGTATCTGATAATCTCGCCGAGTGCTGGGGAGACGGGTTCTGAGATAGTCTAGAGGACACTTTGGCGTCGGCCTGCCGTCAAGCACCGAAGTTTTGTTGGCTTACCGCCGGGTGGTCGCGTAACGAGCGGTCCGCGAGTCGCCGCCGAACACGACTCGCAACATTTGCCGTTGATGAGCTTCGCCGGTCTCGCGCCGGCAACACTCTGCACACTAGAATACTAATTTAGAGTTTTGATTATCTCAATAATACTAAGCTCGGGGATGTTTTCATATTATTTTATAAAAATAATACAGTTAAGGGTGAATGTGTACTGCATGGCGTGTAACTTGGGGCCAGAAATTCATTTACCGTCCAACATACTTTTTAATATGCGATATTTTAAACCTTTATATTTCTACGATACGCTGTGAAATGAGTGGTTTAATACAGTATGCCTCAAAAGTATTTTTCATTTTTGGTTCATTCGCTGCACCAACGCAACGAGCGGAGAGGAACGAGGGGTATGCCGATCGCTAATCACGTCCTTGGGAATTCAGTCGCTATGGAGCGTGTCCTTAGCAGTTGTTCGTGAAATTTTCCCTGGAAAATCGATATTCCGACGAGGTGACATAAACTGGCCTCCACGTAGCCTCGACTTGACATCAATGGACTTTTTCTTATGAGGCTACCTTATATCAAAGGTGTTCAGTAACAATCCTCTCTCTCTGGACCGATTAAAATAAAATACAGAAAAAAAATGACAGTGATCACGGAGAATACATGCCGAGCGGTCTAAATTTTGCCTCCCGTTTAGAGGAGTGCTAGAGAAATAAAGGATCACATTTAGAAAACATAATTTTTAAGAAATAAATTCTCAGAGACTGTAATTAAATGCAAAATAAACATTTTGTTATTAAACCCATCCATTATTTTATTAGAGATTTTTTCTTATGAAAAAGTTTTGTATAAAAAAATCTTTATTAAAATACTATTCAGGTGATGCGAAAGCTGGTGCCGTTTTAACGGTACTTATTTAGAGATGATGTAAGCGGTTATCCTTTGTATTTAAACCTATTTTTTGTCTTTGTTTTTAAAAGGGACACATTCTACCTGATTTAGCCAGTTTCTTTTTAACTTCAATCGTGTAAACACAAAAAAAAATTACCAAAAGCTGACAAAAAATTCATTTGCGACATTATACGTTGTATGAATTTAAAAATGTATGGTGACAGCGTCTTAAAAGTTAGAACAAGTCGTTTGTGGTTTAGCAAGTTTTGTTCGGGAATTTATCACTGGATGACGAACCCCGCGCTGGACCATTGAAGTTAATGACGGGCAACTCCGGGTCACGGTGGATGCAGACTCTCGAATAAACTAGCAGAAATATTGAAAATTAACCAATCAAACGGCATCTTTATAAACTGGGAATGGTGTCACATAAATTGTCACAGCAAAAATCAGATAGACCGACAACCCGCGGATCATTGCTAGCTAAACAAAATCGAGAACCTTTCTTGGATCGGATTGTAACGGGTGTCAAAAAGTGGGTCATATACTCGTACAATAATATTACAAGAAAATGACACTAATCAACTCCGGAGAAGCTCCCCTTTCATCCCTCAATGAAGAATTGCATCAAAAAAGATCATGTCATGTATATAGTGGAATATTAAGGGTATGATGTATTATTACCAAGTAGATGAGTTTGTGTATTCGGGAAGTATATTTGATAAAAACGAAAAGACTGAGAAAGATATCGAACGGAGGGTGACTGCAGGGAACAAAGTAAACGGCGCTTTGTATTATAGTTAATGGGAACTTGTCAACTTGGCAAGACTAGCGGTTCACAATGGAATCATGGTATTGACACTGTATGGTATGGAAATGAAGCCTGGAGCTGGAAGAATGAGGCGTATATGTGGCAAAGCCATTAATGGCAGAGTAAGAAAATGAAGAAATAAGAAAATAATGTAAAGCTGATCTTAGTAAAGTGAGTAAGATTAAAAAAGGATCACTTCGGCGGTTTGCTCATATGGAACGGATGAATGAGAAGAGAATGATAAGAAAGATATATGACGCAAGTGTTGATGGAACCAGAAATAAAGGACGTCAACCAGATATTGGAAGATGGTCCTATTAGAAGTTACAATAATCGGTGAGCTTGTATAAGAAGATGTATGAATGTGGATGGAGCGAGAATTGTGTGTTAGGACAGGAAAGCGTGACGCTCTTTCCTCTATGCCAACCCCAGTGGAGAAACGGCGTGATGGTAAGTTAGTAATTAGTGTATTACAAGCGTTTTACATCGAAGGGTACAATAAACGCTGTTAAATATTGTGAATAATTAGATAATTTAATCTAGGAGTTGATTTAAAAAAGATCGCATTTAATGAACAGAAAGAGCATCTCTAAGTAAGAACCATAAAAACAGCAATAACTTTCGGATCAATCTATTATTTCTTATGGCCGGTTGTGTGATCAGTAGTAACTTTTTATCATAGTAAAAAAGTTACAAAAGTAACATTTTTGCGAAAACGGGTTGTTTGATCGTTAGTAAAAAAATACTTACTTCTCAAAACTACGTCCCGTAGTAATTTTATTTTACCTACGGATATCCGATAGTAAAAATCAAAATCAATAGTTAAATATGGCGGACTTTTCACAGCTGTTTCAAAAGTCATCTGACAAATTGATACTTTGAAAGTTACAGGATACGACAATTAATCATTCAATATCCCGCTATTTTAGTGATGGGAGTTCGTCCGATGATGATCTCGTTGATAAATACACAATACGAAAAAAAACACCAAAAAGTGACAGATTGGCATGGGATAAACCATATTTCATGATTATTTGCCACGCCTATGGACATCTCCATCTATGCTTTGACAGTAGTAAATTTGATGTTTCAATAACCTGCAAAGGATTTTTACTACGGACGTTACTAAAAAGTTACTATAAAAAAAAGTTACCATAGTAAAAAGTTACTACTGATCATACAACCGGCCATAAGTAGTAGGCACTTATTCTTCTCTTGTCATCATTCTTGCCTTGTTCACTTTCATACATTTTCTCACGCATAATTGTTGAAGCTTTTAATAATTCAATATCTAACTAATCACGCCAGCTCTTCCGCGGATACTTTCTGTTTATGTTGCCTTTCACGTTCCATATGCACAAACCATCTCAGCGATCCATTGTTAATTCTATAGACTGTGCTATAGAAAGATCTGTATTCATTCTATCGTGCGTAGATTGTTTTTTTCACACTTGTGTCTATCTACAGCATTTAGTCTACTTTTGCTAATTCTTTGCTTCACTTCCGTACATTATAGTATTGGCATCAAAATTCCACCATGCATCTTTATTTGAGTTACAAAATTTTATTGGCGATAACTGCGTTCACAGCACCATTCACTTAATATCCCGCAGTTACCTTTCGTTCGATATCTTTCTTTACAGTCATATTTTTCACTAATATATATATATGTAAATATCTATCTAAAAATGCTTCATAATTATGCATAATAATGAACTCGTTTTAGTTTTAAATACATCTGTTTTCGGTTCAAAATATTTAAAAATAATAATATAAATTTATTGATTGGTTTTCTTTTGATACGGATTGAGCGGATACATAGAATACAATTAATTAAAGTAGGCATTGAAAATATCCAATACAAAATACGAATGGTTGTAAGTCGGGGACGAGTTCGTTCATGTATGTTCATTTTCTGAAGGCATGCACGGATATTATTATTTTGACGGAAAATTTATCATATCATATTTGATAAACAAAAATTAAGACATTCGAAGGTATTGATTCGAGATTTTGATAAGTGAATGGCGACCGTTTCATGGACAAAAGCTCTCATATTCTACGAGGCAACCGTGCCATATTGCAGTGCTGCATTGCGGCAATGCAGCACGGCATGGCTACCAGAAAAAAAGCCATTCACTGTACTTTCAGCGCAGATTTTTCCTTAATTTGTGTAATATAATATACATATCAGCAATATGGATAATGTAAAGAAATAAAATAAATACAAATTGTTGGACAGACGCGAGAATACAATAATGGAACAAGAAACACAAAATATATTAATAAAGTGTTTGGCACCGTCAGACAGCAATGGTACTAAACCAGTACGCCCCTAAAGGGATCAGGACGTTACAAATAACAGTTTAATCTAGACACCAGACCGACGGAAATTTACTTTGGTACAGGAACAACACTCAGGGGTAGCAAACGGGTTGCTTCTATCATCATCTCCGCCATGAAAACTGAAATCACCCTCTAAGAAGCACCCAGCATGATACCCAAATCTTAATGAATACCCTAAAGAGTCCGAAGTTACGTCCGCTACGCATTAGGTTATCGTTCCGCAGGAGATCCAATCCCAAATCTCCCAATCCCATATTTTGATTTGCGCCATATCCGACGGTGGTCCACACTAACACAGTTATATAAGGGTTCTATTGCAATACATTGAAACCACTTGATGCAGTCGCCAGTCGATCTTTGGCCGTGATTTGATGTGCGTTTTGAATTTGTGCACGAACGATACATTATATATTTTTAATTTTAATTCCGTTCAATTCACATTTGTATTTTATTTTTATATTAGTAATTGTTTGCGTTAATTTATTATGTCAGTTTGTACTATAGTAAACCACCTAATTTTGATAATAATTAACTATGTTTCGAATCTTGAAAAATAGGTTTAATTAAATTTATAAAATGTATCACGGTAGCTTGGAAAACAGCACATTTAGCTAGATCAAAATAAAATAGTTTATTAGTTAAAATGTTGAACTATAAAGATAATGTTTCACACACTAAAAAATATATTACGTGACTGTTAGTATTATATATAAGAAATTTATTGATTCCAATATTAAATTTTTTAATTCAATCTGCAAAGTTTAGATAAGAAGAATATTTATGATACGTTGTGGATCGTGGCTTTTGTATGCGGCTGGGGTCTTAAATTACACAGTTGATTTTCAACTAAAATACTAAGAGAAAACTGGATGCGCAGAGAAAACATTCTATCCAGCATTTGAAAATTTATCCATTAACTTCTGGCGGCGGTGGCGCATTGTGCAAATGTGCATGTCATCACAAAAAAACAGAAAAGGCACGTATAAACACGCTGACAGCATTGAAAATGGAGAATGGGTTTAATTAGTTTTTGCCAAATGCAGTGGATCACGGCCAGACTTGATAAAACTGGAACCTCTTGTTGTTTTTGGGAAGCAAAAAAATAATACTCGTACATACGTATTACGTATGAGCATTATTTTAATATTAATAAAATTTCTTTCGTACAAAAGCAGTTCATGAACGATAATTCAAGATTCAATTGAAACTGCATTTTAATACCATGTACACGTATTGAGATTTTGTTCTGGAGGTATATTCAGAGGTCAGCGTGATATTAGTAGAAAGAGACAAAAACCCAAACCAGTGTAATCAAACCATTCGATCTGACCGGAGATTTTTCACATGCACTTGTGGGGGTCGATGGTGAGAATGAAACGTGCGGTTGATGTAGTGTCGTTTATTCGGACTGAGATAGAACATAGAAACACAAAAGATAAGCGTGAAAGATGAAATATTATATATATATATGGCCACCGAGCGAGACCAGTCAAAGCGTAGCGGAAGGTGCGTCATCGGTATGCAGTCGGGTTAGATTGCGGTGGCAGTACTCTGCCGCCCGCTAGGTATTGAATGCAGATGTTGCTGGTATCGATGCCGGCTGGGAACGGCGGTGAATTTAAACCACTATCCCCTACATACTCTAATGTCATCTAAAATCATTATAGATCCCTACAACTATCTATAATGAAAGATAGACATAAGACATTAAACATTAACATTAATATAAGGCATTAAATTACAAACCTCTATTTTGTTTCAAACTCTATTTCCTAGGGAAATTAAAAATCAGTCAACTGACTAACATGACGGTAATGACACTTGGCGTTTAACGGAAGACGAGTAATATTTGACGAATCTCTGAGACACGATAGGTACACGGGGACAACGAAAGCTGATAGATACCTCCAAAGAATCTCATGGGACTAAATGCGTATCTCGGAGATTGTCTCGAGTCGAAAATCTCTTAAAAACCTCATTCCTAGACACGGGCTATTAACGGACATATTTCCAGGTATTACGCACAGGTAGGTACACGCAGTTATGTGGCGTTGAATTTTCTTCCTTCTTGAAAACTCATTTCGGCCCGTGTAGTATTCGGAAGAATATTCATATTTACTATGGTCATGAAAATTTATAATACTGTAAAAGTAAAAGGGTCATAGTACATTGAATATTACATTCATGTTGACTTAACGGTTCTGAATATGATTCAAGATTATTCTAGTAGAAATATATATACCATTATACATTTCTTCTAATGCACCACGATTGGCTAATCTGAAGACAAATATATATATATAGATAAGAAAGTATAAAACTCAGGGCTTTCAGTGAGTACCTACACCTATATTTAATTTTCAGCTTAACCCCAGGTTACAATTAAATCGTAATAATTTATTAAATGTTTGAATAAGCAGAGGTTACATCTAAAGTCTAACCGCATTGGTTCTGCTGTTTAAATTAGTCTAAACCAAATATTTACTGTCGTATCGTAAGGGAGGTACAGGGGAGCCCACATGTCGTGTCAAAGCGCTGAAGTGATGACAGTTGTGTGAAGCGAGTGTTCGGATTCTCGTAATTGTATTGAAGCCATCGTTGTCTCACATGGTGGGGTATATTGCCGGCGCAAAGTGCAAAACACGTATTTCCAAAAACTTTTTAGAAGGAATAAAAATTTAAACGAATTGAATGTTTCCAAAAATCCATTTGGATTCATTTGTGTTTAATTTTGTTATTTTGTATATTTACATATTTTCTTTTAAATTCAGATTATTAATATGATTTAAATACCTACATTTACAACCCTCTTTGAATTCATTATAAATATTAAAAACTTAACTTCCAGTCCACATTTCGTGAAGCGATGAAGAAGCGACATTTTGTTTTTAACAACCGACATTAATAAAAATTGTGTTTATGTCGTGCTGTATAATTAAAATATTATATTGTCTAAAATACATATTTCTTTAACCTTACATATGACCATTTTTAAACGATGTATTAAACATAAAAAAATTCTTGATGAGTTTCATTGAGTTTTTTTTTCTCTGACAACATCAAGCCAAAAATCAATGTTATTTATTCAATTTACACTTTGAAATGGCAATTATATAAGCGATTTTTGTGACCAGTATATCCAAAAGTTATAAATTATAAAAAATATATAAATTTAAGAAGAGACACAAATTAAAAAAAAATAATTCTAAATCATACAACAGATTTTCAAAATAATTTAAATCTTTTTATTCTAAAATTTTATTTGAAATATTGATTTGATTCCGAAAGCATTAGATCGATGTTCGTAAATAATGACGACGTTCAAAATAAAAGCTTAGGAATCAAAATGCAATTAAGGCGCGACTTTCAACAATAATTCAGATTTTCGCGTTTTTTACGAAAATGTGGGTTTTTATTATTATTCATTTATATTAGAAGTAGTTATACACTAGATATGACTTTTTTAAAATTATTACTAACATAGAATTTTTACTTATTTAAAATTAATAAACTGAATATTATTTGCCATAATTAAGAAAATACATCTATTATAAGAAAAACCACGACCATTGGATACATTTTCCTCGTATCACAATATTATCTTAATGTGGAAAATTATTGCATTAACGAAATATATTTTCTTATAATATTGGAGCCAAGATTATGTAGACAAATTTCGAGTAAGACAAATTAACAAAATGTTAAAAATTAATAGAGTTACAACCATTCAATTTGTAGGATATATTATAAATTCGCCGTCTTAAAATACTTTATATTAGTGAAAACAAAGTTTTAAAAAAATATACTCTATTTTATCACATTTTATGAGGTTTCAGCTAATATTTAAAATAAAGTTTATTATCAAAAACGCAATAATTTCTTACTAAATAATATTTATATCGATCCTAATAATGTGTATTTTTTATTTTCTTTATTAGTGTCAGATCGCCGATTGTCAGCGGCCGTAATGAGGTCTAGTCCGCACTCTCGTAATTTTCGTTAAAATATACCGAAAATATATGTTTTCGCGCAAATTTTACTCACGGTATAAATTAAAATTGAACTTATTCACAACATTAGTGGCAAGTTTCGTAAAATAGATATTTTTTTACCGATTTTAAGAAAAAACAACGTTTTCTTGAACAAAGTAAACATTTTATGTACGTTATTTTTTTAGTATTTCGCAATTTAATATTTCGTTCATAAATAACACTATTGTCTTTTAAACACCAGCTACACATATCACCAAAACGCTAACGTGGAGTTTTAAATCGATAATAGTAATAAAAAATAATCAATAATTTTGTTTAAAATAATAAATTGAAGCCGTCAAAATAATTTTAAACTTAGAACAATGATTTTAGCGACCATTTAAATATATGTAGGTACTTTGTCTGATTTCAAAACATATTCAAATATATGAATTAAGTAATGTAATATAATGTACTCAATAAATTATTTGATATTTCATGGATTAATTCAAATTACAAGTCGTTTTTATTTCATTCCATATATGAATATGGAAAATACTCCAGATACGAGTTATTTCTGACACTTGAATCGAATGCCAGAAAATCATTATTTTTATTATCGTCTCTTTCTATTCAAATCTTCCCCTCTCGCATGATTTACGTAAGAAATAACGTCATTAATTATTTCTCTAATACTTATAAGAATTGAACTATTAGCCTCATCTTGAAAGTATATATAATTCGTGTAGAATTTCTCGAATTTCAAACTGGAAAAATAAAAGGTCGCCCTTGAGATCGAAATTGTTTTTGAAATGTAAATGTGTAGGCAGAGAAAACAGAGAACAAGAAATAAACATTGCTATTTTAATATATCTTCATATTCAGATAGATCCGAAAATAAATCAATACGATTAAAGGCTTGTGTAATTTGTATAATCTTACAAATTTTTGTTTATGCTGAATGTTCTGGAATAGACAGAGAAAATAATACGTACCTTATTAAAAAAAAATTATAAACTATTTTTTTTACAGAACCACGTAGATACATTTTAAAAATAAGCACTAAAATATAAATAGAATTATGTAAAAACATATAAGAAAAAGGGATCTTAGCGAAAAAGTCGAATAAGTGAACGCAAATAGGTGATATTGTTTTGTAAATGAAAAAGAAAATAAGTAATCACAAGGTGCATTTACCTAATTGTCAAGGCATAAGATTATTTAAGGTTCTTGGAGGTACTTGATTTTTAAGACAGTTCCTAATACTAATTGGCAAACAAGTTTTACACATTAGATGCAAGTTGTCTTTTAAGTCTTGTCAGAGTTCGGAATCTGGTAGTGGCATAACTGGGATTCTTTTATCTCATGGTTTTATCTGTCGGTTTAGGGCTAATAAAAACCACCACTATCGTTGCAAAACACCGAAAAAACTATAAAAATACTTTTAGTCTTCGAAGAGGATTACATTCTGTACATAAATATATATTATATAAAAAACAAACTTATGAGACAGTCTAATATAATTAATTAAATACTAAAAATAAACATTTAAATCACTAGACGTGATTTACTAATATAATAGTATTAATAATTAATATAAATTATAATACCAATAGTGAAATTTCTGAACACGGTAATATATATTATCTATTTTAATGGGAACATTTAAGATGATTAATTGTAAAGGAAAACAATAGTTCAGTACAAAATTATATAAACACGCAACATTCGTAATAAGCATAGAAAATACGGATGAATACACAATATTGATGTACGTTATATATATGGTTTCCATAAATAATTCAAGTACTTTTAATGCGTAACATTTCATTTGTGGTTACAGAAGTATATAGTCTATGATGAAACAATGAATATTATGAAGTTAATAAAATGGCACAAAAAATAATACAATGTTGACAATGTTTTGGTTTTAATAGGTAAAAGCTTGTTAGTACATACAAAGGATATTATTTTCCGCTTTTGTTATGTTGTTATTAGGATCCCGCTATGATGTCAATGGACAGAAATTTGAAAATTAGAATTCATCCAATATTTTGAATGAATTGATTTATTTTTGTAAACTTTCATCAAATTGAGATATAATATAAAAAACGGATTAACCTAAAAATATCTTCCCACCTAAATTGGATAGATGTATTATACAAAATGACACATAAGTTTCTCTTTGTCTTGGGGATATATTTTAGATTTATGAGTTAAGAATATACGAAATATAAATAATTACAGTTTTTCCACTCCGAATAAGAATTACTTTAAAATAAAATGTCGTGGATTTATCCATACATGATTTTGAGAACAGAAATATAATCGTAAAGTAATTTGAATTTTATATTCAATAATATTTATAATATAAGTCTGATAAGAAACAAAGTAGAAAATTTATGAAAATAAAATTGACATTTCGATTTCGATGTCAATTAGTTAAAAGTATAAAGAAATATCTTATATAATATTTAAAAAAAAAGAAAAGAAATATTATTTTTACCGACTTTTGATGAATTCTAAATTTTAAGGTTGTTGAACGCTGTCACTTTTGAATTTCAACAAAAACATTAATTGATATTGATAGCTATACCATGTCACATGAAATTATAGGGTAATTTTATAAACCTTTCCACATTATTTTTCAACACAGCCACATTGCCATTTCAAAATGAAATAATTATTAGCGTGGAGATTTTTTTTTACCTATATATGAATATGAAAATAGGGGTCATTTGCAAGATATTATTTTTCATAAATATACATTAAAAAATTTCCATTATTTATAGAATATCATGTAAAAGAATAACAAAGAATCACGTATAACAGCGCTGTCCAACTAGCAGTTTGCGGGCCGCTTTCGGCTCGCGAAAATATTTTACTTGCGAATCATTAGAATTTTATACATTTATAAATAAATATCTGTATTCCAAATAATGTGTTTTTAAACCAAAACTTACAAGCACTATCTGAAGGAACTCTGACATAAATATAGAATATGGACATAAAATAAATTATTGTTTAATGACTACGGTCACAATTCTCCCGTTAAATACATCAATTCTGATATTTAAAAAAATATTTTTAGTTACGTATTATTTTTTTGTATAAATTCGTATGAATACTTTTGAGGTGTCATGAACTGACTTTTCAATTACTTGCTTTTTTTGGCTTATAAAACGTTAGCGAAAGAAAAGATGGCCCGCGTGTTTAAATAAGTCGGACAGAGCTGATATAAAGATAAATAAGAAATACAAAAATATATTTAATTTTTAAAGTGACTTTTGGTTTTTCTGTGTTTGAAAATTTACCCCCATACCTGAATTTGTTAATCATTCAAGAAATTTTCAGTTGATAATTAATATACTAGCCAGATTTTTAATTAAAATTAAAGACATTATGCATTTGAGATTACAAATAAAAACAAAAAAAAAATTATTCCAAAAATAGATTCATTAGTGTGTAATTATAAAGTAGCGTGGTGACTAATAAAATTACGTAAAATATTATTAAATTGAAATGTGTGTTCTGCTGGTACGTAGTATCATGAAAGATATAGCAGTTTAAATGATTTGGATATTGTTATTTTTTAAAATAAAATAAGGTTATAAAAACAATTATTTTCCCGTTCTAATATTCATTATCATGTTTGCTATTATATTTTTTTAAATAAAAATATTATGTCATAGCGGTTTAGGTGTGCTTAAAATATATGAATCCGTAGGGACCTGCGTTTACATTTACACATATTTCGCTATTCATTGCAAATGTTGTTTTAAAAAGAACCGAATTCATTTATCTATGTACATTTTTAAATACTAATTACGCTTGAGTAGGTACTACAAAAATCGAAATAAATTTGTTTTTAAGTTGGCACACTGGCATTTATACATTCAAAATAATTAGCAGATAAGCAGCTGCGGGCGGCTTCGCGACCGATGGTGACCGCTACGCAGCCGTTGATTGTTGCCGTTGGCACGGCTATCGCCGATTGCTTGCTGCTAGTCCCTGCGGTGTCTCAGTGTCTCAATAGAATCAATATTTTAATGATAGAGCTTTCTCCAAAACAAACCGTAACGTAAATAAAATGTCGATATAATTAAAATTATTCCATCTTTTAAGTTAGTTGTCAAAATGAACAAAAATGACATAAGAATCGTGGATAGACAATTTCTATGGTAAGATTTCTCCATTACTATAGACAGAAGAAAAAATGACAGATGTTAATATACGATTTCGCTAAAATTAACATAGAGATACACAATACAGCCATAATGACACTGCATCCATGACGTCCAAAAAGTTATAGAAATAGACGGGGAGACATAATATTATAATAGATAATAAATACACAACAATGAATAATACTCTATGTAATATTTTTTAGAATCTGATACTTGCACAAACATGCATTTTAGTAAAGTTTATCTTCAATAATGTCTATGCCATGATGTCTGTTATTTGGTTGTATAATCTACACATCGGGTCGCAGATTAAATTACCTTGTATTGTTTTTAAAACAGTCAAATGTGTATGTATTTCAATTTCTTACTTGAATTTTTGAATGAGAGTTGATTGTAAAAAAACCACAGACCAGTAAATGAATAGACATTAAATAAAGTATACATAAAAAGGGGGTTTATTTAAAATTTTAGAGGCATGGAACTTTAAAATGAAGTAAAACACATAAAAAACCGTGTTAATGTATTGACTTTATTAAAAAAATAACTTTACACCATTAGTGTTTAAATATATGGGTGCCGCGGCTGGTTCGAATAAAGCGCAATCTGAAAGTCTAATTTTTGACTACTTTTTGGAGCAGCTGGGGTCGTATATCGGCAGTAAAGCGACGAATGTTGGCTTCCAAGTCGTCTATCGTCTCTGGTATATCGGTGTATACTAGCAACTTTACATATCTCCACAGAAAATAATCCAAAAGTGTTAAATCACACGATCTTGGAGGACAATTCACAGATCCATTACGCGAAATTATGCGCTCATCGAATGTTGCTTTCAATAAATTGATTGTGGTGCGCGCTGTGTGAAACCGTATTTTTGAAAGCACAGCTCTTCCACATTAATGTCATTCGATTAGGGAGCGAATAAGTCAGTAAGTAAGTTATAGCCGGCATCATTTTTGAAGAATTATGGACCAATGATTCCACTAGCCCATAAAGTACACTATACAGTGACTTTTTGTGGACATAACGGCGTCTCAATAATGGTTTGTAAATTTTATTCTCTCCAAATGTAGCAATTTTGTTTGCTGACGTAGCCATTCAACCAAAAATGAACCTCATCGCTGAACAAAATTTTGTGTTGCAAATGAGGATCAAGAGCAATCTCGTTTTCGGTCCATTCACCCAACGTATGATACACATGATGGTCAAGCGGTTTTAATTCTTGCACGAGCTCGATCTTATTAGCTCGTAAATCAAGATTATTCCACAAAATCTTCCATCAAGCGGATGGACACAGCTTCAATTGATGTGCACGATGGCGAATCGACTCCTTCGGGTCCTCTTTAATACTACACTCCACCGCAGCAACAGCTTTTTCGGTGCGCACTATACAACATCTCTGCGGATGGGTATTATTAATTAGAGTACACGTGGTGCGAAAACGATCCATGGTTATTCGAATTACTTGCTTGGATGCTCGATTATGTTAACCGTAAAATGGATGTAGCGCACGGTAAGTTTCGCGAACTGAACCACGATTTTCGAAAAAAAATTGCACAATTTGCAAGCGTTGTTCTGGCGTAAGTCTATTCATGGTGAAATGTCAAACCAAACTGAGCACAAATCAGCTGCTAGCTGTTGAATTGGTTATCGCTGGAAAAAGTGTTGCCAATTCTAAAAAACAAACCTCTAAAAAAACACCCTTTAGAAGAGGGGTTTGGAACATTAGTTGCGAGACGAGGGGTATTCTGTACACATTCTTGGGGGAAACATAAATCCGATAGTTTTTGACACATTTATGCAACAATAAAAGTATTTAATCTTCGAAAATCGAATCTTCGTGTAAACAGGACGTATTTTTTACATTAATGTCTATTATATTGTCAGCGTTTAAATTTTCATTATAATCGCGTCATATATAAAAAAAAGTCGCGGAACTATTTGATTGCGTAAGTGGTACCAAAGTGATTACGTGGGTGATACCAAAATGAAAACATTAGGACAAGTAATTTGCGTTAGTTCATGTCTATATATTTGGTAGTCTGTGAAAAAAAACAAATTATTTTGTAATGAATACTGAGATTTGTTATCAAATATGTATAACAACGTTTGGTATATAGGGTTTATGAAATTCTCACAAAAAATTCTCGGGCTGATTTCATGGCTTCCAATATTTAGTTATTTAATTCAATTAATTTGAATCTGTAACTCGTTTAAATGTGAAGAATTTGACGTGATTTTTTGGAGAGTCCAATTACAACTTCAAACACAGTTCGGTAAAATTACACGAGAATAATTTAATCTAGTACTCAAACAACTACTTGTTATCTGCGGTATCATAAATGTTTACATACACGAGGTGGATCGTGTTGCGGATAACAGGTGAATATCCCCAAATATGTCAAACTTTTGCGATCAATGTTCAAATTTCATCTCGCCGTCCCCGAGAGCATTACTAAAACAGTTAACGGCCGTCACTAGTTTCGGGCAGAACCGCTCTCGTCCCGCCTCGCACTAAGGCGGTATGGATTCCGCTATTAGAATATTGATGAAGTGAATCCGTGACCCAAATGCGGGCGGCGACAGCCCCAGGACTCCGCCCCAGGACTCCGCCCCCGGCCTGCGGGGAAACAGATACTTATCGCCGCCGTGATACTGAGCTCAAAGGCTCCTCTTTTACTTTTCTATACTCCGAGGGTTGGAGACGTGCATACGTATGTGTGTTCCTTTCTTACACAGGATCATTTACCCGTATACTACTTTCCGTATGTCTACTTATCGGGTGTGTATGTGAAGCTGTCCGCGTATCTATGAATCTATTTAGCAAGTACTCGCCTGCCTTTCTTTGATAGATACGAAACGTGGTTCCGAAAACATTTTCACTGGAAGGCCACGAGCAATACCAAATGATCGTTTCAGTACCATTCTTTACCTCACGGCGTTTTCCAGCTGAGCTGGCCAAAGTGCTAGGTATTAAGTTCTCTCTGTTTCCCGACAATGCTTCGTAAAATTTGCTTATTCCTTTGTTTTTTGTCCTCTTTTCAGGAGACCTCCCATTGTGCGTGCCAAATCTAGGCAATAAATTAATTGTAAATCGTCGACTTTCTGGTCGTTTTAAAAAAAGCAGCCTTACAAACAAAAAACTCATTACGTAATTGTAGCAATAAAATGTTTTCATTCTAAGAAAGCGAGTAACCATTCGTACAAATTAAAAATTTGATAAAGTTTTATTCAAACCTTTCGGTCAACGTTTTAAGTTTAGCAACCTCACGATCTCGTGTCGCAACAAAGTTCTGACTATTTAAAAAAAATTAAAAGAGCTTATGTTATTAATGATATTACTAATTTAGTGGTCTTCTGGGACGATAATTGAACGCCCGATTCCTACGTCACTTGGTAAGAACCACTAGAACAAACGAGCATATTATCTAATTGTTACATATAAAATAAATATCAGTATTATTACACCAAGATATTGTAATTTATTCTTAACATTGATAAATACATATATAAATCTCTTAAAAATAACAAACAATTACAGAATCTACAGTAATGACGTACCCATATTGAACAATCATTTCAACTCAGTACAGCGGCACGATTCTTCTGTACAATACAATATTACTGAGTACAACACACAAAATACGTAAGATTATTTTACATTACTAAGCTTAAATGTATCGATTTTAATATATTATTATAGCTTTTGACTTTATGTATCACGGTACTGTTGTTATAAAATTAATTGGCCACTTTAGATAACATAAAAATGGCATTGGCGTAGATCAAAGACTACTTGAATAATAAAATGATCAGGAAAACATTTCACATGTAGCATGGCAAAGCGTTTTGGGTCCAGCGTTACCCCCAATACACAACAATGAGATTATAAAATAAAGAAGACTTTTAAAATGAAAACGTAATTTCGCTTGAATATTAGAGCTGTCATAACACGAAAAAAATAATATGGAAGAGGCAATATGTGAAAAAGCGAATAACAGCGTGGCTCGATGAAAACCCAGATAAATAAAGTGTTTCTCTGAAAGTCAAAATTTTGTAATGAAATCTCAAGAAAAGTTGGTGACCCACATAAGTATCAAAAAAGAAAACTACTAAATATTAAGCGACAAAACGATAAAACACTTGTAAGAAACAGAATTCTAAACAAAACACTATACCAAAAAAAAAAAAAAACTAAAATAGCTTAAGGCAAATGTAAATAGTAAAGTAAAATTTTTACTATTGTCTACGGAATGAGACACGATAAGAAAAATCTCAGGGATTTGGTTGAGATAAATCTTAGTACTATACGGACTGGTTAAAATTTTGATCTGGAAATAAATTCAGAGATTCGCTTGAGATTGGTAGAAAGAGGCAAAAACTCTGACTGTGTTTAATTTGTCAGCGAGATTCAAAACGTCATCTAGAGCCATAGATACTTTTAGCTATTTATTTATAGTCAGACTAGCGTAAGGCATTAAATTACAAACATTTATTCCGTTCTAACTTCTGCTAGGGAGATTAAAATTTACCCAACTTACGAACATTTGACGTAGAATAAGCGTTAAGTGAGGCGCGAGACATGAAATCTTTGGTGTATACCCGGTATACGTGGAAAGCCGAGAGTTGTCTCCATTAAATTTCATGAATGGGGGGCATTATCTCTATCTCAGAAATTGTCGAATATTTCATAAAAATCTCATCTGTCGACACGGGCCATAAAAACGTACCAAAATTAGTACGTATAAATAACATACCAAACGACGTATTAAAATCTATATGCATAAATGATTAACCATCATTTATACGTAAAAATAGCGTGTTAAAATAAAAATTGATTAAGTGAAAACATGTTATTAAAAAGTCTTTAGCGTCTTATATAGTACGTGTTGAAGGTCTTAGAGTACGTATTAGTAGGTCTTAGAGGATGTATTTCTTACGGGCGCGCGTGACGTACCTGAGAAGTTGTCATCATCTCGACACGACATCAATCATGTTTTTCTTTTATTCCGGTTATTTCTATCGTACATTTTACTACGCTGCAGGATGGAATATATAATCGGGTTCCACCTTTCGCAAATTCCCCCTTTCACTGTCTGGTGATATTTATATCAGGAGAGAGAGAGCAGGCAAGGCAACAGAGGAAGGTTTTTAAAAAGCTGAAATGATTTATCTTTACGATGATCTTGAAAATTCATTAATTCAGTGAATTTCTCGTTATTATTTGTTTCAACTTTTATATATTAACAGACATATTATTAACCAATAACAAAATTAATGGAAGTAATCAAGGAAATTCCTTATCATAGTTCTTTACACAAATAACCAAATTCTGGTGTTAATTTTTTGCATTATTTATTTCTGGCTACTACAAAAGACATACACAAAAGTTTCATAATTAAAAAATGTAACATAGTTGTTTACTTATTTAACTTCTCTGTAAATATGTGTATTCATGGATATGGTACCATAATGCTTCCACGATAAAGATGGAAATATTATTCTACATCTTTTCATTGTAGGATTTGAGCAGTAATTTCTTTGTTGTTTGAAAAGTATATCACTCTAAGCCACAGGCTTGGAACTAATAACTATAGTAATAATTAGAAGATAGTAGCCAAATTTGGAATACCATTTTATATATTGAATAACAATCGTACAAAATCAGTCATTATTGGTAATTAGTTATTTACTAACACGTAGCTCAGTGTCAGTCTTACAGTTTTAATGAATTACAATTTTCCAAAATCAACGTAAAATAAAAATGATATAAATGAAACTAAATAATTAAATGGAACCAAATATGGAATAGGTAGCCAAATATGGATACTTATTTAAAGTATAAAATAACTACAAAAAACAAACAAACAATATATTTATTTCACCAGCCGTCATTTATACCAGCCATACCTGACTTTTTAAAATGATTTGATAAGTTGTTGCATTTCACCATCATATACACCACCATGCGAACGTCAATTCTGTTAAGCCATAGCCTTTTCATTTTAAAGCTGTTTTTAAGTTTTTCCCCATGGAATATTTTTCTTCCTAATTTGCTAGCTGCTACTTTTTATGATTCTCTTTTATCACAAAACTGAAATAAAGTAGTTTTAGGAACGTATGAAACGTATCATTTATGAAGTATTCCATATTTGGAATTTCTCAACGTACAACCTGTACTATAATATAATTTTAATAATAAAAATATATACCTTATGATTCATACGTATGTTTATAACAAACTGCATTGTAGAGAGAATATTGAAATTATTATTCAAACAATGAAAACATTGAGTTTTATTTACCTTCAAAAATTTCCGAGCAACGACAAAAGACAGATAACCTTACTACTACGGTGTTGGTACTCGCCCGATCGACGAATTACAGCGATCATGGTTCCGAAATGAATGAATGAAACAGTTCATAGTGAGCCAATATTCAATTATTTGATTCTCAGAAATGGCAGTATTCCACATTAGGGATACTATTCCATATTTGGGTACTTTTCTCTCTACCATAATAAAAAACTAAATACTTCAACATTTGAAAATTGAAAAATTATCGTTATAATTAGGATATTTCTTAAAAAGAGCTTAAATATCATGTTTCAATTATTAAATAAAATTTCCTACCTACATAATATTTGTATCAGAAATATTATCAATATCAATTAAATAGAAATTGAAAATTATATCATCAGAACAAAAACATGCCAACCTGTATTTGTATTTTAAATGAAATTGATACATCACTCTTGACTTGACTTCCCTGTCCGCGATACATAGAAGCACCTTGGGATATTAAGTACAAGATAAACATTTTAACTAAAGCTGTGTATTATTTTAGGTGAAATAAATTACACTGATTACATCAATATTTCACCGGAAACAACTAATTAAATTCATCCGACTATTTACAGATGTGAATCTCAATTAACTGAGAAGAATTGTTTGTTTTCCTTTCACTCTTCTCATCCAATTACTTTCCTTCAGAGATTCTTAGGTTTACTTTTACACCAAAAGAAATTCTCTCGAGCAAAGCTTTTGCTATTCTGGTCTTGCGCAAACTTTAGACAAGAGTAGATCATTAAGTCTTCGTTAAAATCACATCACACTTAATAATCATTAGCATATTTTCAATCCCAATAATCTAAAAATCTTGTATACATTTTCATAATAATCCAGGCCGATTTTGTTTGGCCGCCATTTTGGTTTGGCAGATAGAAATATGGTTAAAAGAGCACGTATTGGTGCCGCTGCCAGAAGCGGCCACCTGGCCGATATCATATTTCAAACATAATTGTAATAAACAAAATAATTGACAAATCAAAAAAAAATTAAAAATCTAGTTTTTCAAAAAAAACACCGGCCTGGAACACAATATTCACCTTGAATATCAGGAAAATAATTATAATAGGTTTTTTATTATTTAGTATTGTAACACGTTCAGCGGCATCATATTCACATGTGGTAAACTACTTTTTATATAGAAACGACAATTGTATTAGTGCACATGTAACAGTACATTTCAAAAACATGTAATACTTTTTTATTTTTAAATAATAAATTAAATTTTAACACATACAGAGCTCAAATTTTCATATACACCGTTTTTTAAAATATATCATATATTTTTTATATTTTCCGTCGCCGTATATATGACAGAAATAGGGTTAAGTATATTTATGTACAGAGAAAAAATGGTTAATTAAAACATGTAATACTTTTAGGAATATTTATTTTTAATATATGGCTGTTATGTACGCGTGTAAGTACGCAGTTATACATTTATTTATAACAATGGAAAAACCAACAAATGCATTCAACTAAGACAAATGTTTGTAATAATATAAAAAAAACAAAAAAAAAACCAACTAATGCATTAAAAAAATAATAGATATAAACATGAATATAAACTTTCCTAATTTACAAAATTCGAACATTCCGTATATATTTTTTGTGGATACCATGTTTATAACTAATTTCAAACTACAACCCCGCCCACCGACCAATTAAAACGCAACGCTAGGAGAAAAATGAGTATACTTTTTTTCATATTTTGTATAGTAAGCTATAAAAAATACTAGTACTACACAAAAAGTTTACAATAAATTACTACAATCTTATTGTATTAGTTTGAAATAGGTGGATTTCGATAAAAAATTATTTTACACCAAAAAAACCTTGACATCATCTTTTGTACACATATGTAAACTTTGTGGTCTATGGACACGATAACTTTCAGTTTTATTAAAATTTCGAAATTTTAATACTAATAATTGACTATCTTAGCTAAATTCTTTAACTATCCTGATCCGTTATCTACTTTCAAAATGGCGGCTGTTCAAAAACATAATATTGGGTCTAGAGAAAAAATAAATAACAATATTAAATACGCAGATTTAATCTACTCGATTCTTGCGGCTTGTGCCGTAAGGTATTTTTTTAGATTAAGAGTGCTCTGACGTCATCATTGCTTATTTCGAAAAAAGTTACGAATAGAATTAAATAATAAAGTTTGTATTTAATCACGTGAGTTTTATATTAACAACCATCCAGTTTCGGAGTAATTATTTTCATACTAATTTTATATTTGATGCAGTCAGATACTAGAGTTGTTTTAAATATTTTTTTAATATTTATCCTTTAGTTTTTGATCATCCATGATGAAGGAAAATAATTTTATGAAATAAATTTAAAAATATTATAAAGTTAATACATAATTTCTCACATTTTGTAACACAGTCTGCAGTTATTGCCAAATTGTAACTAGTACGTTTCAAAAAATGATTCGTTAGGGGTGAAATTAATTTCCCTTGCCGCATTATTTAGTTTACGCTCGACTCGCGCTGCGGGTGTGTTTCCCGTGCGAGAGTTTTCACACAAATCTCGTTTGCATATTTAATTCCTGATTATGAACAGGCGGATCATTCAAACTCACTGAGATTGAAATGCACTTAACGGATTTTGGATAATGACTGTAGAAGAAAATCTCTATCATTTCCCATTAAGCAGCTTTCGCATATTTTCTCTCGTCAAATCTCTCAAATCATTTTAATAATGATTCTGAATGCCATTGAAATATAAAAAAATATTAAAAGTATAATTCAGCTTCAGAAGTTGAGATAAAAATCTATCTACCTCAGGTCGATTCGCATTACTGCACGTAACAATACACAGAGAGGTAAGGACGATATAATATATAGGGTATCCAGCGGAAAAATTTCAAGATTAAATTGTAATTGCTCGTAAATCATCAGGGTGAGGTAAGTGGGAGGGGTATTGTTCGACGCGCGTGATTTGCTGATTTGCCAGTCGCAATGAGTCACTGGTCGGGAACAAACCGTGCGTCCGTTGTTGAGCAATATTTAAAGTGCGGTGATTCATTGGTTCGTGCGGGTCGCGCGTTTTTTGTACTCACTTTAATATTTGATGAGTAAGTGATGGGCTGAGCACGCATCTTATCTGGTATTGTGTTAAAAAGTTCAGACAAGAAGGGATAATAGTTAACCAAACTCCTCCGGGACCATCAACGTCAGCAGCGACGCTAGAACATGTGGCTCAAGTTCGACGTGAAATTATGCGCAATCCGCGTGAATCGATAAGGAAGACTACAGCCTTAATAAAAATAAAATAGAATAAACAAATCAACAGTGCACGTTATTTTCAAAAAAAAACTACAGTTTCACCCATACAAACTGCAAATCGTGCAGTTTCTCAACAAAAATGACTATTCTTTACGTGAAACCTTAGTGAGAACGATGATGGAACGTTTTGGAACAGTTGGAAACATATTGTTTACTGACGTAGCACATTTTCATAACGATGGCTATGTTAATAAACAGAACATGAGATACTGGTGCCCCGGCAACCCAAGGAAACGCCATCAAAAACGTTTGCATTGTCCTAAAACGACAGTGTGGTGTGCAATTTCTGCCCGAGGGATAATTGAGCCTTATTTTTTTAACCAGCTCACAGTCACTGCTGACGTTTATTGCCGAATGATCGACGAGTTTTTGGTACCGTAACTGTAGTTGTTTTCCGAATTCAAAAACAGAATCCTCAGACAATTCAGGCCCTACAAGAAAATATCCTTCGTGAAGTTGCTGCCATTGAACCAACGCTTTGCTCTCGCGTGTTCGAAAATTTAAGAGTCCGATTGCAAAAGTGTCTTGAAAGAAATGGACGGCATTCAGACGATATTGTTTATAAAATGTAAAATCCGCATCATTAAATTCCATTTTGTATAAATAAAATATGAGTATAACATTATAGTTTTTTTTATTATTTAATATTAAACTTGAAAATTTTCCGCTGGACACCCTTTACATATATGTTTTGGATTTTATATTATATAGGCGTCTTATTTGTTTTAAATTATTCTTGGTGCTAAGGGTCGTATGATAAGTATTAATCCATGGTTAATTTTTACTATAGTAACTTTTTACCATCACCAGTGATAACAACGTTTGAGGGTTGTTGGGTTGGTAGGTTAGATTCGGTTATATCAATTAAACAGCGAAATCATCATCGGACTTATCACTAAAATAGCGGGATATTGAATGGTCCATTGTCGTACATTGTAAATTTAAAAATATTAATGTAACAAATGACTTTAGAAAGAGTTGTAAAGAGTTCGCCATTATTTTTGATTGATTTTACCATCAGATATCGGAGAGTAAAATTAGTTTACTACTGGATGTACTTTCGAGAAGAAGATATTTTTAACCAACGTCGAAAAGTACGTTTAGCAAAAAAAATTACATTAGTAATTTTTTACCATTGTAAAAATTTACCACTGATCACACAACCGGCCCTAAGTATTGCAATTCTGTTGTTCAGAGGTATACAAGAGAGTGGAAATTGTTATTTTTATCCTTTTTTTTCATCACTCACATAATCAATGAAATTAACATACAAGTACATCTTTGATTTTGAAAATATATATGTAATTCTATACGTTTTATAGTATGACCAAAATATTTTTATATATAGCGTTTGTTGATTTAGGATGAACAATAGTATAATGACATACGAGTGTTCCCCGTCCTATTTAGGATGGGCGCTGACTAAGCACATATAACGGTCGGTGTGGTACAAAATATCAGCTGTACGTCTGGTGTGTGTTTGTTCCCATCTTTCTTGCGTTTGACAATTTACCATTCTATCAACATTTTTCTTACGCAGTCGGTTTAATGTCGTTCACTTGACATCGTCATTTTTGCTGTCTTTCTCTATTAAAGCTGTCGCTTTTTCTGAACTGTATCGTCTGAAACGTTAAACAAAATAAACACCACAAACACTTATTAATATCAAAAATGATACATATATATATATAACATCAAAATGAAACTGCAACTTATACTATATATAGTGGCGTATGGTAGTTATAGATTTAGGTTATGCTGTTACTGTTATTAGTAAAAGAGGACGTTGATATTACAATGATTTGCACGCAGCTCTAAGCTAAACTGAAAACCTTTCAAATGTCATTAAGTCATTCTGTTAAGAAACAACATAAGTAAGAACTCCGTACAATGCGGATTAGCTAAATGGAATTTTCAATTTAGTAGATAGAAATTGTATGGCTTGAGTTGTACGATAGATTAGCAATTGTAGTAGCAATAAATGAAGAATAACTCAGTAAACGATTACAGCGCTCGGTCGGCGGCGGCGAGTAGTGGTGTGTTTTAGAAATAAACAATTAACGATTCTACTGGTACATGGCGGTTGCTAGTGTAATTATATTAAATAGTCCGTTTATAACATATGTATTATTTAATTTACATTTATTTTCAAGAATTTTCAGTAATGTATAGCTTTTTTGCTTGTATGTAGTTTACACCCATGACTATACAACATAAATCACCATATTATTTTAAATCCATGTTAATTTAGATCGTCTTAATTAAGGCTAAAATTATTTCAAATGTCGGACAGTAGATTTTTTTGTTTAATTTTTGAAAAAAAACGTACCTTTAGAACCAATATTTCTATATACAGTTTCAAAGGTATTTTATATTTTTCTTAAATGATAAATGAAATGTTTGAATTTCCTATTCAATTTTCATTTGTGACGAAATGACAAAAGGACATTTAAAACTTTCTTTATAAGATAAGATATGTATGTAAATTTTATTATTTTGATTCAGATTTTATACTGATTCGGAATACACTAATATCAAAATATCTTAAATGTAGAATTGCAATGCTTTAGCTCTGAGCCACGGATTTAAAGTACAGAATTTGCCTGGTGCGCGGAGTTAGGACGACCCAAGCGCTCTAGAGTATAAATGAGCCAGTGTTATCCTGTTTTATTGACCTGGTATCAAAATAAAATAGTTGAATTAATTTTCGTTTTAGAATTCAACGTAATAAAGCGTTGTGTACAAAAATAATAAAATGTTTAGCAATATTTGAATATGTCCAAGAACACACAATTACTGGATTTTCACCTACAAAGGTACTGTTATTAAACAAATAATAGATATCTCATAGAGACAAAACTATTTTTTTTAATGGAGAAATATGGAAGTATGAGTTATTAAGCATGGGTCGTAAGCCCTGTAATTACCCATACTTTCATATTTTCAATTATTAAAAAATAGCTTCGTATCTATGAGATATATGTTTAAAAAAATGTTTTTTAGTCAATAACACAAACGAAAACCAAAAATGAATTCTTGAAATATAAAACGATGCAATAAAACAAACAAAACTTGGTGGTCGTAGAAATAAAAAATAATCTGCTCTTCAAATCAGATTTAATTTTAAATATATCTAATGTAGGTATTAAGGTCCATATCCACGGAAGGAGACAATCTCAGAGATTTAGTTAAGTCTCAATACCGTGTACACGTGATGAGATTTTATTTTAGAGATATACTCAGATAACAGCATGAGATTGTTAGAAAGATACAAAAACTTTAACCATACGTTCTGACAGCGAGATTTGATAGATGCACATAAACGTCACCTAAAATTACCATAGATTCCTACGACTATCCATTCTGAAAGTTAGATATAAGACATCAAACATTAACATAAGGCGTTAAATAACAAACATTTATTGCGTTTTGACTGCAACTGGGGAGATTCACAATTACCCAAATGACGAAGATGACGACAATGGCATATGACTTTTATCACACGAGCGTTAAGTAAGGCGCGAGACGGTGAATCTCTAAGACACGGTGTGTACACAGTACGGATTTTGTATTTTCGACTTTTTTCAATTCCCGGGACTAGAGAGTCAAAATTTTCAAGTCCCGGGAATCATCAAGACCCGGAGTTTAATTTAATTAAAAAAAAAATATTTTAATAAATATTCATACATATGATGTACAGTAGCTAAGGATATATTATTATATGTGTAAAAAACATACGATATTATTAATTTATTATAACAAATAAAAACCGTTTGGTGAAATACTTATTGATTCATAATGTGCTGGTAGTTTTATTAATATGACATTAAATTTAAATAAAAAAATACATATATCTATAAAATTACAAACAATTTAATAAAATAAAAAAAAATAACATACAAAAATAGAACAATTAATAAAGAAACGCATCAAAAGATAATAATGTAAAAAGCCAATGTAAACTGAAGTCCCCTAATAATGTTTTTCAAATAATTTCATCCCACCCAAACTTTGTTTCGAAAGATGACATGAATTTATTTATAATATAATTATTGTAAACATGTTTTATCAAACTAACATAACCCTTAACTTCGTTTTTTTTGTCATGAGAAGTAAATATCTGGGGACTAATTTCTCCTTAATATAAATTTTTATGCCTTACCATATACTCTATGGAAACTTTCAATTTTTTAAATATACTTACACATGCACTGCTCGTCGCTGGGTCACTAACTATTGTGTGACAATGATCAGATTGGATTTAACTCAAATAACTTGTTGAAAATGAATAACATCAAGAAAAATTCGAGACTTAAGTCCCGGGATTCGAAACCATGGAATTCCCGGGTTGTCTCGAACACACAGAATCCTCAGTACACGGTGAATATGAAAGTTGAGAGTTATTTCCAAACCATCTCATGGTAGCATAATTCGTATTTCAGAGATTGAAACTTTCGTGGACACGGGGCATTATAATGTGTATTTTAAACAAAGAAAAGCATGAGAAAAAGTCATTTCTACACGAAGAATATATTTTGTTTGCATTATATCTTTGTTATTGAAAGTCAACAAGCAATGACTTAAACGTATTTTACGAGTTTTTTTTAAATTTTCATCTATTCATTAAAATCTTAAGTGATACATTTTATGATTTTAGATATTTTAACCGGTGCATATTACAGTTTATAAGTACATCCAATAATAATTTTAATTATACAAAAAATATTGTATTAAATTCATTTACCCGTCATCTTTTTCTTTGCCTCTTCCAATTAATTTGTGGTCGACTCTTCTAGTATGCAGACTGTGGTTTTGCTCATTTCCATGTTGCCTAAGCCGGCCGCTGTGGGAATGCTGATTACCTTTTTGTTAATGTGCTAATCACTTCTATGCATTATGTGGCCATACCAACGGAGTCTAGACTCTTTAAGCTTGTCTATGATGGGCGCTACCTTGAAGCTGCCTATGACATATACGTTTTTTATATGGCCCAGTCTAGTTACAACTCTAATCTAGCGTAGCACCTTCATTTCATTGGTATATATGCGTTGTTCGTTGACTTTTTTAGCCATCCAGCATTCTGCTTCATAAAGCAAGACTTATACATCTTGCCTTGGTTTTATCGGCATTTTAGGGTCGCATTATACCATGCCGGTGATCGCTACTTGAGCCAGGCGACGTTCACTCTGTGGATTACGTCGGTATCTACATTGGAATCAGTATTGAGTATGGAGCTAAGGTACAAGTATGTAAAACAATTTATTTTTGGTACTGAAGTATCCTTAATATATACTACTTGCATTTAACTTGCTAAAATATCCTCAAAATTACATTATATATGCTCCGTTTTCGTCCGACAAACTACTCCCTAAAATGTAAATGCTAACAATGACAATGTAAATACTCTTTCTTACTACCAGATGCTAAATGCACGGTACAATGTATAATGTTTGAATAGGACGTACTGAAAACGATGTTCGTAAAACAAATTTGTTTTCATTCATCATTTTAATACTACTGTGATAGATAATACTGTATAAAAAAGGTTTTTTTTAGTGTGAAGGCATACATGAATGAGAAAGATCGGGATGAATCAACAAAATTATTTCGATCAAGATTGATGAAATTCTCTAACACTCATTGGAAAATACGTTTCGGATTTCGCAAGCGATTTCTGCGAATCTTTCGGCCTGCCAACTTAATGAGGGTGAGTGGCACCCTTAAAAAGTAGAACAATGACGACCCTCGAAACTGTTATTTTAGCTTCAAGTAATAAAGCTGGCACACAGGCAGGTGTATCAGGTTACAAGTGTAGCTATACTCATTATGCACGAGTGGGTCGGAGCTTTCACCACCGCCGAGTAATAAGCACCCCGTGTTTAATTGCCGGTTTACGTTTAATACTGTATCGAACATTCGGGGAGCCGGTTGCGACATCAAATATCGACACAAATACGCTTTGAGCTAAAATAGAAAACATTCAATAATAAAAGGAGCCTTAAAAGGTAAGTGTCGTTTATTTTTCTACCTTGGCGTGAAAAATATAACAGCTGATATACAGGCGAGCAAATTTTCACCCCGACACTCGTGTGACGGTCGCACGATAAGTGATGAAAGTATTATACACAGATCTGATACTTCAGCCCGTGGTTAAATAAACTTTCCAGCAGTGGAAAATAGAAGAAAGTCAGATCAATAATTTCATTACTTACATATACTCACTATTGTAAATAATAAAAAATTTGACGATTAAATAGTGATAAACCACTATGATTAATTTAATGTCGATCGCTTTCGATATTACCTATTCCTTCCTCAGGATAGCTGTGCATTTTTGCCATAGGATTAAGAATTGTTTTTGAAAATAATATTAAATCTAATTCCTAATATAATTAATAACCAACTAAATTAAATAAATAACCCTTTATTGAATCTATTCCCCATTTCAATGGCGTTATCGATTGAGGCTACGCCCCCGCTCAGGAACTGATTTCTTTGGAAAATTTATTTTATGCATCAGTTAATTCAAAATTTGTTGTTTTTTTAAAAAAAAAATTATTTATATCCAACCTCAAAGTAAACGCTATAAATATGAAAAACAAAATATATTTTTTAATTGTAATATTCTTTGTAATTTGACAAATTAAAAAAAAAGAAGGTTTAATAATGTGACCTTTTTCCCTTGATATAGTTTAAATTTTTACGCTCGTACACTTAGTATTATTTCCGACAACCTTAGTTTAACAGCACAATAATAATAATATAAACCGAGAAAAAATACAATTTTATACTGTGCAATTTAGTAACATAAAAATACAATGTGTAACAATTTGCCGTATTTTCATCCATAGCACGAAGAAGTCATTTGTGGATATAATCCCTCCGAATACTTTCTCGGGCGAGGCTTTATTGCATGGCGAGACATCAAGCTCTAAGTTGTGGAAATAAAATAATTCGGTACATTCATATACAAACATTCTTCCCTTTGGACTTTCGAGAGCCAGTAGAGGGAAGCCAATATTTGTGTTCCAACTGTGTGCTACAGTATCTTTGTTGTTCTGTGCTCTGCTGTTGGACGCTTATCTGGCTCTTCGAATGCATTAAAAATTCAATAAGAATTTTTTCGTTAGCATTTTTTCTGGAATAAATTTGTGGTTTGCTTTCATAATAATTGTATCGCTAATATCATTAAATTTTACATGAAAACATTATAGTTACTGAAATTGGAATCGTTTATAAAAGGTTATTATAGATGATCCGAATAGATACTCACCGTACTTGCTTCGGTTACACATATTTTGGTAGTTCAGAGAAAATTGGAGTTGGTTCACCAGTAGTGAGAAAATTGAATCTAACATTGATTTAATAGAAAAGGATTGATCTAATCGCTGTAAATAGATTAAAACATGATTTAATTTGAGGTTTTAACTTGCAAACTCGCCTTATTGTACTGCTTTGAAATATTATTATTTACGTTTTGTTACATTTTTATTGTCAAATTATTATGATGTCTGCATTCATGAATATAAATTGATATATTTTGTGGACAAAACGGTCACAAATCTGTGAAATCTCCGATGCGCGACAATAAATAATGTAGCTGTAAAAACCTTACAGTGGAAACCACTTCTAAAATGTTTGTTTACGATGCTATTTCTCTTTGAAATTGAACATTTATGACTTGAATTCTCGAATTTCGACCAGCATGACAACAGTAGGAAGTGCTGTGCATCGTAGAATAATAAAAATTGTATATTTATCGAGAAACAAAGCTACCTAGTACGGGCTTTCCATTTTAATAAGCCATTTATTACCATGATGAGCTGAGTTGCGCACAAACACATTATTGAATTGGTTATGTATAAATTCAATCAACCAACGTTCACTCACGGGTGGAACTCGGTTTGAATTTAGTGTAACCGAAGCACTGCTTCTTTTTCAGGTGTCAATCAATTGATATCCCAATAAAAGATCGCAATACTTTTCGCAATCACAAGACTTTTTACAATAAAATCATAAATCCCCGAGGTGTCTGTGGTACTTCACATTACATATCAACCTGTAATATTTGTATATATATAAGCAGTATATAATAATATTTATTTTTGTTTTCGTTGTCAATCCTTAAAACGTTTTTTGTTGTTATATAAATGATGTACATAGAGGAATTTGTGGGCTTAATAATTAAAGTTTCATTGACATGGTACACTAAGGGTACATTGCCTTTCACATATTATGTGAAAGACATAATAAGTTTACAGCGAGCATCTGAACTCAAAATTCAATACGTAGTTACTTTGGACCTTTAGAGATATTTTTCATGCTCGTTCTTTTTGGATGCTATCGTCCATTGTACACATCCAGATATTTGAAACTTTCGCCATTATCAATCTTTCATCTCGTAAGTACCATGAGTTGGGGATCGTCACGACAAGCTCTGTTGCACAGTACTTTATTGATTCTAATTTATTTTTAAATCCGTACTTAAAAGAAGTATTTTTTAGTCCTCTTAGCCTATAACCTAATCTCTTGTAGGCCTCTGGTTAAACCATTAAACCGTAAAGGAGGACAGAGACATCGGAAAATTACAAATTAGAAAAGGTGACAGTATGTAATTCTTGTTACGATTAGAATAAGGTCTTAAATAAAATTTAAAAGGAAGTAATAAATATTGAAAATAATAATTTATGTATGTACAAATTTATTTATTTTTTAAGTTGATGAAATTAGAATAATAATAATAATAAATTAAGTTGAATTAATAAGAAACAGAAAAATTAATATTAATGTACTAAGAGCAATTAAAATAAATTCTTCTAGTAATCATCGCTTCATTGGATCGTACTCAGAAAAGGGTACTTAGTTGTTGAAGCGAATTTTGAATAAATGTATTTATTCAAGAGACAGTTTTTGATACATTTTAACGATTTAATTTGAAGTAAATATCTCCTAGTTATTCTACTTATGAATACTTAAATACTCAAAAATATGAAAGAATGTTTAATGAACACCTAAATTAGTTGCTTATTCGTTCAATGAATACATTAGGTATATGAATAAAGCAAATGAAAAGTTTTGATATCACATTACATACATTAAAGTTTCAATGTTTATTACCGACGGATAACTCTTTAAGTCTTCCGTGGAAAGTTTATGGAATGTGTGTATTTACTCGAATACACGCTAAGTCTTCTATAAATATCAAAATTTATTGCAGAAAGTATTGCAAACAACCGCGGTCTTAAGAACTCTCAATAAATTAGTCCCGATATTGATAAAACATTAGTAAGACGGGCTTTTTCCAGCTATTTATCTTTGGAACATTTCGACTCCGCTCGTAGACATTGTGAACATTTCGCCGACTTTCCAGTTAAGCTATCGATTAATTGACAGCTGGCAGATGGATCGCAGCCGTGAAATGTAGATCCTGTTCTGTCTGGAGGAGTCTTTAAAGGGCGAAAACCCACGGCACGTACTTCCAACTACGTGATGGTATTAACACACCGTTCAAATTACACCACTCATTAAGGACTACGCCATTATTCTTCGAGGATCTATATTGTTGTCATAGAATGCAGTTAATTTATCTATTCACTTTCAATGCTATTTTTGCGAAAATCTTAACCGTTGAAAATTACGAAGCATTTTCTCAAATACCTGTTGGATGTAGGCACACAAATTACAGATGTACGGTTTTTCATGTTCAAATCTACATTAATAAAATACCCGGGTTGCTGTGTACGTTGAAATTTTGTGGAAAATTAATGTTCGCAGAAAATGTTTTTAGAAGCAGACATTTCTTTATTAGGTCGATGATATTTGAAATGATTGTTTTTCATTTCATATGTTGTCGATCTTTTCCAAATTCAATTTCGGGTTTTCTTCATCTAAGCTAACAGAATCTGTAAAATTTATTACCATTTGCTAAGAAAGGGAAGATTCTTATTAAACGGGATACCTACATTTACCGAGTATCACAAAATGCTGTCGTAAAGTAGTGGCCCAAGTCGCGGAGAGCCTTTTCAGTGAAAACATTTTATTGGAATTTTACGGAGAATTTTCATTTTTGCTGATGACTACCAAAAATAATATTGTATGAGTTAAGTTTATGAGAGTAATTTTTATAAAATATTAAGAAGTAGATTTTCCAGATACACAGAACGAGTGTTAAAGTTTTTATTGTGATTAAGACGAAATTGTGAATTTAAAGATTTCATAGTTTCGTAGCTTACACGTTTCGATCGCTGGCGCGCGTGGAATTCGTTGCCAAAATGTTAAGACTTCCACCCTTTCTTGACAGCTACAGCTTGCAGCTGTTTCCAATGTTCGTCGAGAACAAAATATTTAAGTAAGAACAGCTTTTGGATATATTTTAAACGAGCGTGTAGGAATATAGAAAAATAAAAATACGCATATCGAAATGAAAAAGCAAGAAGATAAAACGAAGTAATGGAAAAAAAGCATCGGCTCAAAGAAAACGAAAGAAATCCTTCGAAAATACTCCGTTCGTAAAAAAAAAAAACAAGTTTTATAGCGCTGAATCTTTTATCCCTGGAGAACTCGCCTGAGAATAAAAGTTTGTTGTTTGAAGCTGCTAGGACCGGAGCAATCTCATCGATCAAGCACCCACCTGCCCGGTACCCCCCCACTCTTGTTAACCCACAGTATATTAAAAGGTAAACACCATTTAGTATAGCCTTAAAAGGGCCAGAGCCACTTTAAATCTCCGTAAAAATTAATAATTCCTCCTTATTTACAATGCGGAAGACCGTGGTTTTATTATTGGAGGGATCAGCATAAAAAGTCTCGGCATTTTGTGATAAGCTTCCGAAAGAAAAAATGCCAAAGACGATGTAACCCCGAGATTTCCGCACGAATTCAGATCTACTAAATATTTCTTCTCTGAAAATTAAAATTTAATAAATAAAAGGATTTTCGTTAACGTATTAACTATAATATATAGAATAAACAAATTTTATGGATGCCAGTATGAAATATATTTAGTAAAAATATAATCTATTTAATAATTAAATTACTCCTTCTCAAATGTACTTGTGGTTAACAGATCTTCATAAACAAAGAAATATTGATTAAACAATACTATTTATTTTTAAGGACACATTATTATTGTGAGGTTGCAGTTTTTTCAGAACATAGTTCTGTGGTATTTTAATGTAATTAAAATCAACTAGAAAATATACAAATTTATTTTGTTACTATCGGGATTCGAACCAAGATTTTTTCCTATCCGGGGAAATGCGTTACTAGTTACATCTACAAACTGAGTAAATTGACAACAAATTTTTGAAATTATATGCTGCAGCTCTAAACAACTAAAATATTTTTTCGATAAATTGTTGTTTTCTGTATATCTTTCTATCTGATACATTTAATTTGTATTAATTATATTTATGATGTGGAAAATATATAAAACACATAATTTAAGTAATAATTTATATATTGTATAAAAAATATAAATGTTTACACATTCAATTACTAAAAAAGAATAAATTGACGGATAGATAAGAAAAATTACAATCTTGATTTTCAAGAGTAACGAGTAGAAGTAACTGGGGGTGTGAACGCTTGCTTGTGGAGTTGTGTCAATGTATGAGTAAGAAAAAGTCTGCTAAAATATAGAAAGGAAAGCTTGATAAATGTACAAGTGAAAAATACTTGCTCAGGATTAAGTAAAAACTTTTTTGCTTTATTCGTCGCTAACACATTTGTTACATTTACGAGGCTCGCCGACCGCCGCCGCGCCGCGAGACTCGAGGTAGAATGTATTTTTTATACCTTTAGAAACACGTGTTGTAAAGCAAACCCGATCGGAACCCGAGCTGCGATAACGTGCTCAGGATTCCTAATACCTGTGCAACATCACAATGATTCTGGCCCTTATCCAGGTTTTTCTAGGTTTATGGCAATCTCACAGTCCATTTGTGTCGCTTTACATCCTTTTTATGAGGAACCAATACAAAAAAGAACGAATCAGTAAAGAAATCGCTTTTGGGGCATGACGACCCGCGTTGATTTTATTATAAAATTTATGTTTTTTTGGTGAAAGATTTTCTCCACGTCTTACTATTTAACGCACAGTAATAATCGTTCGCAAAATATTTTTACAACTATATTATCTTATGTATACCATTATATCCAAGATTATATTACTTTAAAACACATCGTAATTTATTATTTTTCACTTTCACAACTTCATATTAATTAAGGAGAACACATTTTTTTTTTGCTGTGAAGTTGCATTTTCTGAACACGGTTCTGTGGTATTTTAGTTCAAATGAAATAAATCAACTAGAAAGATATACACAGAAAAAATCTATTAAAAAAATATTTTAGTTGCTACCGAGATTACATACAGCATAGCGAAGTATAGTATTTTCATATTAATTATTCATATACCTTTGAAAATAAAGTATTAATTATAACGCGACGATTTTCTTTCAAGAAAATCTAACAAATAAATTAGTATGGTTTAATTGAATTTATTTATAAATTTATTTGCTTTAAATACGTGCAAGAAGCAGTGTAAAAGAAAAGGGAAAACTGAAATTTTAAACCGAAATAAGTCAACATTCTGAAAATTCGGAATAAGACGTCTAGGACTCGGTCGATTGAGAACTCGAGAAGAAAGTGATACGCAGCCAACGGTGAAAGCTATTTGAGAAGGCCGTAAAACTCCCCTTGTGCCTCCACCTGTTGTAGATGAGATGCCATTTTGTGTAATTTACTGCCAGAAAATTTATGGAACATTCCTATTCGCGGGAACTTTCAATCTTGCTTAGTTTTATGCGTTTTTTTAATGCGCGTGCGTTCTTTAATGACAAAAAGCGAATCACACCTGAAAACAGACATCTCTCACGTCAGGCAGAAAATAAATATATTATTAATTGACACGGTAGATACTTTCTGGTGGAACAAAACTTTTTTTTTTGTTAATAGCCTAAACTTTGTAATACACACATGTTGAGTTATACTCTGTCACTACTAAAGTTTTGAGAGGCGTTGTCTCTAGCCCTTCTTATCATCAGGTATAAATGTAGTTTAATAGTTAAACTAAATATATTTTTAAGGCAAACATATTCTGATTGTAAAGTTGCAATTTTACAGAACATAGGTCTGTGATATTTTTAATACAAAATAAATGTATTAATTAGGAAGATATACATGTAAATCAATTTATCGAAAAAATATTATTGTTGCTACCGGGATTCAAACCTGGATCTCTTCCTATCCGTGGAAATGCATTAACCGATTATGCTACACAAATATAGTGAGTTGACGATAATTTATGTAAATATAAAGAAGACGGTTTTCAAATAATGGAACGACAGATGTATAATTTTGAAAGTGCAACATATAAGTTCGAAAATTTGTCGTTAATTCACTGTGTTGGTGTATCATAATCGGTTAATGCACTTTCCTGGATAGGAAGAGATTCAGATTCAAATCTCGGTAGCAATAACAATATTTTATAAATTGATTTTATTTGTATATGTTTCTAATTAGTACATTTAAACTGTATTAAACTAAATATAGTTTGGTGCCAACATATTCGGATAGAGAATGGTGTTAAAATACATGTCGCAATATATATTTTCAGATAGTGAGTTTAAATAAGTTAACTATGAATTATGTCGTCATAAGATGCCTAATTATTAATAATTCTGACTAATTTAATTTATATTGTTTAATTTCAGATATCACCCCCAAGTTTTAGAAGTATTTTAAGAAACATGAATAATTTAGAATTAACCTTCTTTACGTATGTAAAGTAAAATATAAATAAAACCCAGCGAGATACACGCAAGTGGTAAAATTTATATTGAATACACATGCTAACTGATATACATATATATTATTTAACTTTGTTAACGGTTTACGATAATCTCATGTTTGTTGTACAAGCATTCGAGTTGTATATTTTTAAAACACGTGAGACTGTTATTCTTTTTCCATTTCGTATTTTCTTGGAAAAGTACTTACAAGCTAACACCCAAAGGTACAGAATATACAATTCAATTCGTCTAGATTAATCGTGGATACTTTACCATAAAGAGTTTACTGCCTGTGTGAATGCACGAATAAGAGAAACAGTGATCTGTAACATAAAGTGTATTGTTTTACGTCGTATTTTAATATGCACAAAACCAGACAAACCTTTGGCAAAAAGTTAGTTTCTTAAAAATATACATTTGTGTTTAAGATTATTATTATTTAGGAAAGGAAAAGGTGAGTAAAAATTTTCAAATTAATATAAATCTGTTATTATTTTAGTTTGACGAGATAAAATTGTTTGCGTAATACTTTTATATTTATTTTAATACATTTTTTGATATATTGTGATACTCTTTTGCTTACATTTTTATCTATCTATTGAAATAATCAAAATGAAAACTGTAAACTAATACTTATTTCCAAGTAATTAAAATCGTTGTACGTCGGTGTTACTTGAAGCTCATTTTAATGAAAATTTGTATCGTTAGTAAATTCTCTGACGCATTTTGAATATGGTTTATGACTAATCTCTGATTGGTTGTCAATTTGTACGGTATCACTAGCGATGGTTTCAAAGCTTTGATAGAAACCGTGGACAATAATTATTCGTACACTGGAATAATGGTCCGTTGATATAAAATGATTACCCACAAGTATCGGTTGATATCTGGGATTGGGATTGATATCTACGCGAGACACTCCTACGATGTATTTCATTAAATGATAATTGAATTTGGTTTATTGACATATATAAATTAACGCCTTTGATACGCGCATCGCGCTCCGTCAGCCCCGGGTAGGACCCTTGTATGCTGCTCGCAGGCAGCCCGGGGTGAGTGTACGAGTAGGGAAATACGGGGTTAACTGAAGCGAACTTGTCATAATTTAGGAAATATTACGTTTTCTGACACGAATAAAACAGATATATAAATATACAATATGAATTGAAAGGGAATATGATCTAAAGTTAAATATTATTCTGCTAATTCCATAATACATTAATAAAATACTCGAATAAATGAGAAATATTACTAATATTCAAAGTCGTACCGTTACCGAGAACTCATTAGCAAGAGTTGATGAATTTTAATTAAGAATTGAATCGATCGGCCAAGAATCTATGAAAATATAATATTTTCATTAAAATGATGTTCTATTCTAATAAAAATAACTGGTACATAAATCAATTGTAAAGACCAATATAAATTATAAAGAACAATTTTCAGACGAAATAATTATGTTACAAATTAAATGTATTAATTAGAAAGATATACATGTAAAATCAATTTATCGAAAAATATTGTTGTTGCTATTGCGATTCGAACCCCGAATCTCTTCCTATCTAGGGAAATGCATTGACTGATTATGCTACACCAGCACAGTAAGTTGACGGCAAATTTTCGAACTTATGTGTGTTTGAGATTCCATAAATAAAGGTTGTCCGGCGAACAATTTTCAAGTTAAATATTAAATTAAAAAAAAACTACAATCTTATTCTCATATTTTATTTACATAAAATGAAGTTTAACGATGCGGATTTTACGTTTTATAAACAATATCGTCTAAATGCCTTCCATTTCTCTAAGACACTTGCAATCGGAATGCGTTGTTTCAATGGTAGCAACTTCACGGTGGATATTTTCTTGTAGTGCCTGAATTGTTCGAGGATTGTTGCTGTAAATTCTCGACTTAAGGTATCCCCACAAAAAAAGTCGCATGGTGTAAGGTTCGGTGATCAAGGTGCCCAGGGCATGTCTCCGTACTTGCTGATTAATTTATTGGGAAACATTCCCCTCAGCTTCTCCATTGAAACTCTAGCTATGTGTGGAGTGGCCCCGCCTTGCTGATATTGTGTTCTGTTGTCGAATCCGGGAGACAGCTGCAGTTGCGATACCAAAAACTCGTCGATTATTCGGCAATATACGTCAGCAGTGACTGTCTCTCGCTGGTTATCCCTCGGGCAAAAATTGTACACCACACTGTCGTTTTGGACAATGCAAACATTTTTGATGGCATTCGCTTGGTTTATTGGGGCACCAGTATTTCATGTTATGTTTATTAACATAACCATCGATATGAAAATATACTTCGTCAGTAAACAATATGTTTTCAAGCGTTTGTACTGTTCCAAAACGTTCCAGCATCGTTCTCACTTTAGTTTCACTTAAAAAATAGTCATTTTCGTCGAGAAACTGCATAATTTGCAGTTTGTATGGGTGAAACTGTAGTTTATTTTTCAAAAGAACGTGCACTGTTGATTTTTTTATTCCAGTACTGGCTGCAGTCTTCCTTATTGATTTTTGCGAATTGCGCATAATTTCATGTTCTGGTGTCGCTGCTGACGTTGATTGTTCCAGAAGAGTTTGGTTAACCATTGTCCCTTCTTGTTTAAACTTTTGAACCCAACACCAGATAAGTTACGTGCTCGGCCCATCACTTACTCGTCGAATATTAAATCGCGACACGCACGAACCAATGAATCACTGCACTTTAAATATTGCTTATCCGCGAACGCGCGGTCCGCTCCCGACCAGTGACTCATTGCGACTGGCAAATCCGCAAATCACGCACGTCGAACAATACCCCTCTCACTTACCTCACCCTGATAGTTTATGAGCAACTACAATATAATCTTGAAATTTTTCCGCTGGAAACCTTTATAAAGAAAATGGCTTTCAAATAATGGAACGATAGATGTATCAATTTGAAAGTGCAACATATAAGTTCGAAAATTTGTCGTCAACTTACTGTGTTGGTGTAGCATAATCGGTTAATGCATTTCCCCAGATAGGAAGAGATCCAGGTTCGAATCTCGGATTTTCGATAAATTGATTTTATATGTATATCTTTCTAATAAATACATTTAATTTATATTTGGTGTACCACAGACCTACGTTTGAAAAATTGCAGCGCAGTATCACAATAAGAATGTGTTCTCCTTAGAATTAATTATAAACTAGGTAGATATTATAAAAAATAGACATGTAAAAAACCTAAAAGGTGCTATTAATTTATAAGTCATATATTTGGAAATTCGAATGTTAAAATCAGACGATACACTCCAATTGAGATTGCAAAATTGCATAAACGATAATTTATACCAGTTTGTACGTAGTCATTTTATTCACATTTTTTATGTTTTTTCGCAATTTAAAATGGAATTGCATTTGTTTGAATGCTATTTGCATGTTTCCAATTTACAAAAGGAAATAACCATAGCGGCAGTACATTCATGACATGATGTGAAAAATGCCTCATATATATATATTGCAGAAATATGCTCAACACATCAAGTATGTCGAGGAAATGGAAGGAGAAAATAAATGGCGTACATCTTGCGTGGCTGGCCGGACGAAGGAAATGGACATCTTTTCCATCTCGAAGATCATCTTTCTCTTTGGAATACACAGAAGGTTGTACCAAGTGCGGTGATAAATCGTTATGCCGATCGCTTCAAATGTCGGACATTTACCGCTCCGTCGCACCCCGGCGAGCACTAGCAATGGTTTGTCTAACGCACGTCAGTTTTACTTCACTTTTCCCGTAGCACACGCCACTGATATCCATGTCTGCCGTATTTGTCTATTTTTTTCGTAGGATTATGTTTTTGCATTGCCCACTGGATGCATATCGATATTTTTTTTATACAGTGTGTAATTATTCCAAATATAGTATTTTATTTGGTATTCAGTCTAGTGATGAGTAAATCGTTGTTTTAACTGTGATTGTATGATTGGTACTCGATTGTAATATGACTGGTAACTGAAATTTAACTGTTGGAAGTTTAATATCTAATGTAGTATTAATAGTAATTGTTGTAATGACCATTGAATGATCAGATATCAAACATCATTACAATCGATAATTTTACAATCGCAGTCACAATCACGGTTGAAATAACGGTTTAGCTCATTTCTAGTTCTCACGTTAGCAAGAAAATATATAAAACTCGTAATGAATTTTTCATAAAAAAAATTTTTTACAGCTAATATTTAACTAAAATTATTATTATTAAAGCTTTCTAAATTCTTTATTTATTTATGTTTGGTCTCCTTTCAATTAAATAAATTAAAATAATATTGTACGTATTTATTTTATGTACGGCTAAAGATAGCACAATTTCATACATTCACCTTAAAGCATACTACTATCTGAATCTACCTATCTATGATTGAAAGTTTTTTACAGTCAAATTCGCAATCCTATTTTAATGTAGGGATTTCTTTAAAATATACTGATTATCAACAATTTGTTTTAATACAATCTAGTTCCTGCGAAAGGCGAACCAATATTATTTATTTTTGTTATGTTTATAAACATTTAAATCCCTTATTTTATTGAATCATTTAAAAAGGACGCCCGTCTGTTTTAAAATAAATAAAAAAGACAGTTCAGCGTCTTACGCTAGCTCCCAATGTATTTCATGTTTCGCAAAGCTCATTCTCATAATGCTATTTAAGTTATGTAAATATTAAATGATGTTAGGATAAAAGGATAATTTAAATGGTCCATGACGACGAATCATAGCAGTAATCTTAACATTTTGCAATGCTTAACTTTGCTGCACTTGGAAGTAAATCAATTTTCCTATTTTGTATCTAACTAAGAACTGTAGCTGCTGTAGAAATTTGAAAATTGGAATTGGAAAACAGAAATACATCTGATTATTAGATAATACTAGCAGTCCACTCTTGACGAGGATCCTCGCCACGTCTCGTTCACGCTCCGACCGGAACGGAACGTAGACGGGGCGGGGCGAGGCGAGGCGAGGCGAAGCGAGATGGCACGAGACGACCCGAGTCGACACGATAATAGCCGATGCAAGCCGAGAGCCGCAGTACATTCTCCTGCTCGGCTCTTGTCGCCATGCCTCGGCGAGAGTGGACTGTTGGCTATATACTGCTAATTGGTTTCGGGCGCGACGAAGAAAGGGACGGCACGTGTCAATACTAAGCTGAAGAGCGAGTCCGATACCTCGCGAACCGGCGTTACTTATGTAAGACTGTTTCCGCTCGTACCTAGCCTCGTTAATCGAAATAATCACATATATTGTTGATGCGAAAAGATAACATTACAATATATATATATATACATTTCTTTTTTAAGGAGAACACATTAATATTGTGAAGTTACAGTTTTTTAGAGCATAGTTCTGTAGAATTTTTAATACATATTAAATGAATTAACAAAACGACATACATAAAAAATCTATAAACCTACTTAGCGAAAGTAGATAACGCATTTTCCCACAAAGGTTCGAATCTCGGTAGCAACTCTAATATTTATAATAATTTTTTTCTGTATATCTTTCCAGTTGATTAACTTAATTTGTAATACATATATATTTATTTAACGTTAAAACAACCATTTTAGAATGAGATACAGGCTAGTTATAATATAATATTATAAAAAGGTTATTGATACCTGTTCATATTAAAATAATAAAATGTGTAATTTTATCCACTTTGCTTAACTCATTTCAACATCGTTATAATATGATATTTATAATGAAAATTTAGACATTAAATTAAATAAATACGAATTATAAATTATGTGGAAAGTTAATTCAATTTTTATAGCTTAGTCTTGTTTTGAAAATAATAATAAAAATTCGTTCCATTATTATGACTGTTAATTAAAATGATTTAATTATTAATTAAAAAATTCTACAGGTTTTATTATGCCATTTATATCTTTAATTATACATTGGCTAACGTCATCATTATTGCTTATTGCATAGAAAAACTTTTCTAACTGAAACTATAAACTTTTCTATCAATGTAAAATCCGAAAAATTGTATAATAATTCATCTAGCTTTCCTCAGGATCTGTTTATGCAGAGTTTCTGTAATTATTTCTGTAGTAATAATTACTGCACAAAACCGGACAAACTAATTTGACCAAATTAAAATATTGTTCAAGTCTTATATAATGTATAGTTCACATATTTTTAATATCTCGTGGTTTATTCAATATTTTATGTTATATATGAAACAGAGGTTTAACAATATAAGATCTTTGCTTATCTCAGTTGCGTTCCTGTGAATAAATCCTCTAAGGGTTAAAATTTTTAGTATTAAGCGTGATAAGTGATAAATTAAGTAGGTATTGAATTTGAAATATAAAAAAAACTATGTATGTTTGTTATTTTAATTCTTAGTGTAGCGTGCTTAAAAAAATATGCACATAAATTTTATTCGAGGATGTTACACAAATTTGAATGAATTAATATAACATTTTATTTTAATGTATGGTATAAAAGTTTCTAAAACCATTTACGCAAAATAGTAACGAATCAAAGGGTTTACTTCAAAATTATATTGCTATAATAAAAATTTAATAAATATTTAAAATATCTCCAAGTACAAGGAGTATGCGATTCACAAAAATATGTAACTTCAGTTTTGTAACAGACTCAAGTAACTCATATATTATATAAAATTGTAAAAATTTCAAAATAATGAAAAAAAGTGATTATTTTTTAGCTGAACATGTCTTTTTTTAAATCCGTGGAGTTGAAAAACTTGTCATCTAAGTGGAGAAGCAAACCATTCTGAAATGAAAATACTCAGCGTAAAAAGACTAGATTTGTGAGGATAGAATAATTTATTTTCCAGATGGTCTTGTGATATTCTTTATATTTTTTCTTTGATTCTTGTTTAACCGTCTCTTTTCAAAATATACATAAATATTTATTATCTTACAAATTAATTCATGGCTTTGTAATCCCTTCTCACACCACCTTTATGTTATAATTAAATTCGTATTTTCTAATAATAATTGATTCATATTTTGTCAAGGAATTGGAATCACAGTGTCGAATCAAGGTATTAAAAATTGAATTATCGCAATGATTGAAGCTATAGATGAAATTTTTTTGTTTGAGTCTTATTAAATATGTATTTAACCAATACCCACTACCCATAGTCGTCATTTCTTTTTCGCACGATAATAATGATTAAATTTTTATTCATATTTATTAAATGTTTTGTTTATTTATTTAAATAATGTAGTTAATTCTATTTCAATCTATAATGCAGCAACAATAATCGCATGTACTATAAAATTATATTAATTTCATATTTATTACTTATGTAATATTGAATTATTTTTTTTTTTACAAAAAATTAGTAATTATAATCCAGTGTTTTAATTGAATACATCTAAAGTAATTAAAAGTGATTAACGTTTGCGTAGAAATACGCAATATCCCGCGTGGTTGGTATTTAAAATACTCATGTGTATATTAATTAATAAATAAATGTTAAAAAATATTTAATACGTAAGAATATGTCTTATCTATCGCTGTTTATTCAGTACTCAACTCCATATATAATAAATATTTTTTTTGTAAGAATTTACTTTCTCTGTAGCACCTAATGAAGGAGGATTATCGTGGACCGAATCTTAATGGATTATTGGAATATATTCAGTAGGCTCTAATATTGAAGCAGCAATGGAATATTTGAAAGGAATTGCAGTAGCAAAATACCAAAAGTAATATTAATTCCGTAACATGAATCTGAAGTAAGTGTGCTCGGTATACACAAGCCACGATTCTGTAAAATGTAAAATGTTCATGAACATATAATGAAAAATTAATATCCCTTGAAAGTTTGTTCGATTTTAAGTTTCATTTAAATAATTCATATTTTAACTCGAATGAAATATTACTTTGAAGAAAATTTTGTTTTCATAAATGTTTTATCAAAATGTAACATTAATTTACTTTTAAATTACGGAAATGGATATACCTTTCAATCATTCGCATATAACTGTGTAAAAATATGATCTAATTTTGAAAATAAGCAATGTGTAATAAAGAATTTGAAGAAAAATAGTTTTGAGACACAATTTTATTAGAATGTGGATGTATAATATGTAGGGCGCGACTCATAAATGTGCCGGATTTGAAGTTTAATCAAAATATGCGAGAGTGGGGGAATAAGAAAGCAGATATTCTTCTGCTGTCATCCAGAAGGGAATCCGACCTTAATCAACGAGCTTATGATAATTATTTTTAAGCTTATTTTCACTTGGCATGACCTAGTCAACGGCACAATATAAATTGTCTATAATAGAGAAACTGGTCACACGAAGATCAATTTCTCATTAAAAATTAAATTTTGATATATTTTTGTAACTCTATTAAGAATCTAACAAAGCCATTTTCTATATTCAAATAATATTAGATATGATTTAAGACTGTACATGAAATGTGTTCCTATATATGATAATTGAGTGATATCGAAAATACTAACGGTAAACATTGTAGTTTAAGAGGCAACATATATAAATCGACCTTAATGTGACACGTTCTTATGAACTATCGAAGTTCGGGTCAACAATAGCGGGGATATGCGGGTGGGAAGAAGCTTTTAACCGCGGATCCACGGGAGGTGACGCGGACCTTTGTTGGGTCCCAGATCTTATTGACTCATTTTAGCGGAAGAGACCGTGATACGATTAACATGTTTTAGACATAAACAGAGCAGTACTTTGGAATGTTAAAAAATTGTAAATAAGAACCATAAATGCACCTTTAAACTGAGCCAAGGAATAAAACGAAAGTAGAATTTATATTCTTTCATGCGTTTGAATATTTATGTCAATTCTTAAATGGAGAACCAACCCTGGTAGAGAAGTGACATAAGTAAAAAAACAAAGTAGCTACAAATCTAATCACTTAATACTAATGCGTGAATGTTTGGCGTCACCAAAGAAACGTAATATATTACTTAATAAATACAGCTAACGTGATAAAAATAAGAAATAAATATTAATTATTTTTAATGTTTAATTTACGCAGCCATTCTGCTCGTTGACTGTTTTTACAATCTTATATTAGATATCGACTAAGAAAGTTACCGGAACACATCATTTTTCTTACACGAGATATTTTGTACACGACATCCGAAAAGTAATTTGAAATAGGAACAACTTCTCGATATTTTCTCGCGTGTGTAGGTTGGGCTTGATTATACGTCTCTTCCAAATACAAAATTTGAAACAACCGTTAGAGCGCGGGAAAATTTTCCCGCCAATGTGAGTTTGTCTCCCTCCCACCCCAGCATTGATGAACACATCCCTCGGAACAATGTGATCCCGGACGAGCCATGTGGCGCCCCCCTCTCGAGACCCTCCCCTGAGAGACCTCGGGCACGGCGGGGGCGGTGAGCCCGATTTTCCGGCTGCAACAAATATGGGTTGAAAAATGACAAACTGGAGTGAAGATGACAGTTATTTTAGTACATGTTGAGAACAAACCACAAATTATAATCTTTTCATTCTGTTCAAGTAAAATATAAGTTTTTCAAGAAAAATTTGTCACTCTTGCGAGTTTACAATACTTAATAAACAAAATTATAATAATATAAAACACATGTAAATATATATAATTATTATTATATATATATGTGTGTGTGTATAATATGCAGTTGAGAAATATATATATGGAAGTGTGATAAAGGACTTAAATGACATATGTACTTGTAAAATTATAATAAATATTTCCCGGTACTGTGAAACAAATGGTTTAATGAAATCTACCACCAGTGATTTACATGAATTTGAATAAAGTTATAGAAAAGTACCAATTTCATTTGTTTCTGTACTAGATGTTTAAATTTCTGACAAAAGGAATGAACATGAAATAAATGAATTTATGTTTTTATTTAAGTAATACTTTGAACGTTCGCAACAAAATATGGGTTAATTCGACATGGAAAATCCATTCAACGCACAATCGGCGTCCGGAAAATCGTATCAAAAGTGTACTAAACATCAGCCTCTTTCACTCCCAAAGTTCCGTCTCTCTCGCACGGAGAAACGTGGGGCGGGGAGGTGCAGGCTTCTGTCACCCAGACGGAGCTCGTAGCCATAGCAACCGGTCCGGGCCGCCGCGCGCCTAGCGAGCAATGAGCAACGCCACTCGTGTTCATCTGACTAATTTTTATACCTCCCTGTTACTCTGTTGCCCTAGTACCCTATTACACGTTTCGGGGTAGCAATTTGAGTGCGTGCATGTTAGGATCGAGGGAGAGTCCGATGAATGAGCAAAGCGCACCCCTGAAGCATTTTTGTGACAAGGTTTTCTATTGCCTTTTGTTAGAATGTTAAATTTCATAACGGACTTTACCCCTTACCTTGACTTTTTTATTTCTGATATGGGAACCGGGTATCAATGTAAATAAATACATTTTTTTGGGTCTAAGAAATTTTCAATTTGCGACCTTAATTAATATTTTTTATAACGTTATAGTTTATGGATTATTTGTTTTCTTTGATTGTTTAAAACCTGTTGAAGTGTGGATACAATTTTTTTTTAATAATCAAAAAATATTTCGGTTCACACGAAAAAAAATGAATCATAAAAAGTCGACGTCTGCTCACGCCGACAGCATAACACGAATGGTATTTCAATTAACGAAAAACCAAACAGCCCCACGACTTGTTTAGCCCGCCTCCCTTTCCACCCACCTATCCGCTGGAACAAGCACCCCCATTGAGCGGCCTACCAAGGACGTCCCGGATTGAATTAATCGCCCACCCTGTATACTTACTTATAGAGACAAAAATCCCTTTGGAATGTCTCGCTGGGTTTGTTTCCAAAACGGATTTACGACACATTTGATGGATTTCGGGTGTTTTGTTCCAAAGGACTCGTATTGAAAAGGTAAATAAATGCATGACATGACTGTAACCTCTATTGACTTAGAATTTGAAAAATTATAAATATATTTTGCGTACAGCAAACAGTACTGTTTAATTTGGTTACAAAAAATGCCATCTGAAAATATATAAAGTATAAAACGTTGACGAAGACATTTATTCTGAATTTATAGGTACATATAATAACGTGTTTACTGGTTATATCGATTTTACTTACTAATAAAGCAATTCTAGTACAAAGAAAAATAACAGGATCCTTCAATTCACTGTATTTAAACCTTTTATTATTATAATTATGAAAAGAAATGCATTTATCCCTTTCTAACATTTCTTTTACGGTTATTTTAATTATTTAAGAGTGTTAAATTGCTTTCATTTGCAGATTATTTTAATACTTAATTAATATACTTAGTTAATAAAATACTATTTTCACTTCTCATTAAAAGTTTTGACATAATTTAAATTAATTAAGTAAGTTAACTTGTCGTAATTAGCCTAGTATGTTGTTCTAGTTAATTTTATGATATTTATTTGTATGAAAATATTTTAAATCTTCTTGTTTATCCATATAATATTTTAAATTATAAGATTAATTATTATCTTAGTTCAATGAACACATAACATTTACAATACCTAACTTTAAAATAAATATTTTAGTTAGATAAAGTTAGGTTATGGAATTTACATTAGATCTAGAGTACTGAAATTTTTATTAATTTTATGTATGGACCTATTTTTCAGAAAAAAAAAAAATTTGACCCATCTTGTCATTGTGTTTGAGTGTAGTTTAGTGATATATTACTTTAAGGTTAATTGAATAGAGAAACAAATCCGTTTAGTTTTTGCGGCTACTTGAATATTGTAGATCACATTACCCAATAGTATAAGACACTAAAATTAATAATGTTTCTGTACATCTCAATTAGTTTTCATCCAATAAAGGTGTAACTGTCTAGTCAATTGTTTTTGTTAAACATTTTAATATGTTTATAGTTTGCATAAGTTTTCTAAATGAATTACAAGAGATTTATATTGTCAAGCGTGTTCATATCTCTCAATGCATCAGTTTTATTATAGATGTACGAAATTCCATTTTAATGATACGGTAAAAAATAGTACGAGATTCTTCACTTCCTAGTTCATGTTATTTTTTAAGGTTTCTGGATGAATATAAGTAATAATATTACAGATGTGCCCATTATTATGAAAGTAGTCTAAGTCATGTTTCTTTCGTTTCGAGATATTTAAAGGTTTGCGTTTGAATTGATTAAAAAATATTTGTATATCACACAACACAATGTTTATTTTAATCAACTTATTTAGTGTACTAGATTTATAATTTATTTCGATATATCGAGGACGATAGACGAGGATATAAAAAAATTAAGGTTAAAATGACTTACTCTATTATCAAAATAAATACTAGCCGTTGAATATCGTAACAATACACTGAATATAACGCTTCAATTTTGTCACAATTGTTACAATTTGCATCATATTATATTATTTATTTTATTAATTATTTATTAATTATTAATTAATAAATAATTAATTATTATGGGCTTTTACAAATTAGGTTTGGTATAAAAGATAATAAAAAACACATGAGCAGCTACAAAAGTATCATGAAAAATATATATATATAAATAGAATAGAAAAAATATAAATTAAAAAATAAGCAACACAAACTATAAAAAATAAAGGTTCAAGATAGAAAAAATAATAAATTATAGATTTGACACAGAATGGCTGAGTATCAAAATCAGTTGTATCTTTGACTCAGAACAGCATCAAAAACATCACTCTTATATTTAAACATACAATATTAATTTGAAATAATGTGACGTGAAATTTTTGATAAATTCACTTTTTTCAATTTCTTGAATAAGGCCACTTTCATAATTATGGACACAGATGTCAGTGATACGTTGAATAAATCAACCAATGAACTTAATACACAATCAAGCATCAAATTGTTCTATTCAATTATATTATTTCAATAGTGTGCTATTATCAACTGTCTAAAAACTGATAGATTGCTTCATCGATATTCATTAGGCCTGGTATATCGATGTTATAAATTTTATGTAGTGTATTTATTTAATTTAATATACAAATTTAATATGCGTAATACGGGTTTTTCGTTCCACTGGAAAACCTTAAATATCTCATCATTTTGTTTCCATAATGTACGATGTAGATTTAACCCTTTATCTTCAGTGTAAAACGCTGCGTCCACGATATACAAAACGATCGCAAACCTTGAAATGAATTTGATTTTGCAGAGATAAGGCGAGGGACGAAATTGGATAGAAAACATCGTAAAATGGATGTCCATCCGACTGTAACAGCAGACGAAAAGGCGCCAAGCGCCAGGTTGCGTGTATACGTGACAAGTCGTTTTCACATTTGATGAATTAAATATGCCTTCAGAGAGATAAAGTTACAGATAGGAAAACACTAGGAGAAATTATTTTATAGGATTTATCTACCTTAGATTAAGGAATAAGTCATTTAATAAAATGAGTAAAAAGATTGACCATTAATCAATTATATAATAAAACTCATTTTTGTTGTGAAGTTGCATTTAAAAAATATGTAAGTTGTATCAAAGTATATCTAAATTTAATAAAATTGATTAATTATTTAATTCTGGCGTCTCCTAGTGTATTTTACTCAAAAGTATTTGAAATTCACAGGCTATATAATATTTGTATTAATTAGAAAGATTACAGATATGAGTTCAAAATGTGTCGAAAATGTATTCGATTGCTATGGCGTAGATCCAGGTTCGAATCCTGGTAGAAACTAAATATTTTTTCTGTATATCTTTCTAGTTTAATTTAATTTGTATTAATTATATAATTATAAGCTGATTGCGTCCGCCAATGGCAGAGAAATATATTTAATTATTTTAGTTAAATAATCCGCTTCCCATTCCTCTCCCATTCTTTCCTGATACCCCCTTCTCTCATCCTCTACTATTTCTTGCCATTCTCACTTCTTTCATTTTTTGTGACGACTACTTATTTTACCCTTTTCTTATTACTTTCACTTCTCATATCGTCATCCAACATCTCCTTTTACTATCTCTCTCGCTCTTATTTACCTAAATTCTACATTTCCATCTCAGTATTTATATCTGTCTTCAACCATTTTCTCTTCGGCTACCCTTTGAGTGATGTTATTTTTTTAATCAATAATTTTGCACTCTAAATGAGTGGCGGTTCATTTACTGAATCGCCAATAGATTCTATTAAAGTAGTAACCATACTTTAAAAACTAATCAATATGAACAGAATTTACAACATTTAATATAAAAATCATAACGAATACAGAAAAAGTGCGCCCGCTCGCAAATCGCTCTCGATTCTTATATCCCAGCAGCACTCTGATATGAATTCAAAGATGTGTGGGAAGATTAGCGTAAGTAACCACTATTCTAGATCTCCTGGTTTAGGGCAGCGATGTTTGTATTAATAGTCATCTGACTAGGTTTGGGACCAATCATTCTAGATATTTTATAAATAATATGCTTTGCAATCGCTTCTATATATTTAAAACGATGTCGCATACGTATATATATATATAAATATATATATTTTACTAAACGTCAAAGGCTTCAGAATATTTTGTAATAAAATATTATAAAATATATTGTCTGTATATGATATGAGATCATATTTATAAAGAAAACCCGAGAAGTTATACTTTTTTCCAAAAATCCTTGAAAGATTTTCGAAAAATTTCTAGTTATATTATATTTCTGCGTAAACGTTTTTAAATTATAATATTTTCGATCATCTTTTCGTTGGCAAGGTAGCCTTTGTATCACCATTTCGCACAAAAAAAAATTTTTCTTACTGTATATGGAAAATATTTAGGACCTCAAGAAAACAGAAGTGTGCAAGGAAAACAAAATAAGGCTTGGGATATAATATATTTTTTTCAGAATTTGTTGGTCTAGGTAAGATTTTCCACAAGCCATTAATATTCAGTACTCACTTATATATTTTTTGGTGTAAATTTTTCTTAAATATAGGTTGAATATGCTCAACAAATGGTATATAAATCATCGGCTCAAATACTATACATCAACTTATTAATATGTCTGTCGATGGTCGCATTTATTAGGCTTATATATAGACATCTCTTATTAAAATATTACACGTTTTTTTAGTTCCGCTACATTCACATTTTACGCATCCATCTTGTATTTTAATTATATTTATTATATTTTATTACATATTGTGAATATGAAAATTATTTAATAATTATCGTCCTTTATTTTATTCCTGTATTACAAAACAGAGAAACTTCAATGGTAAAATGTAGCATATAACATAAATTATTTTTCAAATTCTATTTAACAAACTTTTTGAGGAAAAGAGCCTGCGCTATTTTGTCATCATTCAAAATTTATCAGCATCATCACGAAAGTAATGTTAGGGGCGTTGGAAAACTTGACACCGCCCCGACAAGCACTTGTTGACGCAAAAATCGACATCTGTCACTCATACCGATCCCCAATGATCAGAGCGAGATCAAATCGAGATGTAAAATAGAACTTGCAGAGAAATGAGTGTAAAAAATATACCTTCAGATAGACGCGCAAATTTTGGTATTACAAAAATTCTTGTACTATCCAGAAACTAATTGCAAGGTAGTCAATTATCTTTTTGAAAAGTTTTATATTATATTATTTAACGCTAATCCCATATAGTTTTTAATTTTTTACGAGAGAATTGTAATTTTTAAACTTTGTTTCTAGTATTACATCTTAATCATCATTATTTTATTTTATCATTAAAATATGAGTATTATTATTAATATATGAAATAACGTCAGAAATTTTTAGTGTTAGTTATATACAATGCTGAAATAATTTATCAGTCATTAGTCTTAAAAAATATATAAATTAACTCTTGAAACCGCATTGAAATTTTTTTTCTATGAAAATTTACTGGAATTTATAATTCAACAGTTAATGTAAATGGTTCGTCAAGTATAATCTGGGGGTGACATTAGGTACCTACAGGTGTTAGTCGGGTGTTAGAGAGATATGGTCGCCCGCATTTCTATTAATCATAATAAATGTTTTATAATATAAACACTATTTCCACATACAAATGTACATAGTATAATATATAACTACGTTTATTTATTTCATTTGGTACGTTTACCTGGTCTGTGAAGTGTATGTGATCATTATAGTCCTAAATACGGTTAACATTAAGATATTGTATACACATTAATCAATCGGTCTGTAGTCGGCCAATAATTTGAAAAGGTTAAAAAATAATAGTTAAGCAAATTTATAAATAACTCTGCTAATATTTTTCATTATTGGTATTTAAAATCTGGCGCCTAATACTATCGAGTAATGTCAGATTTGAAATCGGTAGATTCTGCTGTAAATGTGAACACGGACGCTAATGAATACAAATGATATTGGTAGACATCTTTCGAGTAGAGGTACATGTCTCCCCGGCAAACAGCAATATTGATTGCCAATTAAGGGTGTTGTCAGTGGTTTGGTGTTCGGGCGGTACTTTGTTATTACTCTGGGGTGAAATATGTAGCCTCACAAGACGTGAATATCTTACCCTCAGTTTGAGGCTCTGGTCAATACTAATGAGTTTTTTGAGCAGACATTGTAGTGTTCATTTTTAAATCAAAAATGTTCAGGAAAAATAAAACAAATTTATCCGCTTGTTATTTTAAGTCCTCGAAATGTGGAGAGTTTTATGAAACTTAGTTTGCAACCTCGTCCATTGTATGATAATATAAAATAAATATTAGTCCAAGTAATTGTTGGGTAAATGGCGGTCTTGGGGTTGAATTATTATTAAGAAAGTTAAATTGATACCACAGGAAACTTTCATGAACGTTAATGCTTTATGTAGATTATTAGTTAGACGATCGTGCGAAGAGTAAAGTATTTTTTAAACAAATACATATTTTTCCGCTTCTAATCGTGACTTTCCCTAAGAGTATTACGTCCATGAATTTTTAGTAGGATTAATAAAATGGAACGTTCCGTCGACTAATGAACTCGCTCGGAATTAAACGGTCATTTGCACCTTCAGACTCTCAAATTTATTAAAATTAAGCGAGTCAGCGAGAATGATATTTTTCTGAAGAGTAATATTCTGTTGAAATCGTGAAGATATATTCTCGAGCAATTTTTCTCTTCGTGAGTGCCGTTGGTCAGCCGGAATACGTGTGTCGGTTCAAGCGCTTTGCAGTGGATTATCATGTCATAATAACAAAGATTTACGATACGGCAACTTTTCTTTTTCTTCAGTTTTCCTTTGCACTGTTTTGTCTGTTCGTTCGGAAGAAAGAGCATTTTTAAACCACATTTGTACCACACGTAAAATAGAGGAAAAAAATGTCCTCCATATTCTTAATGCATAAATTAATAACTATACGTAATATGAATGTGAATAACAACTCGTCTTTGAAGAATAAATGGAGTTTCTATAATTATTCATTACAATTTGATTAGAAATTTAATGTATTTACTATTGTAAGGAATCATGTATTATTTCGGTGAAGTGAAATTGGTTTAAGTAAATAACAAATTAATTAGGTATTTGATCTTGTAGCAATATAATAAAATGTAATGTTAAATAAATACGAACAAACATTGATTTAGTTCAGATTAATCCAAATGTCGTAATTTCTAGATATTTATAGCCGAACTGAATATTTCACTCGGGTTGGACAATTCAGTAGAAAACAGGTTTTTTTCGTAATATGCCGACAGCCCAGGTAAAATTGGGGAGAAAGTCTGCCATTAATCACGATAATCAGTCCCGATGTTACAAATGGATTTCAAAGAAATAGTTTTCTAAGTCCGTGGCAGTAAAACATTTAGATGTTATCGCACCCCATCTGACTCTCTCGGCCACTCAGCCACTCAGCCATCTAATCCCCCTCGCATCGCTATTTTTCAACATTATAGTCGGGAAAATCGAACCCACAGCTTTCGAATAATTAAACTTTAAAATATACTCTTGTTAAAATAATAAAACGGAGTATTATTAAAAGTATAGTCACACGACAAAATTAATATCAAAGTATTTAAAAAAATTAATCATGTGACGATTTGGAAAAAAGTTGTTACTAAATTTTATGAATGGCTTCATCCACTTAAAGCTTTTTATGATGTGTTATAATAAAATTAACATATTATTTATATTTTTAACATTCGTACAGATGATAAAAATTCGGGTCTGTCTGGTAAATCTATTATCTCATCCAATTGGTCCACCATACCACGCGTGTCTCTCTGATAAATCTACTGTCTCGCCTGAATGGTGCACCATACCACGCGGGTCTGTCTGGTAAATCTACTGTCTCGCCTGAATGGTACACCACACCACGCGAGTCTCTCTGGTAAATCTATTGTCTCGCCTGAATGGTGCACCATATCACGCGGGTCTGTCTGGTAAATCTACTGTCTCGCCTGAATGGTGCACCACACCACGCGAGTCTCTCTGGTAAATCTATTGTCTCGCCTGAATGGTGCACCATATCACGCGGGTCTGTCTGATAAATCTACTGTCTCGCCTGAATGGTGCACCATACCACGCGGGTCTGTCTGGTAAATCCACTGCCTTGTCCAAAGTCACGCTTTTGCTTCCATTCATCTTGTAATGATCAATATTAGTTACTAAAATAAAGAAATATTGATCCTCCATGCTTCATAAATAGAATCTGGGAAAAATTAAATAATTAATCTTGAGTTAACAATTGCAGCGAACAAATGATGAGATTATCTCCCACAATACAATACTTAAAAGTTTGTCTTTTAACTATTTTTTATAATTAATAATCCTTGAATAAACTAAATCGTTGAACAAAACTTGTGTAAATATTTCAAAAGATTACCAATCAAATTTGACTTTGGCAGCAGAGGTAGGAGGATATTTTAAAATTTATAATATATTGACATAAAAAAATATTTTAATATCGGATAAGAAAAGACTGCTAATGGTTTAAAATGAATACATTTATTATGCGAAACAAACATACTATAGTAGTGAAAAAGAAAATTAAGTATTCCACACCATAAATTATAAAAATCTGAAAAGGCGAATAATTATCAACGACAGAACAAATTGTATGGCCTTAGATAAAAAAGTTCATTCTGTTGTACATATTGTGCTGAAAATTGTGTTTTAAGTTCGCTTGACAATACACACGTAGACAATGCACGGGTAACACGCAGGCATGACGTGTAGACGCACGCAGACATGCCGCAGACTTACCACATGCCACATACGTTTAAAACATATATGACTCTTTCCCCGTTTAATTAAACATTTATAATTTCGGGTGAAACAGATGAGCGCCCTCGAGGTGAAAGTTTTTACGGCGAAAATGGCTCTATATAAATTATCTAATATTGTTATTACTAGTGGTGGCAATTTATACACATTAATCGCCTCTAATTCGAACATTCGAGGGTCTTGTGCTTCAGACAAGATTGTGATTTGTTCTAGATATATACGTAGTATGTAAATTGTAAAACCTCTACATTGTTATGAAATTAAAGGACAACAATTTAAATGTTCTGAGTGTTAATATTTCTGGTAGACCACAATAATTTATACAAAAACAAAATAAATATTCTATAATATATATAATACAACACTGAAATGAAATATAAAACATATTTGCCTTTGCAATATTCTGTCTGATGTATTCCAGAGATTAATGTGGAATTTCTGAATAAAATATTACTTCTCCAACATAATAACCTTATACGGTACGTCCAAAATGCGATCAACCAATTTGAAGAATCTAAATATGAGAATTTTTTGTCCAAAAATGGTGTCTGTCTGATCTGAATCTCGTCACGTGCACCGAATAAATCATTCAAACGTCCACTGCGATGGAGAATTTTCAGATGTTTGAGGGAGGAGAATACAAGGCTTCGCGCCAAATAACTTCAGCCATCCACTGAAGAACTTTTCACTCTTGCACGCACAAAAAGGACTTGTTAGGGGGTGGCAAATGAAAGCCTTTCAGCCCGGGAAAATTCTTTCATCAGAGATTTAAAACCTTTTCACACACCGGGTACCTTATTTTTATTATACTAGATCCCGCGTGTCACTAACGTGTGTCTGAACGTCTTCAAAATCTTTTTTTTTTGATTAATCTAGCTTTCCCTTCATTTTATATGTAATCATATTTAGTACATAAAATATTGTCGGGTTGTAGACTTAATGTTTAAAAGTTGAATTAAATAAAAAATATCATTGAGATAAATAAAATAAACCCAATAAAACCCCGATGTTAGTTTTACACGTTTATATTTATTGTTAATTGTTAACTAGCTTTCAACATTCAGTGCCAACGTCAAACTATTCATACACATGTTAATTTACTAGATTTAGTTTAATAATGGTATTGAGAATTAAATAATAATGATAAATAAGATGTAGTTGAATTCAAATATTTGTTTCATTATTTTATTTATTTTCTTCATCTCATTAGAATGATTTTTTACAAAATAAAAATTTTTTTTTTAAAGAGAACAATTTAATTCTGAAATCTTCTAGCGTGTTTTTTTCAAATGTATTTAGGATTCATAGTAATATAATTGCACTTTCCCCAGATAGGAAGATGCCAAAAATTAATATCCTTACTTATTTTGTAATAAAAATTTAATATAAATACAAAAACATTTTTATAACTAAAAAGTAAATGACGGATAATAATTTCTGAAGATCGAAACACATTCAATTAAAATAAATGTAATATGATTAAGTATTATAATTCTCGTACCTTTAAGTAATTAAATCTAGCTCGTCCATAATCAGACCCGACTATTGTAATTTAATTTTGTAAGTTATAATTCAATTTATCGAAGGGCCGTTAAGTTGAAATATATTTTTTTGTAAAATAATGGTATTCATACATTTTTGTGAAACAGATTTAACTATACAGTGACTAAAAGTTACTCAAGTAACGAGACTTGTTTTGTTATTTATTAAAAATATAATTTAATATTTATTATTTTAAATATGAATGAATTATTTCTTGAAAGAAGAAATAAAGATGTCATAGCTGGGTGCAGTCAATGCATTCAAATAATTTATACTCGTCTAAAACAGGTATAAAAATCTAATAATAATAATAAAATTGTATAATTCCAAATAAATAGAAATTAAATGTTGGACGCTAATATTATTATGGCAATTATTATCATATTACTCACATCTGAATAATATAAGATTCATATTTATTTTATGATTTTTCAAAATTAATAAATTATAAATAGTTTATTTGTATGTACTGACTTTACACATCCGCTGTTTTAGAGAAAAGTGACACGTTGTTAAACCCTTTGGCAGTAACTACATGGAATGAAGAATTAGGCGAGCATATTTTGGTGCCAAAAATATTGTTATCGTTTAGGATAAAAATGTAATATTGAATACAAATAAAAGTCCAGATTTTTGTCGAACGCTTTCATTTTGTAGAAAAATTTAAAAGAAAACTCATAAAATACATTACATTAGAGTGAAGCGTAAATTTACTTTGAAATTTGAATAAAATTTATAAGTATCTTTGAAATTTGAATAAAATTTATAAGTATCTTTGAAATTTGAATAAAATTTATAAGTATCTTTGAAATTTGAATAAAATTTATAAGTATCTTTGAATTTGAACTTATAATAGGAAAATTATGATTGTATGAAATTATTATTGTGAATCAATCGCGGAGGTATAAAATGTGGATAATTAAACCAATATAAAACGACGTTTAAATAGAGAAACGTAGTAACGACGGCGAAATGTGGTATACGTATTTTGATTAATCAATTTTTCACATACTTTATAAATTTCAAAATCATAGGACAGACTATACATATAATATAAAAATACACATATAGGACTGGCGTCTGTTCTGAGTTAGATCGAGTTTTTATTTTAGCCTAGGTTTCCTCAAGGAAACCATCTACAAAATTGCGATTTAACGTAGAAGAGATGCCAGTTCCACATATATAAGGGTTTAATTATCTAATGAAATGTTGATATTTCATCTCCTTCATATATATTTTTAATGAGTTAATTCATTTTTCTTTCCTGTTAAAAAACTACGTTTTTACCTGTGCAATGCAATGAAATGCTCGCAGTGCATCTCTATCCTGGAAACACCACCCGGAAGTTGTCTGTGGGTGTTCACCGTTCGCAATGCTCATGATTCAGAGGATATGTTTTTATGTAATAAGTTAATGCTTAAACCAATAACAATTTTAATATATGAAATCGTTTTGTATTTAATTTAAAACAAAGTTAAATTGTAGAGATGATGATGCAACATACCATACCTATTTAAAATAGGTTCAATGTATTACGAAAGTTTATCACGGGCCGAGTGTTAATTACCGCTGTCGCAGACTGCAGCACGGAATAACATTAAGGTTTCCAATTTACTTGGGAACAAAAACTTTAAGCGGAGCACTATCGAAGTTCATACTATGAAATAATGAAGATATGTGTAAATGTAAAGGAGTCAGTAACAAATTAGTATTGCTCAAAGTTTCGTAAGATTGGAAAGAATTGATTGCAATAATGTTTAAAACCAAAAGTTGCACCGCATGCAGTTCCAAGTGTTTTTTTTTTAGTAATGTTAAAAATTTTTTTGTAAAGCGAGTATGTGATGAATGTTCAATGAAGACATTTCCTTTATTTGCAACTCTCAGACAATCGTGCCTATTAATTTTGATTGTAACTAGGATAACGTAAAACATTTTGTGAATTGTAGCGTACTCTGATTTAATACTGTTGGAACTAAACTAGCCACCATAGCGATATGAATATTGACATTTGACCTGATTGTATGTTTCTAAATTTCAAATAAAAATATTATAAATAAAGCTACATTTTGTTGAATAAGAATAACCTGCTTAACAATATTGCAATTTTCAGTAAAAGGTGTGGTATGTTAATTAATTTCTAAAATCTCTTTTAGCAGTAATAAAATGAACAGGTTGTTTACTCCTCGGTCAGAAAGCGGGCATGGATATTATTATTTTCATTATGATAATCATAATTTATTTGATAAATAAAAATTAAAATATTCGATCCTTATCAATGTTTTGATTCAAGTTATGCGAGTAGCGCCATTACAAGTTAGAGATATTATGTCGGATATTACAAAAATAAAATATCGATAAAATAGGTATTTTTAACTTTTCCCACGCAAACAATCTTAGGCCCATAATAAGCCGAGCAGACATTTGATTGCATAATATTCCAATAATTGTGACTCTTTTAAAATATTATTGATGTAATGCAAACAATGTGAAATTAAAAGTTGATCATTTTGTCTCGTTCCTTTTTTCCGTCGTCATTTTCTTAACAGTGGGTGTTTGTGTTATAGGAATCAAGACGTATGCGACGTTCAATTGTGAAACACGACTTTTAGTATAAGGTTGCTTGTGTTTAACTTCTGGGTTTGAATTCGATTCTAGATAGAGAATGATGAAATTAAAATTACATCATAGATCAGAGAGATCCGGTTCTGATTTTTCATCCTTCCCTTAAAAAAATATAATGTTTTCTCTCTTTAATCGCTAAAAAGCAAAGAAGATATCTACAGTGTTATCATGCGAATGTATGTAAGTGATCAGGAATCAAATAATATAGACCATTCCGCGCAGCAAGAGCACTAAGTAATACCTAGATTTGGGAATCCTAGGAGCTTCCTTTTAGGAGTATTTCATTTCGCGCCAAGTGATCCTTTGTTAAAAATGACTTTAATAATCAATGATTAATCTTGACATTTGAATGTTATAATATTGGGAAATAGTGAATCAAAAACTTTATATTTCTCCCTGATGCTCAAAACGATTAAGTCTCAGTATCAATCACAATATAATTATAAACAATAAAAACTACAATTGAAAATAACTTAAATAAAAAAAATCTTTATAACTAGATTCAAATTGATAGTATGTGTAAACACACAAGTACGGGAGCAGATCAAACCAAAATTGTGACCTACACAAACTGTACGGCGGCCTCCGCAACTCCACCGAACAGCTGTTTTTACAAACAGCACACGTCAGAAAAAGGTACCAATTGACAATTGATTTTAATTGCGTTACAACATATCCCACCCTTGATCCTTTTTATGTTCACCATGTCATCATCTTCGTAATATAATTATTTCATATAAAGAAAGCATACTTTTAATATTAACTATAAAGTTGATAGTAAGATCGGGTCACTATATTATTATGTTTTTAGAATTATTTTAAGATTGAGCTTGTTGATTATGTAAAAGTTGAATTCACAGTTTTTATTTAATTGTAATATTGTAAGGAACATTTCGACTGATATATCACCATTAATATTTTAATTAAGAGTTGATTTTCTGAAAATATATGTTTGGTGAATTAGTCCCTTGATTTGGTATTACTATATCAAATTTCTTCTGTTTGTAATAATCGAAATGCTTCTGTAAACTTAATACCTATAATTTACTATGGTAAGCCTCTTTCCTCACTTTAAAATTAATAAATATGAATATTAAATCAATTTGTTGTCGGTTTTCATTTGAAGGTATTATATATCCTCCTCCCTTGATTCATAAAATAAGTATATATATATATAAGAACGAACCTATATCGGTATTGCCGACCGCCCTAGATAAGATGTTTTCAAGCTCTAATAAAAGACGGGTTTGTATTAGTTGTTTTTTTAAATGTGTTTAGTTACGTAACATGATAACTAAAATATGATACCTTCATTGTTACCATCTATATTCTATCTAAATATCTTTAAAATGCAGCATATGTAGAGCTTCATTAATAAATTTGATTATTTAGTCATTTGTTGGGTCGGTACGCAAAAGATTGTTTGTACATTTTCAACATGTTGAGATGCTCAAATTTTTTGTTTTTTTAGCGGTGGTTTGTAGATTATTCGCCAGTTTTCTCTCGCGATGTGCATGCATTTGATGCATTTAATTTCGGAATAATTTTCAGTAAAGGTATAAACAAGTATGGCGAGAAGATATTGATACGAAATGTAAAGCACTAGAAAGCAGCAGAAAGTTCTTCCATCAATTGACATGTTTGAAAACATTCTCTGTATATGGAAACGTTAGTAAAAATATAAATTATTTTGATCGATGTACAGAAAATGCATTAATTAAATTACACAATGATTGCGACTACAAATGCAATAACTACAAATTGTGCGGGCCTGTGATACGAGCGTTCTGTAAACGAGACCGATATTGTTTCTTTCGCACGCAGGGGCACAGGTTTGAAATATTTCAAAGGCAATCGGCATTAATTTTTTAAACGAAAACAGTCTTTCTGTAGAACATTTTAAGATGTATTTTTGATTATTAAATTTCATTTCAAATCTGTGTAACGGTGACTTTTAACCGTTTAAAATTACTATACTGTAGCTTATGTCACTTAAAAAATAGGAATATAATAAAGAATACATGTATACCGATCAAAAATTTTTCCCTGAGTTAACGTAATCAATTTTTTTTTGTATTCCAGGGCAACAAGCTAGGCATCCAAATTAAACTTATTTACAGTATTGTTCATGAATTGATATTCAAAGGGATTAAATAAAATTTGGAGTCAATCGTTTCTAACAACGGGATGAGAAATCATAATGAAATAAAAATGATATAAAAGAAAAAGATTCGTCAAACCCTGTGTAATCACGAACTTCATCTGGCAGAATTATATCATTAATCATTCTACTGAACTGTACATAAATTTGAATATTTTTTAGGTGATTCGGTAACGAGTTAAAGTTTTTGGAACTAAATAAATGAGTTGGCACTCTGCCATTAAATACCTAATTGTTTTCGCGTAGTAGGCGTATATTACGAATGTGTTGAGGTATTTTGTTGTAAAGCTATTTGAAAAGGAAAAAGTCATCTTTTATCCACTTTTATTTAACTTCCATTGCGCCACATACAATATAATGTTAAGTAATTAAACTTAGTTACGTAAAAAGTAAAACTGTTACGCAGAAATTATTCAATTTATTATTATTTCGAAAAAGACTCGTATGATAAAATATCAAAAATAAATTTAAATGGATGTCATTGCATTTTATAAAACACTGGATTAAAAAAATGTAATGAAAAAATGGACGTCCAGTGACACATTGTGTCAGCCATTGCGGGAAAACGTACCTTTATTTGACTTTGAGTTTCTTGTTGATTTTTAATGATTGATAAAAACTAGTTTGACGTATAGAAAAAAAAACTACTGTGTATTTTGGTACTGCACGGCAGGCTGAAATAATTATTTAGGTGTACGATTGTACTTTAGTTTAGTTTGTAAAAGACTATGTTTTCTATTTGTTAAATTAATTGACACTAAACAATTATGGCGCAAAGCTTACTATATGTATGAAAAGTAATACCAAACAATGAAATAAATAATCTTATACAAAAATAAGATAGTCAAATTATGTTAAGAATCATATTGATAGTTAAGAGATCGAGGAGACTTAGATGGGCCAGCCAAGTTCTGAGAAGCGAGAAGAGATCAAGGATAAGATACAAGATGCAGATAGGTTGCAGATTTCGGGCTGGAGGGATTTGGCTCGAGACAGGAATGCTTGGAGAAAATTTGTGCAATCGGCTTCAGATCTGGAAGGTCCGTAGCGCCAATGATGATGATGAACTCATGTTGGTGCTATCAGCCGCATTTTCGCTTTACCTCTATTTCTTCAACCATCAGTTGTGATTTGGTTTTTCATTTTTTGTTTGTAAAGTTCAGATTACATAAATACAAACGTAACAAAAAATTAGTAATCTACACAGACAAGTACATGAATAGACATGAAATAAAGTGTATATGTAGGAGAGAGGTTTGGAACATTAGTTGCGGGTCGAAGAGCATTCTACACTCATTCTTGGTAGAAACATAAATCCGATATGACACATGTATGCAACAATAAAAGTATTTACTCTTTGTGTAAACAAGACGTATTTTTCACATTAATGCATATTATATTGTCAGCGTTTAAATTTTCGTTCCAGTCGAGTCATATATTTAAAGTAAAAAATAAAAGTCGCGGAGCTGTTTGATTGCGTAAGTGGTACAAAAGTGATGATGTGGATGACACCAAATTAAAAATATTGAAACAAGGAATTAGCGTTAGTTTATGTTTACATATTTGGTAGTCTATGGTAATCTAATTCTTTTTGTAAAATTCTTTTTATGAAGTGCGAGAATAAGTTTACTCAGGAAGGTATAGATATGCCTAATATCGTTCCAAGTTCGAATGGGCACACTTGAAAACATCCAGCGCGAATGAAAGTCAAAACATGTCAATAAATCATAGGAATTCGGGCTTGCCAAAGGTCTCACCTCGGCACCGCAATCCCCATTGGTAACATCTGTACTCTACTCGGAATTCCAGCAAACAACGAGAACGGGGACGTCTGAAGAATGCCCCGGCAGCTATGGTTGAGATAGGTTGTGTGAAACTTCTGTAGCGCCATAAATCTCGCTAAGCACGCTCTTACGAGATTTTCAGAGGCAATGCAATTTAGCGCGTGCGCTATACATTGCGCTTGTAAAATTTTAGCAATTAATCATACGTCGGAAAGCCAAGTACCGCACTTTGTTAATAGCGGTCTGTCGGCTGCTCACGTCGGGGCAAGATGGAAGGGTGTGTACAGCGACCGCGGCCACTGTATCGAAGAATACGATGATTATGTAATTACGCAATTCACAACCTGATTATGCAAAGCAATTCCCAAACACACAAATGTGCGTACTTCGGTATTCTTTACATTTTTTTGGTTTTATTTACGTAAAGCGTGTTTATGGTGGATCGACGCTATTATGCAAGTCAATTTGCTTTGGGGAAGTCAACAAGAGTATTAAATGGAATGTTTTTAAAACGATACATAATCATAATATTATAAAATGAAAAACGTGCGGTTTTTATTGGTAAACGGTTTATGCTAAACTAAAGATGTGTCTTAAACTAACATTATTATTCTGACTTGAACTGACTGCGAACGTATATTTACAATCCCGAGTTTACAAATTATTAAACCAATCCCGATGGTCAAAGACTTGAACCCATGATCTAATTTATAAGTCTCGGCATCTGTAACCTTCTTTATCAGATTACGATGACGAATCTGAGTAATGTCATTTAATATTTTTTAAATTGATCAAGCATCTGATAGTTTTTAATCAATATTTAAAAAAAATGAAAGATCATTGTTTGACCTACGATGATATATTTATTTCACAAAATATTATTTGTTCAAAACATAAAAAAAAATTCAATCAAAAGTAGTCAGTGTAATGAGAAATAAACAATGAGGGTTCTAAAACGGAGTAATTTATCATAAAAGATGGTCCGTTGTCGCGAGAAACTTTGTAAATGTTATGTGAATCCGTTTAACCTTTGTATTGTTTTATTTAAGGGTCCGGCAAGAGAAGGGTAACTTTTCTTCTCAAATATCATCCCGTCCTACAAGTGGTCACGTCATATTCATGCCACCCTTTGTTGTCAACTCTGGCGAACTCGTGTACCCGACTTGCCGGATCAAATGTCTTTATTTCGTTACTCGCAGTCTCTCAGCTTTTGTATACCTAATGTGAAATTTGTAATTAAATAGAAACTTATTTTACTTTCTTTAAAAAAATTATACACTAAATATGAGTATTTTTTATACTAAAATTACTTAAAAACGAAAAAATAATAGCGAAAAATATTGTGTGTGAAATACATAAAAAAACCGTGTTTAATGAATTATTTTTATCAATATATAAATATTTGTACGTTTATATCTGAGATACCTACATAGAAAATGTGAAAAAAAAACCCTTACACATTAAGCCTTACTAGCTTGAGCTTTACACTTGGCTATTACATAAGCATCTAATTTCAGAAAGTAAACTACACATATTAAAATACGTATTCTACATACTCAGTTTGCGTCTTTGCCAACATCACAAGCTTTGTAGGTTTAATTTCATACTAAATTCGTTCTCTTATAAATATAAATAATGTTTTTTTGGGAATAACTTAAAAATAATTAATATTATACCTAAAAAATAATTTTCCAACGGCTGTATTCCGGTATGAAATATGATAAACCTTATTATTTTGCCTTAAATAAAATTAACCGTATAAGATTAGATAATATGTGTGTATCACAATTTTCAAAGACTGAACACCACTAATAACATATATAATAAGGTTGATGCAACATATTTCACACATTTTTTATGAAATGTTTTTTTTTTAAAGCTTTATTTAATTAATAATTCAGAAAATTTCAAATCATTTAAAAAAATAAATAAATTATATATATATATATAACAATAGCAACACTTTTATTTATTTATTTCACTCAATATATACATTTTTTAAATTTTTTTTATGGGTTATCATTCATTCTTACGTGAACAATAAAATGTGAACGCAAGAGTCACGTATTAAAAAAAGATTGGTCGAAAAATATTTTAGCGGTCAAATATTTACTGCCAGAATTAGAAAATGGCTACTGGGATCAAAAAACGAGGTCCCTCTAGCCGCTGGGCAATAGTTGATCCCATACCTCAACAAATTTTGGATATTTCGGTTTGGGTTTCAGTTCGATTTGGTTGGATAGTTGGCTACTCGGACATTGTTTAAGTGAGATTCATGTCTAGCCGAATCATTATCTAAGCTTTTTAGTAATGTGGTTCTGCTAAGACCTTGTTGTCCATTGATTTTTCCTATATAAGTTTTAGGGTGTCTCATTATACGTCCAAAGTACATGAGTTTTCTTTATGGTACGAGTAATTTCTCAGTCTTTCTTCATTTTCATTAGTAAGGTGTCATTTCTTACTCTATTAGTTCAGTGTATTTTTAGCAATCGCCTATAGTAACCACATTCCTAACGCGTTAAGTTTCTTCAAAACTACTTCAGTGAGGATCCAACTTTCTATATCAAATAGTAAGTTTGAGAAAATATAACTCAATCATTTCCAAGTACCAAATAAAAGTACAAATAATGTTTTTCATTTAAATGAAGCCCTGACTCTTTTTGTTCTAATTTAATATCTGTGGAGTAGTCCCAGCTGTCATAAAAGATAAGTTATTTGTTTCAATCGTTTTATTTGTATTGTCTGAATTTTTTAATTATATATTTGGTTTTTGCTTATTAACGTAAATGTTGTATTTTTGATATTGAATTTTAATCCATATCGCAATCTATTGTTTAAGGTTTCGTAATATTTCCTTACCTCTTCCTTCTATGTTATCAACATTCAAAATAGCATAGCAGATTGTTAATCAGTTCTCTGTTTATTTTAATGCCTTCATCTGGAGGGCTTCTTCAAACATCCTTTCAGGATAAATGTTGAATAAAAGTGGGGACGAAATACAACATTGTCTTATGGCTTGACAAATTTTAGCATTTTCTGTTACTCAATCGTCTGCTTTTACTCGGTTTTTTGATAAATGAATGTTTTTTTAATTTAAAATTATTATATTTTAATATTATGATAGTAATTTTATATATATTATTATTAGGGAGTACACATTCTTATTGTGAAGTTGTAATTATTCAGAACATAAGTCTAATTAGGTTAATTATAAACAAACATATATATTTTTCGTCAAAATTGATTTTATATGTATTTGTTTATAATTAATACATTAAATTAGTATTTAATATATATTATTATTATATATGTTTCTATGACTACCTGAATATTTGACGAACCACTCAATTCTGTTGGAATAAAATATTTATTATTATTGGTATATCACCTGTTCAGAAGCGCGATGATCGTGCAAGATGTTGGATATGGCAATAGAAGAAGATGAAGAATAAAATGCGGTGAAATTTGATATATTACCAGAATATATAAATATAGAAATTGCGCTGCATTTCACAGAGAATAACATAAAAAACGGGTAATAGTAAAATATTATACATATCGTGAAATAACAATTAAGATTTACCCAGATGTAGCATTGCATGATAGACACCCCTTCCTACGATTTTATAATATTAATATAGTGGGTATATTTGATTAGCTTGTTGGATTGATTGTTAAGTCGCTGGCCTAGTGATCTAGTGGTAGGGGGTTCGTACCTCGTTCCAGGAGACCAGCAAGCTAGTCCTATTTTCATAGCACAAGCGTCTAGCTTAGTTCGAAAATAGTAAGAATATTAACGTGATATGTATTTCGTGTACGCATCTCTATTTAAAAAACAAATTACTGATGATGATAGTAAATGACCAGTTACCATGTAACTTAGTACATTTTTCTGATGGGACCTGAGAGGTCAGATAGCCGTATTAGTAGCCTGGAAAACTATTAATATAAACACAGAATATTCTGAATGGCCATGATAACATTAGAGCATTCTTAATCATTGAGACATTGAATTGCGGACGTAAAACTGCGGCTGAGAAAACTCTCTAGCACACGCGGCGCTCTCAAGGAAGGCTGGCTCCCTACCAGATAATGGCATCGACTGCAGAGTAGCTACAGATACAATAATAGCAGTGTCTGAAATTTAGTATTTATATTTTAATCATATATATGTGTGAACTTCTTCACTCTTTTGGTTTTCTTTTCATAATATAAATATAATTTTGTTACTTGAATGTATTATATTGTATGTATTATTTTTATGGCGAATCGGGTCTTGCGTAAACAACTCGATCACGCTGGAATAAACACATTATTATTATTAATTGCTGTATTTATTCATGAAAAAAATTCTCAATATTCAAGAAAGATTCCATTTTCAAACATTTCTTTTGTAAATTTTCTATTTTGGGAAGATTGTGTACAGCGTGACATAACTTTGTTTGGGCTATTGTTAGAATTATAATAATAGCACAAATATTATAATTATATATATATATTAATAATAATTATTATCTCACGTTATTTAGAGATGATTATTGCATACATTTTATTATAATAATATTTTTTGCACTATATTAATACAAGTTATTAATAGCATGTATGTATGTATAATACTAAAAAAAATGATTATTATATTTACTATAATTTTTGAATTGAGATTATTTTTTAAAGAATTTTTATTTTCTTAAGGAACAGTTGAAATGAAATCCAAACTCCTACAAAGAAGCACAACCATTTAACTCGATGTTGAAAAACTCTTCTCTGGACGTAAAACAAATCATTTTCTTGGAAGGGATGAAATAGAAGCTAACATACCCAAAATTTGTATGAAGTTGTTAAAGTTTCGCTGGACGTTGACTAATGTACGTGAGACCAACATATTGTTCAAAGCTTCCGACTCCATCTTGTTTACCCAGCCCTGATGGTTTACTTGTATAAGATATCGTCTGGCGGGTTGCGAGTATACTATCGTGAGCACATTACGAGAGAGGAAATATTGAAGTTGGAATATTCTTAATTAGAGAAATGGAGATTTACCAAATGGTATTATATGACAAATGTAACTAAAATAGATAAGTGTTTAATTTTTCAGCAAAGTCTTATTCGCTCGTGAATTTATTTTTTGAGATTAATACGATTTTGATCACCTGTCTAATTCATGTTAGTTAAAAATACTATTTCTAGACTAAACAATAAAATATAAGAAAGTGTTCTCTTGTATTTGTTAGTTCACCTGTGACTTTTTTTGACGTTTATTTTCACTAGAGATTTAAATCATTTTACGGTATTTATGATTTTACCTATAATTCTTATTCATATTTTTTAGTATTTATATTTAACATTGTTATCCTTTTAAATACTAATTTAGTGTTTAGGAGAACACATTCTTATTGTGAAGTTGTAATTATTCAGAACATAGGTCTGTGATATTTTAAATATGAATTAAATATATTAATTATAAAGATATACATATAAAATCAATTTTATCGAAAAGTATTGTTGTTGCGCTACCGGGATTCGAACCTGGATCTCTTTCCTAACCGAGGAAGGTGCTTTATCAGTCTGCTATCAGTTTATTCAGAGGTATTTGAGATTCTGTAAAAATAATGTAGATGGCTCTGTCAAATGATGGAACGATTAAATGTATTAATATCAAAAAGGTAACATATAGGGTTGAAAATTGTCGCTAAAAATAATGTCGCTGTAGCTTAGTTGGATAAAGCACCTTCCCCTGTTAGGAAAGAGATCCAGGTTCGAATCCCGGTGGCGCAACAACAATATTTTTCGATAAAATTGATTTTATATGTATATCTTTATAATTAATATATTTAATTCATATTTAAAACTAATTTAATGTATTACTTATAAATATATTTATATATAAAATCAATTTTGTCGAAAAATATTATTTTTGCGCTACCGGGATTCGAACCTGGATCTCTACTTCCAATCCGGGGAAGTACACTACCAATTGTATTATAACGCCAGTATTTTTCATGACAAATTTTCGAACCTATACGTTACACTTTTTTCAAATCCCGGTAGCGCAAAAACAATATTTTTCGACAAAATTGATTTTATATGTATATATTTATAAATTTATTATTAAATTAGTATTTAAAACATCATAGACCTATGTTCTGAATAATTACAACTTCACAATAAGAATGTGTTCTCCTTAATAATGTTATCCTTTTTCAAAAATTAAAATTTAACAAATATTTCAAAAGTTCATTAAATTACGGTATATGAATTAACATAATTCAGAAAATTGGTCAGTATTTAAGAGTTTCATTATGTTGTGTATATTTTGTAAATAGCAAGCTTCAAGGTAAACTGGAAAATCTTGCATGTTAAATTTATTAATTAACACCGAATGCTGTTATGCAAAATGAATTTGATCTTGCAAGTCCGATAACATAAATCTTCATCCAATCATCCACGAAAGTCCCCCATGACTGAGGATCATAATGTCCGTGAACTCCCGCTCTCTTGCCAATACTCCTTCACCTTTCTCGGCATCTTGTAGATCTGTCACCAGAGAAGTGGCTGTTGCCTTTTCCACTTGGTCGGTCCAACGGGTGGGGGATCTTCCCCTTCCTTGTCGTTCTTCGACGTGGCCCACCACGACAAGGTTCTCCAAGGTTTCCTTCTAGCAAGATTCCCAAAAAATTGAAGGATTCATCTCAGGCTGCAGATTGAGAGTATGTCTTTGATGTTCAAATGAATGGAGACGTTTGCGCGTCTCGCCGTTCATGGTATGCGCAACGTGTGTTTTCAACAGCAACAGCAGTTCTCAAAGGCATCAATACGTCTTCTCTCCTTTGCCTTCAGGATCCATGATTCCACACCATATAAAAATATATAATGTATCATAGACTGTACAAGCCTGACCTTCGTTGTCTTGGATGTAACGTAGTTATTCTATATTTTGACACGTATGGACATATAACTTTTCGCCATACCTTATGCATCGTATAATTTCTGGCTCGCACCTACATCGTCAGTAATTATGGACCCGAGATAATTGAAACTTTTCACAATTTCAAGGTTTGGAAAGGCATCTGTTTGTGAATTATGGTTTTATCGATCAATAATCATTGGCTTTGTATTTTATTTGCTTATCTCATAGCTCAATTTTCTAAATTCTTAGTAAAAAGTAGTGCAGCTATTCTTTCTTCTGATGTAGCAATTCAAGTTGTGTCGCTCGCGTACCTGGGATTGTACATCTTGATGCTTTCGATTTTTACTCCACCATTCCAGTTTTCAATTGAATTTCTCATGATGTACTCTCCATATATGTTAAAATAATTTGGAGACAATAAAAATCCTTGTCTGACCCCTTTTCGCAATTTAAACTTTTTTAAAGAAATTGAATTGAATTGAATTGTGGTGGTATTATCCAAATATAGATTGCGAATGCGATGCACAAGGTGTTTTGGGACTTCCATCTCCCGAAGTGCATTTTTATTTCACGCAGTAAAATGCTATCTTATAGTCGATGAAGCATAACACGACATTCTGCTTTTCTCCACAAGTTGGCGAATATTAAATATTTATTCTCGAGTTTCCTTGCTCTTTACAAAGTCAAGATGTTCTGCCAGCTTATGTAGTGCTTCAGACGTTTACTAATAATCTGCAAAAGTATTTTTCTTGCATGGGATATGCGTGCAATTGTTCTATAATTTCCACACTAAAGATCTCGTTTTGTATAATGGAAGTGATGTCATCTAACCTCGGAGCCATTCACCAGATTTTCAAACTTTAATGCATATGCTACTTATGAACTTCATGCCTTCATCGCCCAGATTAAAATGAATACCCAGAAAAAAATGAAATATCTCTAATTTTCATTTGTTATATAATATAATAATATTGCTATTAAAATAAATACATCACGGTTGTATTGAAAAAAAAACATACTAAACAAAAAACAAAAAAAAAAACTGCTGTATGCTGTATTGAAAATGAAACAAACTTATTTAAACGTGTACAAAAATTTTACATTTAAACTTATTATAACCTACGACCATTTTAACGGAGATTATCACGTGCTAAAGAGAGATTTAGTGGATGTATTTTCCTTCGTTTCACAATATCCTCTACTCAACACGATGATAGATTCCTGAATTTACTATAATTTCATTACTTATTTCCTTCTAATTTGAAAATAATTTTGTCAATTTGCAGTTTTTGTCACACAAAACACAACACAACATTTAAGAAGTTGAAATATTTAAATTTATTATGTAACATATATATATATATATATATATATATATATATGTTACATAATTGTAAGCACAAATATCTCTTTCAAGAAATGTAAGAACCATCCAAAATCAAACTAGCAAGTAGAATGAATAACGAAGTGTCGTTAATCATATGTAAATTACATACACGTTTGACACTTCAGCTAACCTACAGGCTATGATAGAGGCAAATAAAATTACTGGTTTTAGCATAGCATAAATAATAATAAATTTTTCCACGATGATAATTTGTGATACAAATATTATTATCTACCCGTGAAAATTAAAATAATATATTTTTGTACTATTATTTAACTTTATAAATGATAATAACTTAAAAAACAAAATTAATGCAATTTTTACTACTTTCGACTTTGAGTGGTTGATTACGTAACACTCTTCAATATTTCTCAGTTTTTATCTTAACAATAAAGAAATATGGAACAAAGTACACGAAAAAAATAAATTTATAAAATATACCAATGTATTTAATTAATTATGAGCATCTCTTTCGTCTCAATATCACAGAAATCATAAAAAGTATAAAATGGAACTAATATAGTAATATCTAAATATGCATTGCGAAATACTTTTCCAAAAATTTATTATTCTATGCTTAGAACTGTGATATAAAAATGGCATACGTATAATTGACAAAAGAATTCGGCATGATCAATTAAGATATGAGTGATTTTAGAAGACTTCAATTGACGACTTAAAAATGCGGTGAGCTTGAACTAATCGCTCAGGAGGCAGAGCAATAACAGCAGACAGAGCGAATCTTAGTAGTTTGTATTTTGTTTCGCAAGTTTTAACTAAGAATACGGGCTGAATATCTTTTTAGTTGGAAATATAAAAATATTAACTAGTTATCATGTCACAGGGGTGAAAATACTTACGTGGGAACATATACTTAAGTTTAATTATTAAAGTTTGCACTATAAAAACCTAATAGAATTTTGCGAGTGAGTCTGCTAGAACATATGTAATAATATTGTAAAAACTTTAACAGTAATTAGTCAATACAATTAAAAAATACATTATTTACATCCAAGAAATTATAGAAAATATTAATTAGAAAGATATACATATAAAATCAATCTATCGAAAAATATTGTTGTTGAGCCACCAGGATTCGATCCTGGATCTCTTTCCAAACTGGGGAAGGTGCATTATCCAACTATGCTACAGCGACGATCATAATTCTGACGTCTGCTATCAGATTACTTAAAGGTATTTGAGATTCCGTAAAAATAAGGTAGATGACTCTTTCAAATAATGGAACGATTAAATGTATTAATATCAAAAAGGTAACATATTTGTCGCTAAAAATATCGTCGCTGTAGCATAGTTGGATAATGCACCTTCCCCGGTTTGGAAAGCGATCCAGGTTCGAATTCCGGTGGTGCAACTACAATATTTTTCGATAGAATTGATTTTATATCTTTCTAATTAATATATTTAATTCATATTTAAAATATCACAGACCTATGTTCTGAATAATTACAACTTCACAATAAGAATGTGTTCTTCTAATAATTGTAGAAAATATATAAAACCTGCGCCAAAACTAATAATAAAAACATGCATTTTAACCAGGGTGGAAAACGCGGAAAATGTGAAATATGCACGAAAACTGGTTGCAGTTTCCGGTCAACGCTTTGGTCTGTTAGCTGCAAGCAATATTAAGGTTTTTTAAACTCACATTTCATACTGTAAAAATATCATTTTATATAAGCTTTTTGTGAATTTTTATGCCTTTAATTCGCCCCGGATGAAAGAGTTTTATTCGAAAACGAAAAGTTTTTAAGAATAATGTATATTTTGTGTTTTCTTCGTATAATTTGTATTTTCTTTTTATGCAACACAACTTTATAATGATCTTGCTTTTACTAAGAGCTCATATCTCGTCATGCTTGTTCATTTAAAGGGCCCTCAGCGAGACAGGGCACTCTTCCCAATGGTGCGCTGTAAAATGTGATCTTAGATAACATAAAGAGAAAGTAAAAAGGATTTTTTTGCTAAATGACGCGTGGTTTTAGTGTAAAATTCTAATGATTGTTCCGATTTATACAAAACATTTTTGTATTTTTCAGTAAATAAAAGTTGGAAATAAATACGTCTCGTGCGGCTTTAGCCAAGCGGTACACGATTTAATTCACAGTTCTCCAAAGAACCTGTGCGATTTTATGAAGCAAGATAAGTTAAATCATTATTATTTACAAATTATTGCTTCGCATACTACATTCTTAAAAGTGTTATTATTTTTGTCCTAATGCACTATATTGTTAATTAATTCATTTCTCAATTTGTCGTATGTATTACATTTTTTCTCACTTCATCCTGGTATGTTACATTGCGATATTTGAATTGAAAAGGTGACAATTTTGAATAATAAAGGGATTAGCTACCCTTTAATTATATCTTGTTATCTGTGATATGAGGTGGTCTATGCAACCACCAAAAAATAAGACCTGGGATTAGAAATGACGTAGATCAGGTTGTTTTCTAGTCACGGCTAGCTTTGTTTTTTAAAGATTTTTAATATGTAATCATTATGTTTTCTTTAAGCTGTGTGTGCGACTACGATTTGCCAAGATACGAGTAGTACACATTAAAAAATAGCGCGCACACAATTTTTAACAAGACATTAAGAAAAAATAATAAATGTTTGCTTATAAAGCTCATCAGAAATGTTAATGTATTTTAATGATAAGTAAAAATACAAATTAAATGTATTAATTAGAAATATATACACATAAATTCAATTTTATCGAAAAATATTGTTGTTGTTACTTACTTACTTAGGCAGAGAAGATAGAGCGCTACACTATTCTTTGTCCTGAAACATGATTTTCGCCTAATCCACATTCATACATCTTCTTATACAAGCTCGCCGATTGTTGAGGCTTCTAACAGAACCATCCTCCATTATCTGGTGTACCTGGTCGTGCCAAGTCTTCCGCGGACGTCCTCTATTTCTGATGTCATCAACACTTGCGTCATATATCTTTCTTACCATCCTCTCCTCATTCATCCGTTCCATATGACTAAACCACCTAAGTGATCCTTTCTTAATCTTACTCACTATACTAACATCAGCTTTACATTCTTTCCTTATTTCTTCATTATTTACTCTGTCATAAATAGATTTGCCACATATACGCCAAAGTTATCTCATTTCTACTGCATTCAGTCTACTTTCGTTCCTCTTCTGCCAGGTCCAGGCCTCACTTCCTTACATCAGTATCAGTACCAGGACTTCTTTGTGCACCGCTAGTCTTGCCTCGGTTGACAAATTCTCGTTAGATATAATTTCATTCAAAGCGCCGTTAACTTCATTTCCTGCATTCACCCTCCATTCGATATCATTCTCAACCTTTCCCTTACTATCAAACATACTTAATACATCTAATTTGTATTAAAAACATCACAGACCTATGTTCTGAATAATTACAACTTCACAATAAGAATGTGTTCTCCTTAATAATATGTAAAAAAATCGACAATTTATCTTCTTACTTATTTATATATTTTGTATATATACTTAAATAAATTGCATTATACTAAAAAGGTAATATTATTTGTATTTTTTTCCAAATTGTACCTTAAAACTGCTCGAAAGATTTTTTTGCTCACATAGTGATCCAACAACTAGAGGTAAATCATTGGTAATCAAAATATTTTCCAATAATAAGATTATTAATTGATTCGTTACAAATCTGTTGAGATAGTTAAGCTTGCATCAAGGCGTTTTGAAAAGAATTGAAATTGAAAGCTGCATCAGACATGCCACTCTGAGTAATTACCCAAAGGCAATTTTGTAAAAGTCTAGTTGACAAAAAAGGTAACATTTTTTCCCACATTTTCTCTAATTGAAGAAACAATTTCCTTATGTTCAGGAGGGCAAGATTAAAACGATAAACATCGGTAGGGGAATTTAATTTGGAGCCTTACCCAGTTGTGATTTACAGGGGGTTCCGTTTATTGCGTGCGGGGGAGAGAGGACGACGGGCAGGGGGGTCCCGCGAGATTCTGGCTAAATTGTAATTAGTTAACAAATATTAGAGACAAATGGCGACAATCAAAAATTGCTTATGGAAAGTTGCCACCGGCTGTTTGTTCATCTTTACGGGCTAAGCAAATATGCTGCTGACTTTTACGACGGTGCGCAAGCGCAGGTTATAAAGGTATGTTTACATACGGTTGTATGTTTTTATTATTCGGCCACGAATGATGTTCTTCACTGTTTATTTAAACAAATTTGTTTGTTGTAGAGTACATTCTGAATGAACCTGCATCCGTAATACTCTAAACAAATATTCTGTATTTAATTCTGATGAACACATTTACATGAGAATCTACCTACATGCTTTGAGGTATTTTAATAATAATAATTATGTATTAGGAAAAGGAATTAAAATAGAATTTTGACGTGACAGAATAGCTAAAAAATTACTCTTAAGTTGTAACAGTCGTTAGAAGGCTCCAGTTAAATATGTGGTATACATTAAGAATGTATAAACAAAGAACAAATACATATATATGTAGATAATTAAATACAGTTTTAATCTTCTAAATAAATTAATAAATAAATAAATTTATTTTAACATCTGTGTGTGTGTGTGTGTGTGTATGTGTAAAACTGTGTATATATATACAATAAAAATCGTAAAAAGGTCATACAGTCCCAATACTCGAGATGATAACTGTCCATGGCTTGGAAACCGATTCTCGAAAAACGAAAATTCGTGACTCCAAAAAATGTATTGACCATACCAGTTGTCCCCCATACAAAACCACCAACACCCTATTGTCTGCCGAAAACTCTAGATGTTCAACTGGCAACATAATCATATTCACACATTCTTAATGAAGGGTAGTTTAGAGGCTTCTTGGCTATGATCAAAGAAAGTGCATTGAAATTTTCCGGTAGATGCGTCGTAAAACCCTTTGCGATAAGTAGAATTTATATCGAAATCTCTAGAAATTAAAAAAAATGTTAAAATTGAATAAGGACAGTTCTTATTTCACAAAAGGTTTAATTGTTTTTAAAGCTACCGTATTATATATCTTATATTTTAATTATTAAAATAAATTTTATTATAATAAAATAACATATAGAATAATATAAGCTATCCAGTGAAATATTTCCGTTAAACGATATCAGCAAAGTTATTTAATAAGAATAACAAAAACGAATTTAGCATTACTTTTTGCATAATGAATTTCAAAAATCTCTAGGTGTACAACATACCAATGTGCGCAAAAACTTTATAAATTAAAAAAAAAAACTATTTTATTCATATATTTATTAGAAAATAATGAATGATTTAACCATTTTCTTCCAAAGAAAAAAAAGCGTTAAAAAATATTGGAAAACATGTTGACAACAATGAATATTTGAAAAAGGGGTTGAATGCATGTCTGACCCAGTAAACACCGGCAAGTCGGGTAAAACCGATTGGCCGCCATCCAACCATCCAACCACTCCCACTGATTGCTATCGGCTCTTCACAGCTTTCATTGCAACTGCTCAAAACTATCAATAACCTACCCCGGTCACTCGTTGTACCGAACTTCTTGCAACAATCCATTCGCAGATTAGATTATAATTAAATTATAAGATAACGAGATGCATTAACGCGATTTTAGAAGTTAACATATACAGAAAAAAATAGTAGTATTTAAGCTGGATATTAGTTTCATTTGCCTCTATATTTTAACGTTTGAAATTATTTAGTAATCTTGAAATTGTTGTTTTCTGCAGACATTTTTGCTGAAAATTGTATCCGTTATGTGTTAAATTGTACTTCGAAGCAATTTTTTATTAACGATTATTGATACTTTTCTTACCGTGTAGACACTGTAAGTACATTTAAATTAAAAGAATTCTCCCTCCACTGAAACTACAGCAATTGATCGAGCCATCTTCGCCGTAACATTTTTCGCAACCGAGCCGCTAATCAAATTATATATATTTTTTTCGGTGAAATGCTAATATGAGAAAAAAACATTTCCAGTATATTTAACATTGAAAAGCGCATATCATTGGCAATGTGCCCACGAGACATCAAAGGTTACTTTTCAATAGAATCTCCGCCGAGCGGTACGACCTCGTCGCTACTAACGAGGGCCGGATATCACAGCAACAGCCACTTGAGCACTGAGCCGCCAGTAAAACTCTTTGGCGTTTTTCACGAGTGTTCTTAAATTTTGTTTATTTACCCCTGCGTGGGAACACGAGGAGCGGTGGGGTGGGGCGCTGGAGGTGGGGGGCGCACGGGACACGGGGCCGGTAGGGAGACATCCCCTCGCGTTACGCGCGACTCAGTGACCCGGCATGCGGCGGTAGGAGGGGGCAATCACACGGTGGTAATTTTGACCAGAAACGTATTTTTTGTATCTAATTATTTTCGGGTAATTGAATTAAAAGGGTTTTGTGGAAAGTTTCTGCAAACGTGTGAGCCTTTTAATTTACTCATTCAAATTAAATATAGAAACAATCAGTTCTGTTGCTGCGTTGCCAGGGTGACAGGGAGATTTGTTCTTGGCTGTTTTACAGCCCAATTGTTGATCACAACGCAACCAGACTAGTCAGCCAATTAAAATTTTCCTTCTAATAATATTTTCTTGTTAGAATTCATTTCCGCCTCTTAAATCTATTGAACATTAAGCATATACAAATAATTACATAACAGCCAAACGCTTAATAAAAAATGATGTATTAGGCGACACGTTGAATGTACAATTTTGAATTCCAAAATCTAATCTTCTTTATGTCCTGGAATTTATTTATTTGTTAATATGCATGACATATATTTTTTTTATATAATTACTTTTTAAATACAAATATGCACACGGTATGATGGATTAATTGTTATGCGTAGATAAGTAAATGTAAATGTAAAGAATAAAATGATTTAAAGAAATTTTCCACAATAATAGTTATCCTTTGTAATATTTTTAGCGGTAACTTTGTGCTGAGACATTTTAAATAATGAAACACAATTAACTCTCAATTACACCACTTGGATTTAATTTTTGATTTTCTGACAAATAAATGAATAAATACCGAGAAATTTTAATTTTGAATATTTAAATATTATTTATTTTAACATCGTGCTCGTGGAAATGGAAGACAGTGAGCTAGTAAATTGAAATAAATTAAATCACTTAGCGATAATTAATTAGAATAAATGGATAGATAATGATTTAGAAATTAAATTATATATTTTCGAATATATAGTTGGAATACACAGATTACCAAATATATAGACATGAACGGCAATTCCGTGTCTCAATATTTTCATTTTGGTGTCACTCACGTGATCACTTTGGTACCACTTACGCAATCAAATGGCTCCGCAATTTTTTAAAAATATATGACTCGATTGGAACGAAAATTTAAACGCTGATAATATAATATGTATTTAAGTAAAAAAATACGTCTTGTTACACAAAGATTTAATTTTCGAAGAGCAAATACTTTTACTGTTGTATAAATGTATCATAAACTATCGGATTTATGTTTCCACCAAGAATATGTGTAGAATGTCCATCGTCTCGCAACTAATGTTCCGAACCCATCTCCAATATGTAAACTTTATTTTACATCTATTCATTTACTGGTCTGTGGTGGACTAAGTCGAGTGTAGTTAAATTTGAAAATATTACGTTTAATTCATTCGATTGCATTTAGAACACTGTAAGTTGCATTGTGTAATACCCTCTATCCTTAGTTTTATCTGAAAAGGATATTTGATTATTTGTTAATAGTTTCAATTGACATTCCAGACGTAGAAATTAACTTATTGTTAGTAATTAAATAAGGGAAGGATGAAAATGATTATTTAACTTCGTAAGAAAATTGCATTTTTTAATTAATTGGTATTTTTGGAATGCCTCAGCGGTAACGTTATGTTAATTGTATTTAGCGATGAAGAATAAATGACTTTGTAGTGTGTGTACGTAATTTGTCATAGATTAAATAGTACTGATTGTTAGCAAAACAACAATGCATCGCAAAATACAAATTATGTAATGGAGTTACAAAGTAACAAAGTACAATTTGTATTTATATTTAAATTATTACATTTAGGTATAAAATTCATCATGAAAAGAAGGTTAAATATAAAAAAAGATTATTTTATCGTTATTATCAGAATTTCTGCTGACTGCTCATCTCATGAATGATAGAAATTTGGTATCTTGAAAGATGACATCTAACTTGAAAGGTAGTTGAATGCATGTAGAACGAATATTAAGTTATGCCAATTCGTGGTATAAAAGTAATATCTGGTTCATCGTCAGTTTTCTGCTTAAGAGTTTATCCAATTTTAAAGTTTTTGAGTTTTGAAAAATTGTAACAAAAAGTTGAATTCCCCGACGTAAAAAGATAGATTTTCATTCTCAAACATTCATAAACTTTGTAAACATTTAAGTCAGTCATTTTAACAGTATAATAACAATTATATGATCGAAAATACCTATTTTACGATTTAAAAGAATCAGAATTTAGAATTTCTATGGCCGTATTTAAGCGACGCATTATACAATGTATAATAACATTTCACAGATTCATGACATATCAAAAGGTGTAGACTACACCAGATATTCATATCATTCACCAATATTTAGCATTAAATTTTGATATAAATGTGAATATCTAATTTTACATTACCTCTGAACTTTGAGTTAATTTTTTAAACTTATTAAAGTGGATGTTATTTTGATGAAAATATATTTTTAAATTTGCATAATTATACCGGTGTTGACTTGTAATAAGCGAAAATTTTAATCATAATGCACTTTATCTACGAAAACGGTGACTTTAAACGTAATCCTTTAACCCCCCGCGCGTTGCCTTTTCCCTCCCTTGGATTACGTGACCTTCCGTGAGGTCAAAAAGTCAAAGAAACGCACCCGTCGGGACTCTCAGAGGTTAGAGAAGAGAGATGTGAGAAAATTAATGATGATTGACAATGTTTCTTTAATATATTTGTAATATACCGATACCTTTTCTAACCTTACTCATCATATAAGCATGTATTGTTATATGTATGAAAGATTATCTACATTTTTGAAATGAAAATAATTTAAGGCGCATAATCAGTAATGTTTTTAACAAATCAAATTTCAAGGAAAGTCATAAAAATAATAATTCAAAATTACGTCATATTATCGTCATTTCAGTGGTGTTGTAAAAAGAAAAAGGCGACTTATAGCTCGTAAAGCAAAAAATAGTGCTCCATTATATCCCTTCTGCGTATCGGGTCAAGCGGCACTGAAAGGTTAAAACATTTATAGGGGATAATTTATAAGTTGGCAAAATTTATGAGTACGAAATGGTAATTCATTCTTTGAAAGTTATAACATAATATTTCAGTATAAAAAATGGGTTCTGAATATCAATGAATTGCTCTAAAGGTAGATTGATTATTACTTAAAGACTTTTTCCATAAAAATAATAATTCTGTAGTAACATTAAAGAATAACTCTTTTGTCCTGCCACACAATCCTCATCTCACATATATCTTACATATATCTGCTTATGCAAGCTCGTTGATTGTGGAGGCTTTTAACAGGATGATCTTCCAGTATCTGGTTTACCTGAAAACACCAAGCTTTGCGGACGTTCTCTATTTATGATGCTATCACCATTCGCGTCATAGGTATATCTTTTTTACCATTTTCTTCTCGTTCATTTGTTCAAAATGACCAAACCACTTAAGCGACCATTTTTTATCTTATTTACTATGCTAGATTAAGATTTCACTTTACTTTATCATATATGGATTTGTCCCATATTCTTCTAAGACATCTCATTTCCACTGTATTCAGCATACCTTCCTCTTCTACATTCTTCGAGCTTTAATTTTATACATCAGTGTTCGTACCAAGACTCCATTGTGTAGGTACCGCTAATGATTCTTTGGTAATTAATTTTATATTATAAATTATTGCATTCAATGCACCATTAATATTATTCCCTGTATTCATTCTCAGCCTTTCCTTTTCTATCAAATATACCCAAGTATAGAAAAATCATCTACTTGTTCAAAAAATTTATTATGTACTAGTAATTCAGTCTTTGTCTTATTTTCCCCCTTCCCGAATACCTTTACTTTTGTTAATATTCATATTAATGTCACTTTCCTTGTGTAGTTTGTATATCCTACTTACTAGACTGTAAATATTTTTCATTACTCGCCATTAATACTGCATATATGTGTACAGTAACAATCCACAATTAAATTGCTAATTTTAGTTTCTACATTAATACAATACACTTCCAGAATAACATCTATATATACCTTACGCAACCCTACTTGTCACATTTAATAATATTAAGCCATGGATTAAATGATCCATTGATTCTTACACATATGCGATTGCTTCTATAAATTAACAATTCCACTGTGACCAGAGAGTATCTTCCATAATTGTACTACCCATCAATAATAAATGCACAAACAAGTTTTCGATTATTCGCTAAAAACTTTTCCGTTATCACTCGCAGAGAAAATATCTGATCCATGTTTCTCCTCCTATCCATACTTTTTTTTTCGTTACCATACTTATTATTTCTATTAAAATTCTTTCGTATAGTTGGCCAGCCGAGCTAAATATACTAATTGTCCTATAGTTTTCGCATTCCAATCGCGATCTTTGAAGAGAGACATAATAATAGTCCTTCTCTAATCTAACGAGATGAGATACCCCAGTCATACCATTCCTCTTATGCTTTATTGCACATATTGTTTCATCCATACTTATTCCACTCACATCGTTTTTGAGCATCTCGGCGGATTCCTCACTTACATTCTTTTCACTCTCATACGTTTCCTAGAAATATTACATCTGTCTATCTTTTTTTTCGCTCTCATTCTCTCGGGATTTTTATTATTATGTACTCTTCATTATTTTAATTTGAGAGTTCTTAAATAAAATTTATTTACAGATGTTGAACCTGGTTATAAAAATTAGTTACTAAATATAAATATAGAAAAACCACTATCATGCTGACTAGTGCAATTGCCACATAGCGTCACACATCCAGTAAAGACAATGGAGAAGTGAATTTATTTAATATATAGTCAGCCGGTACCAAGTAGCGCATAGTGGCTTATAAAAATGTTGTATAGGTCTGTACACTTTTTGTATTTTGTCAATGTTTTAATAATTCGTGATGCTTTCAAAATGCTGCAAATTTAATTTTGAACATTGATAATCATTAATTAAAAATTGGTGGAAAAAAAAACATAAATATTAAATTGAAATTTATTAAAACATGACGATAAACACTAAGAAATGTATAAATGAACAATGAAAAAGCAAATGTTTTAGATTAAATATGATAATTAAATAGAAGAAGAAAAAAAGTTACGTTAATTTATGAAAATAATTAAATGAAGCTATACATTATAAAAAAATTCAACCGTTCATCTGCCTTCTGGGGGTAGTGGTGTTTAATAGCTTCAGCGTAATTGCGAAATTCTAATTGCTTTGATTTAAATACTCAACAAATCTTTTTTGAATTCGCTCTAACCGCTCTTCATACACTGGATGTGTGGGCCACCAGACACAGGACCCCCTCCAGAGTACGCCGCGTATGGGAATAATAAAGCAGTTTTAGTGTTTAAAGGCTTTTGATATACGATCTATGAACGGTAATCTAAAATGTTTTAATTGCAGATTACAAAAAAAGATACAAATTTTAAGTTTTTTGTTTGAAACAAATACGGGTAACATTATTTAGTAAAAAAAAATCTTTAATATTCCGTGATACAAAATAATATTTGCATTACAATATGTAATATATTTTTTGATATTTTTATGTACAGATTTTTTTTTATATATGTAGATACTTAAATCGATTTTATAAATATATCAAAGCACTACAAAGTTTTACGTTTTTCTTCATTAAGTGGCAACTAACAATTGAGTAACTATTTGTTTCAACAGATTTTCTTTCATTTTACACTATTTGATTATGAAGCTCGATATTATTTAATATTTAACTTTATGTAGCTCTATATTATTTTATAATACAATAACCTTCTTAATATGTACATTCTATTCAATATTGTTAGACAAATAATATTGACTTTAGGAGAAACATGAATAATAATAGACACATAATGCGTTATTAATGTATGTGTCTACATATTAAATTTATTTGTTTTCCATATTAAATACGTAGATACGATATTACATAAATTATTATAAACATATAAAAAGATTGTGATTTATTTATTTTTAATGATTAAATAAATAAAACAGCTGTTTATTTTGAGATAATGAAGTATTCTTCTCGAAATGTCTGATGTTGTTACGAATGTTCCGAGCCCATTAGATTTGTCAAGTAGTACTCATTTCTTGAATTCGTTACCCGGACAAACATGCAGCATTGTTAATATTCATTTGTATAAAAAAATATTATTTATGAATCATTTTTCGTACAAACGTTAAGCGTATAGTAATATTATTCGTATTATAGATGTAGAATAATATATGATAATGAAAGCACAATTTAGTCATTTATCTACATTATGATAAATCATCCTTGTTTATTAATTCGATTAGGTGAAAGAGCACAAATGGAACCCTGACGTTAATAAAAAATAATTAAGAGTACTTAAGTGAACGGCGCAAGTCCCCAAGCGCTTTATATTACACCGAAAGTACTAAACTTAGTTTAATTAACAACGGTTTACTGCTGTTAAGATAGCATTTTTTTTATTTCCAGCTCAATATATATAGGTTTTATATAAAATACTCTTTTACGTTTACTAAAAAAATCACAATAAATTGCGTGTATCTGTGGCAGCTATAAATCTTAGAGAAAAGCACCGTGAGCTTTAAGTTTAGGAAAAAATATATAAATACTTTGATTGTTGACAGCGCTAAAATTTGAATTAGTGGAAGAAAGAAATATTATAATCCGTTGAACAACTAAAAACAATATATATACTTTTTTAAATCGGTAAAGCACATATTTTTTAATATTTTTATAGTTTTGAATTTTTGTATGGGATGATATTGAATGTTTAATGTAACATTGAGATAAGAATATTATTTATTTTATTAACCGTCAGCGTCTCATACTTTTTATATCTTCACTATTTTTTTTATTTAAAAGAAAGAGTCAGTGATAAGATCTCGGTACCAATTCAATCGAACGCAATATAGATACATAGCTAAAGATATTGCTTGAGCCTTTTCAAAATATTTTTAACATCGTTTCTAAAATAAACATCACATACGAATAGATTTTGGTAAGTTAAAAATATTGAATGTTGACGGGAATTGGTACCCTGCTATTAAAATGAAAAACCTTGTTTATAAAATAATAAATTTGTTAAAAATGTACAAAGTATGTATATTTTATAAATATTTAATATCTAAATAATAAACTGCGAAATTATTTGACCGAAATCTCAAGTCTTATATTATTGAAGAAAATATACTCGGTATTTAAAAAATAACAACACACTTTAAAAAAAACTTTCTTGAATAAATAATGTTAGTATGATTAGTTTTTGTCCGTGTATTCGGATTTAATCTCTTGTTAGAAATTTCTTTAATCACCGTTAAAAAATTAAATCTATTAATTATTACAGTATCTCACCCATTGTAACACAAACAATATACAAGTTTTTGACTATTCCTTACGTGTGGACGAGTACATATTACTTACCTGATATATAAATGTATAAATGTCATGAATAGCTGCTCGGTTTTCTTTCAAAAATATTTTTTTTATAAGTATGTGAAAAATTTGTCAATATATATATACTCGTAATATATGAAACCTGTAAAAATCTCTCTTTACAAAATCTGTTAACCAGGGAAATTACACGAAGTTAAAATGTGCGATAATGTGATGTCAAAATTTGACGATATTTAGTTCTCGCACAGAATTTTACATTAAATTTTCCGGTACCAGGAGAATGCTCAATATTCCATCGAGCGGTCTACCCAGAAATTCAATATTTCGATGAAACAATGCAACGACAGTCGGTTACTGCTGCTATAATTATCTAAATATTTTGCATTACAAAATGCAGGAATTTAACTCTCCGCAATACGACATGAAAGCGTTGCAGATTCGAAATCAACATACTGACTTATAAAATAATACCTACATATACCTATTACCTGAATGAAAATTTTGTTTGCGAGTGAAAATATTAACATGACAAAAAATATTGGTAAAATTTTAATAAATAAGTTTTGATGATTTGAAAATTTAACAATTTGTATTTGAGTTGAAAATAATTTTAAAATAGGCACGGCAGAAAATACCAGTAATTGATGGGTTTAGTTTATATAATATTTTTTAATTACACTTTTCATATTTTCATTTGAAGTTGTTTTGTAAAAAGAAAAGTGCAACGAGGAGTAAAACTAGGAACACTTATACCTTATTTACCTGATCACTCATGAGATATACTTACACAAGTACCACGGCTATTGCTCGGAATAAGTCTTTTATAACTCAGGGGTTGGAATGTAGATTCTTTCATTTGAATATTTTATAGCAATTCGGGAAAATTTCCATCAAATAACAAGACATAAATTATAGAAATACATATATTATAAGAAAGTTTGCTTAACGGTAGAGTAAATGTAATGAATTATTTATTGAATATAATGCGAATTAGTTGGAGAAAGTTACAATATCTCCAGGTGTCAATACAGAATATTCTTTATGATAATCTTTAAATTAGTTGTATAACAATAACTATTATTATATAATGTAATACACTTACGGGCATATAAAAATTATGCACATGAGAATGCTCTATTAATTGTTAAATCAAATGTCATTAATGTCAATCAATGTCAAATAGTGATTTTGATGAAATATCTATGCTCAGTTACACAATATATATATAGTAAAGACGTTATTAGAAATGTCATATGAAGATATTCTTAGAAGAAGTATCACAGTAAAATATTTAGTAAAGGAGTTAGTAAAAATTAGTAAAAATATCAAAAATGTTCATATGAAGTTATACTTCAGTTTCACAGTTAAATATTTAGTAGTAAAATAGCACACCATTTCAAATGTTCCAAGATGTATTCTTCTAGACAATTACGGTTGAAGATTCCAAGAAAACAAGAAAGTTCAGAATGAATTAAAGACATCTAAGTTTCGGACACTGAATAATATCACGTAGGTAGTTCACAGTCCTGATATTATTTACGAAATTTAAATGATTCTTTTTCAGGAAATGTCAAATTGGAGAATCGTAAGAGAATATATGCCTGTTTTATTGGTGAATTTATAAGAGCACAAAATGAAGGAAGTATGGCGTGTCGTAATTATACTTACACTGAAGAAGGAGACGTCAGTTTGAATTTCACATGGTCGAGTCGTCCTTCACCAAGATTAGGACATCGGGAGCTATATTCCATATATCATGTGGGTAATCGCCTTAACATGGAAAGATCTTGACATCGGGCTATACTCCGTATAAAATGTGGACGATGGTCGCGCTTTCTTCAGATATTGAAATAGTACGTTTTCATCTAATCGAGCCTGGAACAATTACGAGCCCCTGAATCTAGATTTTATTAGACTTTTGCTGGTTGTGGCTAAGTAATATAGGAATTAATTTATTTATTAGTCAAGAATGTTTAATTGGGACGAAATTAATTTGAACTGCATTATCAAATCACCGAATTTATAGCGATAATACGTAAGCATTACGCACGTCTTACGGAGACAAGACTTGAGAGTGGAATGGTGAACTCCTTCAAGCGTGGCCGAAGCGTGCTCGGAGAGGGGTCCTGCTGTATAGTTATTTTGCGGGTCGGTCGAAGAGGCTACCTCATCGGTGCTTGGGCATAGCCAATGGTCTTCCACATTACTATATAAGGCATTGTAAGAGGATCTAGTTTTAGACATGATTTATTCAGTTATCTAGACAGTAATTAGGTGGCATTCGTGCGAGAGAGAGAGAATAATTATTAACTCTTGTCTTAGCTTACGTATTCGTACAACACTTTGCAAAAGGTGGACATACGTTAATAGCGATTTATTTAAAAGAATTTATTAAATTATATTCATACGAAACTATTACAGTTTACCTACTGGATCCATAATAGCTTATAGATTTTGAAATTAGGTATTGATTTGTTGAAACCTCTAAAGTAAAGATTCCCACGATAACTTCAGATTTATAACAATAAAGTTAGAGAAAAGGCTCTAAGGTGCATCATCTTATTGGGAGATGAAATTATTGTAATTTTTTAGTGTAATGAAACTTACCATGTCAATCACGCCCTTCGACGAACTTCCTGGTAAAGATGTTTCTGCAATTCATTGAAGTGATGAATAGATTGCAAGAACTCTGAATGTTTGTTAAATATTTCGTCAAATAGACAAATTTGTCAAACTGCAGATTGTTTTTACGAAAATCATCACGCAGTTTCTTTTGCAAATGTATGCAGGTACGATAAATAGCCATACTCTTGTGTGTTGGCACACCACTTTCATAAAATTCATACATCTTTTCATGCACGCTCTTCGGTTGCTGAAACTTGTAATAAGATCGTCCTCCAGAATTTGGTTTATCTGGTCACGCCAGGTCTACCGCTGGCACCCACAGTTTCTGATGCCTTTAATACTCACCACGTATATCTTCTATACCATCCTTTCCTCGCTCATATGTTCCACATGACTAAATAATTTCAGCGACCCTTTCTTTATTCTATCGGCTTCATTCATTCGCTCCTAATTTGTTAATTTCTCACTCTACATAGATTCACACATGGGTATACGTTTCAATTTCAATTCTATAATAGATTTAATAATATACACTTTGTTATCAGAAATATATAGTTAATATTTTTAAGTATTATCATTTTTTTGTGTAAAAATTTAGACTGTGGATACTTACCTACATAAATTGTCGCAGATGTTCTTGGCGCTTCGAATGGAATTATAGCTAATGGGAACTTATCAACCGAGACAAGACTAGCCATGTACAATGAAGTTCGGGTAAAGTAGTTTGAATGCAGTGGAAATTCAGATCCATTTATGACAGAGTAAAGAATAAAGAAAGCATGTAAAGCTGATGAAATGAAAAGTGAGTAAGATTAAAAAGGATTACATTTACATAAGTGGTTTGTTCATATGGAAGGGATGAATGCGGAGAGCACGGTAATAAAGATATATTTATTTAATTATTTGTAACTAATATATATAATATAATGTAAAAAATATTTTTGGACTGTGCCCGTCTCACTAGAGAAATAATTCTATGTCGAGACGGGCATAGTTTACAACCAATTGTACAATGAATTAGTATTACAAGTAGTAGATAGAATTAACATTTATTACTTTATATATAGGTGTATATGATATATAATTTTAAAGTGGACTTTGAAATAAATTATTTTGGATAAATTTGTAGCATTAATTAATAACGGTATGAGTCAATATGTTTGGGTGGGTGCACCAATACTGGCTCTACCCATATTACGAATCCAAGTTTTAATATTTAGTTTCATGTTCATATGACGCAAGTGTCGATGGTACCAGAAATAAAGAACACCCGCGGAAGACTTGGCACGACCAGGTAAACGAAATACTGGACGATGGTCCTGTTAGAAGCCACAATGACCGGCGAGCTTGTATAAAAAGATGTATGAATGCGGATGAGGCGAGAATTGTGTCAGAATAGAAGAGTGTGGCGCTCTATCCTATCTGCCTATCCCCGCAGAGAAACGGTATGATGGTAAGTTAGTTAGTATTAGAGTATTTTGTATATGGCATGGATATAACTCATAACTGAATTAAATTAGAAAATAATACATGCGTTTGTATATCATACATGAGCGTGAATTTATGTTCTCGCTTCCGACTATTTGTTCTGTGTTGCATGACTTTGAAACGAGATCTCGCAGCAGAACTTTCCTAACACACAACACATGACATTTAGGTCGTCTTCATCTACATTGTCTTTTGCTTTGTTCTCGCCTCATTTGCAAGTAAGCGAATATGAACGTTTCTTAATCACGTATACGACTGAGATTTGAGCTGAATCTGGGTTACGAGTAACTGATGAATGAATTGTTTTTAATTCATAATTTTATTTGCGAAATGTAACATAAATCTTGATCAAGACCGAACAGTTTTCGAGTATTATGGAACCTATCGATATATTAAAAATAATGGTTGGTAACTTAATCAGTAGTTCCCAATCTATTTCACGCTACACTATTCAAATTATATTCTTTTTGCAGCGCATTGAAGAATAATTACGTATCTATTACTATTTTAAATTCCTTAAATTAACATATTTAGCGAATTTCACCTAAAAATATAACCAGATGCTATTTTTCATAAAAAAGGTGTTTCGTAATAGCATAATGTAATATATAATATAAACGTATTACCTGATGTTAATGTAACATTCAATAGTATTTTCTAATTAACAGTTACTTACATTGCTTTAGAAGTAAAGAAAAACATAATTTAAATAGAGCAGAATAAATTCAACACAGTAGACTCGAATAAAGGGGGTAGACAATATTTTAAGACACATTTTAAGTTGTTCGCGGAACATCGGCTGGGAACCACTGAACTATTTTATTTTCATTTAAAAAAGATATTAAAAATATGGAATATTTTATAATATGAAAATATAATTATTAGCGTTAAAAATAACTGTGGAGAAAAGAATGGAATCAAAAAAAATTAGTAAGTAATATTTTATTCGTTTATGGTTTTTACCAATTTAATGAAACTCTTTTGCAGAGTTGCATTAGAAATGAATTTACTGTTGTGCCCACGAATCTTGGCAGAATATACTTGAAAAATGGCTCGAGTCAGCAGGTATCTCGGAACACTCGATCACATATTGTATGACGTGTATTAAACTTAAGCCTTTGTTCACGAGGCATTAATCAAGTAGCCAGGGGCGCAGCTGTGCAGGGTAAAGATAAAATACCAAAACGATGAGGCAAAAATGGATGTGCGGTGAAAATGTAACAGTTTTCACGGAAGTCACGTATATACAGTACAATGTGTGATCTGAGTTGTCGAGTGACTCGGATGGAGTGACTGACGTTTGAAAGTTATGCATGTCAGATCAGAAGGTTTTGTACATGGTGAGACTGAAGGCCCTATCTCTCTTCCAGTCTCACGCGTGTGGATGTATGTCGCAGTGTATTTGAATGTGGTTGGTGCGAGTTAGTAAGTATATATGTTGTGACTAGAGCAAGGTATATAATTAAACAAGACTTCTGATTCTGTTAATTGCGGGTCAATTCACAATTACAAGTACATGAGTATACAGTTAATTTGCACACATAAAGTTCGTAAGGGGAGATACTCGCTTGAGGTATTACTGGAAAGCCGTAAATACCTGTTATGTAAATGCCTTCGATAGCTGGTTCCCAGGTTTCCAATTAACAATAAGCGCACATATGATATTTGAACTGCACTAACCTTTTATTTTTGCTATCTTTCTGGTCCGATGTTGTTGTTCTTTTAGCTGGGTTGTCTTTTTTAGATTTCGACTTACCGCAGCGCGCACTGGTGGCTAATTTTGATCGCTGGACTGGTCGAAGCACGGGATGTTATTGAATAACGCCTGTCGGTTACTGTATTCTTAGCTTTCCGAAAAAAGGGTGACAATGCTCACACACACACATATACATTATTATAAATCAAGAAACCCAGTGGTGCCAATCGAAGTAACAAGGTACGTAAACAATACCCTTCGATAGCTAAATAGGTTTTCTATTGTTTAGTTTGATCTTCTATATTATGCGAATAATACCATTAATCTGCGTAATCTCGTCATCAACTCGCTGATCTGCGATGCACTGTCTGCAATCCTCTAATGGGTCTTCCGTAAATGTCCCGATATCCGGCTTGTCAGCTTCTGAAACTTGATCAGACCCGATAAAACCGAGAAATAATATACTATCTGTATTTCGTGTACACCGCCAAAAGATGTGTCATCGAGTGCGTTTGTTTATGATTTTACTCATATAAAAATGGAATGCACATACTCAAGTTTTGAAAATCAGATCTACCAACCGAAGCATATACAACGCCCAAACAAATATAATAATTAAATAAATAAACATGCTGTAAATATAACTATAATATGGCGACTAGTTTTTATATAATGCTGTTATCTCTGACCCTTTGTATTATAATTAAATCTAAACAAATAAGAAACACGTTTCAATATTGTTAAACATGTGTTCAAATAAATATCACCTCCTTGAATAAGTATAAAGTTCAAAAAATCACGTTGCTGAAAGGTGAGCTGACGAAATGTAATAATATCGTTTCAAAGGGGCCTAACGATCCGGGTGTTGAACAATCAAAGCTGTTTACCAATATTTTGACATGACTTTGCTTAACTTACGTACACTCACATCCTTCCAACATATTACAAACTTTTGCTATTGACACACTTCACTAATCTTTAGCTTTTAGACATTTCTTTAATATATTAAAATTTAATACAAAAATACTTGACATCTATCCTCCTTTTAATGGCTGGATGTTTTATGTAACACTATTTATATATTTTTATTATTTATGTATTTAATATATATTGAGGTGCTTCTCCTGAATTACATTTACTCTATTGTTGCAGAGTCTTGTCTCTTGCAGATATGCAATTAATAAAATAATAAAAACATGTACAGTGTGAACCACAAGTTATGCAACCATAAGGATAAAGGAATTAAATGTACCGTATATTATGAAATCATAATTTATTTTTTATTTGAGTTAAGGTATATTTGAAGTGATCACCAACAAATTATAAACACTAGCTAACTATGTAGCTACATGATTCCTGAACATGTTAGACCATATTTTTTTGTAATTGTTTGTACTAGCAAGGAAGATTTTGATTATGAAGTCTTGGCGATTTGAAGTAAGTGTATAAATAACAAATTCACGGTGAGACTTAGAGTTTTCTCGTAAAGTCAAATACAATCTAATTGAAAATAGCCCTGGCGATGGCTTATATCGATGGATACCGCACCAGGTGCTAAATTATAATATGGGAATGTGAGAGCATTCCCACGCAATACATTTAAGTAGCAAAATGTCAAGTGAAGTTTCAATACAAGTCCGTTTACAAAGGATAGAACCGTATAATAAAAGTCAATTGTGTAGTCTTAAAAAATAGCATTGTATAACAGTGGTCAGTACATTAACTTGAGATGAATGATCAGCTTCTTGGAAGGATGGTGGTGCAGGTGGCACTTAACATAATTTTGCTATATTCCAATATTATTTCTTCTTCTTTCAAGTTCTTGAGTGTTTATTGGACGCTTTTGGTAGATAATATACTTCAAATGGCCCCGAAAAAAGAACTCAAGCGGTATGAGGTCTTTAACATATTCAGAAACCATGCAGCTGTCAAGTTAAAAAGTATTTACAAGGCATCTGAGAGAGGATCTACCACTTACCCAGGACCGTTCTATAAAAAAGCTCCTCTATCGGTCCTACTCATTCATCGCTAAGCTTGCATTTTTTTAATGTTAAACAGGTGACCGTGAAACTCAGCTCAGCGCAAAAGCAACTAAGTCACGACGCACGGTCGCCAACCAAAAAACATCCCTCATTGTCCGAAGAAGCCCGAATAAATTACCTATATTTATTGAATGAAATTACAAGGCATCTAGGAATTGTTCACCAACAAAATTCTTCGCATGAGATTCTTCATGCCGTAGTTTTTCGCGGTCCATAATTCTTTGCTAATAATTTTCCAGGTGAAGAACTTTGGGTTAACAAATGTGGCCGAAAAGAATTGAGATCAAAAAATTGTGGATGAACAACATTCCTAAACCCCTTGTAAACACTTTCCAACTCTGTAGCTGTACGATTCCTGAATACGTTGAAGACCTCTTAATTTCTTCCATTGGAGCCATTTGTAGTCTACCATTTATCAAAAATGTCCAAGAAACATTCAAGAACTTGAATAAAAACAAAAATCGAAATACAGCAAGATTACAAAAACTCTTTACAACTTGTGATTGGTATCCAAAACAAAATATTATGAATGTACTTTTAACTTAATGAGTAATAAATTATGATTTCATAATGTCTGTTCTATTTGATTTATTATTTTTTACGAGTGCAACTCACGATTACCACAGTGTACAAAAAATACAATTAAATATAACTTTGAAAGAAAATATTTTATGAGTTCGAAAGAGATAGGAAGTTCTGACAGCTCTCTGCAGATGCAAGATGAAATAAATAAACGTCGGATAAAAATGAACGTAAAGATATACATATACCTTTGATCTCTTATATTCTGCCAATTTACCTCACATGCTCCATATCATCGTTTGTTTTGTGAACGCTTTTGTTTGAACGTGTCAATTCTTCGTGATGAATGTGCGAACATTTTAACTCACGTCGTCGGCAAATCGGATTTGAAGCTTTTAAGTCTATTGACTTGTTCATATGAGATGGCGTTTGTCATCCGTGAAAGAGGAGATCCATACATTTAGAAATGTTATTTTTCCAGAAAAATGTGAAAAACGTTCGTAGTTTTCAGATAAAGTATTGTACAAAAAAAAAAACAAATAGAGCGTATTTTGTCATACATTATTAAGCACGTAGCCAAAAAAATCTAATCAGATAAAATGAGAATTTTAATTATTAGAAAATATTTTTAAAAAATAAAGAAAATACACAAAAACATGCAGAAATAATAAAACACATTCAATACAAATTGAATGTATCAACTAGAAAGATATACAGGAAAATTCAAATTATCGAAAAAAAACTCTTGTTGCTACCAGGATTCGATCCTGAATCCTTTTCTATCCACCTATATCTATACCACACCAACATAATAAGTTAACGAAAAATTTTATAACTTATTTGCTGCAGATTTTAAAAATTTAATTTGTATTAAAATACAGCAGAACTATGTTCTGAAAAAACTGCAACGTCACAATAATAATGTGTTACACACATATATTTTTTGCTACTTAATTCTCTCTTATTTACTAACTACACAGATTTACAAAATTGAGGGTCGCAAAAGTTTTTTGAATGTACTGAATTTATATTTATAGCTTAGTTTTACTCTATCGCATATCATTGTTCCACAAATTGCACATGCATTTTTACCTAAGCGAGTACAACGGTATTGAAATTAATAGGGAAAAGTGATTAAATATAATACTGGGTATTTTTATTAGTAGAACTGTCAGATTACCATTATTGACAAATTGGTGGCTTTACTGCTTTTTTCTTTAGCCGTTGAAGCTCCCTACTTTGCTTTTTCTCTTGTGTGAGATTGCTGGAATTTCGTGATACAGTATCCAACAGTGATCACCCGCCATGTTGATGTTCCATCGACCATTCTTAGGTGAAAATATTCTCGCTCACCGCAGTGAGATTTTCAGGAAAAAAGTGTATACTCATTAAGTTGCGTAATTTTTAAAGTAAATTTTCAACGATGTTAGATCAAAGATTAAAGTCTTTGTTATTTTCTAGAAACTAAATAACTACACTTTTAAAGGTAAAGAAGAAAGTCTTGTAATGTCTTTTCCTATAATTGATTGCAGAGGTAACTGAAGAAGTTTCCAGTTTTTGGCAAAGCTTTAACAAATTATTTCATTTGACCTATTTCAATATACAGAGGAGGTGGAAGCAATGTTTCGGTCTGGATAATATTTTGATATTAAATATTCTTTCGCCCAAGTCCAAGAAACCATCTAAGTGATCATTTTTTTTGTTTCATTTATTGATTTCCTGCACTGCTATCCTACTCATACAACCATGGGTATAACCAGCTTGTTAATCGAGAAGTATGCATAAGACCTTCAGATCTCTACAAATAATCCAGTCAGTAGTTGATCTTAACTAAACGCACAGCGTAGTAGATTAGATGAGGTGGGGGAGGAGATGTATTTTAGAAGAAAAAAAGACCTATATATTTATATCAGAACATCAATAATTTCTTAACTATGTGAAAAACGGTACAACTAAAAAAAATGATACGACTTATATTTATTTATTTGGTGCCATTTTTGTTTTGGCTCACCAAAATACATCAAGTAAAGCTAAAAAAAATTTTACATCGTAGAGTTTTTTATTGAAGATTCGGTCATACACTTTTTTCAACATACTTTAGTAATGTTTATTTTTTTATTTGGTCTTATTAGGTTCATTAACTAATGATCCAATAAATACATTTTGAATTCTTTACTGTTGTGTTATGATTTTTATGATGATAGATGTTTTATTGCAGTTCTTAAATTAAATATTAGCTTTTTGTTTGTTCCATTTTTACATTACACTGTAATATATATACTGTAAATTGCTTTATGGAATTATCTATAAGGGTTATAAAGAGACTGAAAATCTGTTTCAGTAAAATAATAAAAAATAATTCTCGCGAGTAACCAAGCATTGTTTGGTTTTGGAAAAAATTAAGCACTGTGTTATCTTCAGTGTAAAAGCAATTAACACTCTCATAAAATAAATCATTAAAGATTAAGCTTCTAATTCGACAACGATATTTTTATTACATTAAATATTTAATATGTTCAATTTGTTGAAAACCAGAAACCTAATACAAAGCAATAATTTAAACACTTTACGATGTTTCACGAACGAATTTTATAGTTAGTTCAACCAATATCTGCGCATTCAAATGACTTTAGAATTAAAACCCATAAAATAAGGTTTTACGCGTCGAATCACTTTATCTCTTCTTTAATGGCAGCCGTGATATGGTGCGAAACAACTGGTTTCCGGTGAAATTCTATTACTTTTTTATACATTTATTACTCTCACGTGATGCGGTGATAATATTTGCCGGTAATTTTTCCTTCAAATTTTCATTTTTAAACAGTGTGTAATGTTTCGCAGACTGCAGATGTTTATTTGAAAGATTTAAGTTTATTTATTTTTTTAATCTGTCGGACTATCAATGTGAGCTGGAAAATAAAAATGAGTGGGATTTTCGCTAGTGCAACTCTTTCAAAATTACTAGCCTTGAAGAAGGATAGACTCGTGCAAAAGTAGAGATAAGTCGATCTCTATCGGTTGATATGGTATTTTTCTATAAAAAATACAACTTCATCGATTAAAATAATAAATGATACTCTAAGTATATCAATTCTAATAGATCAATTCAGAGCATTTTATGTTCTATACTTTTTTCATCTCTAGACTTGTATAAAGTCTTCAATTTTGTCTTTTCACATATTTATTGTATTCTTTTGTTATACCTACCGGTATTCATTGAAATAAATTGTAATAAACTTAGTTTACATTTGTAAAATTAGAAGTAAAAATTGTGTGCTTAAACCATAAAAATTAAAAGTAAATTTGCTTTGTACACCGTTATTATTTTTTGAAAAAGGTGTTCGTGTACTAGTTAACAGCATAAAATAAAATTTGAATAGTTATATCGTAAAATATTTGATAATAATAACTGTACAGAAATATGGTTTTATTATCCAGTTTAAATTACAATTAAGAAGAAATGATGAATTCTAAAATATTATCAGTCTTGATGATGAACGTATTTAATCCAGTGGTCAGACACTCATTTAGTAACCAAGAAGACGGGAAGATTTGATTGATATTCTAGGGAACCAATATTAAAAAAATATTTTTAATAACATTAATCTGGAATGCAACCCATATACAATGTGGAGATTTATATTTAACATTTTTTTGGAAATCGGTTGAATTCACAAATTTTGATTGTATTGATTGAAATTGAATTATTTCGTTATATCAAAGCAGCCTTGCCTCATATTTGAGCGAAGATTAAACAAATTAATAGCAGAAAAATAGCGATAGAATTTAGTTTTAAAAAACTGCAAGACTGCCCATAAAAGTATATATGTTTATGATTTTTTTTAAACCCCAGAAAACGTAATATTTTTTAAATGCAAATTAATAGATATTTTTAATGAATTTCTATTTTAAAACATGATTTTTTGATAATTTAAACAAATCAGATGAATCATTTAGAGAGATACATAAATACAATTATGCGTTGAAAAAATATTTAGTTACAACTTGGAATTTTTTATCTTAAAATAATAGATGTCTCACTAAAATTGAAGGAACACAAATATGTCACAGAATAATTTATTATTTAATTATATTTAACTACTATTTGAATATATTTATGTGTCTGAAATATGAATCGTTTAAGAATATTAGTAATATTTTCCCTCATCGAAGCTTCAAATGGTAATCTTATAAATATAAAGTTCCTTTGACAAATCCCGACTAAGCCAGTTCCACAGTTTCAGGTGAAGGAGTGCGCCGCACCCCGTGGTACGAGCCGACTGCCAGCTTATAAATTCAGAATAAATCCCTGTATTATAACATGAGATTTCACATTGGTTGATGTTTCAACTCTGGCGGAGAATTTTCTATCGTGGAAATAGCTTATTCGCTCCCCGCAAGGGTCGGTAAATATTGTAATGTGTAAAGAAATGATATAACGTGGCTGGCGTGTACGGCGCTTTGATGTTCCTAGCGGGATGCCCCGATACCGGAGCGTTAGAAAATGAGCTGGCAAGCGGTCGGTATCGCCTTCCACTCTTTGTTTATCTCCATTTTCAAAAAGGTAGGCTTTGAAAGAGTTTAGCTCAAGGATAATCTCAATGGAGGCAGATGTTCGTGGGAAGATACACCTTATCTTCACTCTTCTATGTTAAACGCTGAAAATGAAGGGATTTTCATAATTTAGCCGGAACAATTTCTATTAATTTTTTCTTTACAGTAATTGGAAAAGTTTGTTCTATTATTTAATGAATATGTGTCTGATTTACAGGGATATTTTTAATTAAGTAAACATAATTTATTTAGTTATGTTTTGAGTAGCTGGCTGCTCTCTGGATTATTTTTATTGTATGCAGGAAGAGTTTTATTGTGTGGACGTGTGTGTAAAATCTGAAATCTCAGAGCTGATATAACTAACTAATTTACCATCACGCCGTTACCCCGCAGGAGTCGACCGAGAGGATAGAGCACCACACTCTTCTGTCCTGACAGCGTCCTGACACACAATTTTCGCCTCATTCACATTCATACATCTTCTCATACAAGCTCGCCGATTATTGAGGCTTCTAACAGGACCATCCTCCAGTATCTGATGTTTTAAATAATATTTTTTATACTAGCTAAAGGATTTTAGTGACAAAAATATTTCAACTCACTTCACATTGCCCAAGCAAAATTTTATTTGTAATAGTAAGATATTTATTTATCGCAAAAATTAGAATGCGTACCGTGTAAAAAGTTGGTAAATGTCTTCAAGTTGCTAAAACTAATGATTGTTTTTTATACCGCCTAAGGCAGTTGTATGATAAAGAAAATTGGATAAGCCACAAAGCCATTGTCAATCTATTATGAGTTCCACATTTGACACAATATTTTGATTTTAAGATACGGATATTAAAGACCTATAAATTTTCTTCAAAGAGGAAAGTTTGATCCGCGCGACGCGCGCCTCGAGCTCTTCCCCGCGCATGCGATATTTATCATTTCACCGTGTGATATTTTGTCACTCACCGTGTGATATTTTGTCACTCACCGTGAAATAATCCCTTGTTCTCCGAGCGACCTATGTATAATGGATAAATTTCGCCTCTGCTTCAATGCTGATCAATGGGTTGTCGGCTAAATTTGCGAAGTCGTGAATTGTGAGCGATTCCGTCATTACGCGGACTGCCGCGTTACGGTATTTTATTTTCAACCATAACTCACCGAAAAATACTGCTTGAATTTGTTCCTCAACCGAAAATAAAAGAATTTCATCTTAGAACTTCTGAAACCGTTTCGTGGAATTTATTTATATATGTATGTAGTTATGTCTTTGACATAACAATTGTAATACCCAATATTATCCGCACTGAATGTGAAAACGATTAAATTAATCATTTTATTAAATAATAAATTATTTAATCCAAATATTACATCATTGTTTTTGTATATCGTATATAATACAACTATTATATACGATATACCAAGTAAATATTAGAAAATGATGGTGAAACGCATAAAACTTAGTCTAAAATAAGATGCTGTTATTAAACAAATATCAGATAACTCATAGAGAAAAAGCCATTTTTTATTATATTTCATGAAAAATTTACGGAAGTATGGGGTAATTAAAGGGCTTACAACCTGATTGGATGAGAATTGGTGAACGTTATATATATAGAGTGATCACTTAAGCCAACCGAAGATAAATCGTGAGTCCTGTAATTACCCCATACTTCCACATATTTTCCATTAAATATAATAAAAAATAGCTGTGTCTTTATGAGATATTTGTATAATATCAGTGCCTTTATAGGTAAAAATCCAATAATTGCGTGTTCTTGGATATATTCAAATATTGCTAATAAAATAAGATGGTCTGAATTTTTGGTGAAAGTGATAACTTTAAACTCGGCCGTGTTCATTTTAATGGTTCGTTGTTGGCAGGTGTAGTTATAATATATATATTTTATTCTCTTTGTGAAATAGCAATTTTTCAGAAAATAAGTCTGTGATATTTTTAATACAAATTAAATTTATTAATTAGAAAGATATACATATAAAATCAATTTACCGAAAAAATATTGTTGTTGCTACCGAAATTCGAACCTGGATCTTTTCCTATCTGGGGAAATGTATTAACCTATTATGCTACACTAACATAGTCGATGACAAATTTTCTAACTTATAATAACAATATTTTTTGAATAAATTAATTTTATATGTATATCTTTCTAATTAATACATTTATTTTAAATTAATATATTTTTGCATTTGTTGAAAAGAGAATGCATGTTTTTATGTATTCACAGTAGTCAGATGTTTGTTTAGTCATGATTTGGGCCGTCGGGTGGGGATTTTTTTACTAAGTCTCTACTGTCTCGACTGGTTGTACTCGATTTTGAATGATAGCCTCTGATTTTGATAATATCAAATAAATAAAGGCTAAAATTTGTATTTTTGAAGGTAATTTAAAAACAAAAACTGATACATTCCATTAGAGTGCAGGACTAAACATTTATCAAAATTTAAAACTGTACATTCGCATGAAACTACAGCGACTAAGATGAGCGAGGCATATCCCGAGGATGCAGGAAGCTCAGATTCCAAAAAGAACCCTTAAGAACACCCGGATGGTAGAAGAAGAGTGGGGGGATGGCGCAATAAAGGACGCAGTAAAGTTGCTTCAGATTTCGAATTGAATCGATTCGAGAACCGGAGCATGTGGGGGCGAAAGATTCAGGAGGTCAAGGCTTGAATATAGGATGTAGGATGATTAACCAACTCTATTTGAAATGGAAGACACCACATAGGGTAAGACTAGGCTTTAAAGGTCTTGACTTGTCTATCAAATGCTGGGACCTGTCGTTTACAAATGGCAAAATGATATGATTTTAATACCTGCAAGTTTTCAAGATCCAAAAGTACGTGTTAACACGCCTATAGCTCGGCGTGATATACAAAGTTTAGCGTGTTGATGCGCTCATAGCATTTAAAAAGTTAAAGAAGAAGATAAAGGTATATTTTTGTAAATGAAGTACATTTTTCAATCAGAAAAGCGAATGGCGTTATTTTAACTGTCAAAAACTTCAAAATTATTAATTGGATTTAAATTTCACAACTTCACATTATTAATTATTATATCTTCGTATGAGAATTGTTAAAATAAATTTATTCATGTAGGTTTTATTATCAAGTACTATTCTGACTATTTTAATAAAATATAAACATAATAAAAAATCATCTTTAAAATGTCTTATAATGTATAACGTTAAAAGATCGTTAATAGGAAGAAAGCATTATTTTGGTAATAACATTCGAGCAACCTGCCTTTTTCAATTTATTTAGCTTTATGAAAATCCTTTAAATTATTTATAGCCCAAGCTGTAGGCTTTTACCCATCTTACGATGGGCGTGCTGCGTTATCATGATTTTTAAGCTACAAAAGTTTCGTTATTGTGTATAATTTTTCTATTATAAAATCATTTTAAAGTAAATTTTCACTTATTAATCAACTTCAACAGTATTACGTCTCTATAGGCCCATCCCTTTTTTCAGTTTTCTTAAAAAAATATTTATACAGTTCCTTGTCTCTTGAGCTTTATTATATTATATTAATCGGTACTTCTTAGGACAGGAAATGGCTAGATTTTAAAAATCTGCCTAACTGTCTTTTTATTAAGCTCACGCTTCATATGCCCGAATTATTTAAGCCCAGTACGTCCATACGGCATGCATTATCTCATTACACACTCAACTTACAGAGTATATTGCTACTTCTAAAAGTAATTTTTATATTTACGTCTCGCTGGCATACATTCGTCTACATTATAAATAGCTGATCGTGATTTCCTCCAATGATAATTGTTTTAGGTAATAAAATATAAAGAAACGTTAAACCTGCCTCAAGCAGCCTTTATACCATTTCCTTTCCATATAATCTTCCGCCATTCGGCCTTTGATGGCGAGTTTTAATCAATAATTCACATGCAACGTGCAAATTATGTACATGTTCCTCTCGGCATATAAACATGGCGCTGTTTACGGTAACGATGGGTAAGTTATTCACATTTTATTTGTCTTTAAATCACAGAGGATTTATACAATTAGGGGGCGTGTAGACATTGGTTTATCAATTGCAATGCTACGATTGATAGTGGTATACGCTTTGTTCACTTAGACATCCGCATAAATATCTATGAGCTGTCGGACATTCCTTTCAAACGTTCTCAGGTGCACAACATAAACGCAAACAATTATGTGCATATATAATTTTGATAAAACCACAGAAATTGAAATTCTAAAAATAATAGAAAGCATGAAAGGAGGTTCGTCTCCTGGTTTCGATAATATTACAATTCAAATATTAAAATCTATGAAACTTCACCTGATAAAACCTGTAACATATCTGATCAATCTAAGATTGCGAAAAGGACTGTTCCCATCGAACTATAAGAAAACAATAATCTCACCTATTTTTAAATCTAGAAACCCATTAAAAATCTCTAATTATAGGCCTATCTCCCTTATTTCTTACACAGGTAAAATTTTTGAAAAAATGTAAAAAATCAAATAGAATTTCTAGAAAACAATAAAATATTACATAAAAATCAGTTCGGATTCAGAAAATCACTTAGCACAAAAGATGCAATAGCCAGTGTAACTTCAATCATATACGAGACACTAGACAAAAGGAAAAATGTGCGGGAATATTCATTGATTTCAAAAAAGCGTTCGACAGTATCTCACATCAGAAACTATTGAAAAAATTAAATAATATTGGCTTAAAAGACGTTATACTGTGGATTAGAAACTATCAAAAACTATTAACTCTTAAAAATTAATAATTCCTGTAGTGATCAAGAAACACCAGATTTCGGTATCCCCAAAGGGACCATATTAGGATCAGTGCTGTTTATTATATATGTAAACGACAATATCAATACACGGTTAAATTACATAATATGCTGAAAGTGTAAAATTAAAGGCCACGGAAAAAATAAACACAATTAAGAACTTTTTTGACATTAATTTACTATCATTAAATAGTGAAAAAAACCTTCGTTATTCGACATAATAATTCATGAACGGAACTCCACCCAAAATACAATTTGCACTAACTGCTCAATTTTAAAAACAACAAATAAAATCAATATATCTTGGAGTAATCATCGATAAAAATTTTAATTGGAAAGATCAAATTTGTCAAGTTGTTAAAAATATTAGAAAATTAATATACATATTTTTAAGAATCAAAACATTTTTACCTATAAAAAAATTGTACTTTGTATACTATGCATTTATTCAATCCATATTACAATATGCCATTATTACTTGGGGATCAGCTTACAATACTAGCCTGATTCCAGTAAAGAATGTACAAAAACTTATCATAAAAATAATACCAAAAAAAATCAAAAGATTATCCGACCAAATTACATTTTGTGATCTACTAAAAGAAATTATATTATTCAAATATTATAATTATATTATTAAAAGAAAAAGAAAAATATCAATTTATTAATGAAAATCGTACTATCGTATTATAAGCTAGTTACTGTAAACAATAATTAATAATATGTAATCCCCTTCGCTGCACAAGCATATGTTTTTTAGAGAAGTTGTAGAAGTAAAAAAAAACTAACTTATTATTGTATTGTTTCATTTTAATTATAACAGATTAATAAATAAATAAAATAAAAAATAATATATATAAAATACAACATTTTGCCAATAAATTCATCTTCTTTAATGGTGCTACAGCCCAAACCGAGCCTTGGCCTTTTCCGTGAATACAATGACAGGTTAATGGAGAAAGTAAATCATAACTGTATCGCTTTTAAATATCCCCTAGAAAGGTACAAAGAACAAATCTATTCATTGAAATAATATAGCTTTTACAGGGACTCGAACCTATTGCCTGTTTATTTCTATTATCTAAGTAACCACATATAAAAATTCAAGTTTTATTAAGATATATTCATAAAGTAAGTCGTAAATATAATGTTGGATAATTATTTAATCGAAAATAGTTGATCAATTGAACAAAAATTGGCCTAATTAATAACATTTTGTAAGATTTAATAAAATTATTTTCTTATTATTTCTCTCATCTTACATGTTATGATAGCACTTCAGGTAATGTAGGTAACTAGACTTGTTATATTCCATATCATGGCTGTGAAAACATGTTCCTCGTGTATGAATAATATAAGGTATATGTTAATTTTGAAATAGCTTTTTATTTTTGATGCTAAACGAATGAAAAATTATCTTTGAAAATGATTTTCTAAAAATCTTTTATGAGTTATGGTAACATGATTAAGTCGATGTAACGTGGTGTTTTATAAATAATAATAAAAATACTGATTCTAAATAAATTAATAAATTTTATTTTAAATATAAATAACTGGCCCTTTTTTAAAACGGAACTATACCTACTGAAAATAATGTGTTGAGATCAAGAAACTGAAATGTGCAAAACTGTATTTTAATGTTCCAAAAGTATGGCTGAATGACGCGAGCAAGAATGTGTCCAATATATTCAGAAGCCTTTGAAACATTTATATGATTTGATTCCTTTGAAAGGATTTTCTCTCTGCGAATGTTTTCGCAAGCAAATATACATAATATACATATCCATGGAAAATATACTTATGAATGTGTTGCCGACATATTTTGATGTTTATGTAATGATAGTTGTAGAGACTTTTACTTTAAAGAGAGCTGTTTATTTGCCCACCGGAGAGCTTTGATACCGACACTGTGCGAGCAGAGCTTTCTAAGTTAAGCTAATAATACCCCGGGGAAACTTCTAGGATGAGTACTTTCAATATTTATCAATTGGAGAAAATATTTCTAAGGATCGGATTTAAAAAAAAATCTAATATTTCAAATATGAATTAAATATATTAATTAGAAAGATATTCATATAAAATCAATTTTATCGAAAAATATTGTTGTTGCGCCAACGGGATTCAAACCTGGATCTCTTTTCTAACCGGAGAAGGTGCATTATCCAACTACGCTACAGCGACAATTTTCGAACCTATATGTTACCTTTTTGATATTAATACATTTAATCCATCTACCTTATTTTTATCTCAAATACCTTTGAGTAAACTGATAGTAGACGCCAGAATTATCAATTCAAAATTGTCGCTAAAAATATTGTCGCTGTAGATAGTTGAATAATGCACCTTCCCCGGTTCAGTAAGAGATCCAGGTTCGAATCCCGGTGACGCAACAACAATATTTTTCGATAAAATTGATTTTATATGTATATCTTTCTAATTAATATATTTAATTCATATTTAATATATCACAGACCTATGTTCTAAATAATTACAACTTCACAATAAGAATGTGTTCTTCTAATATTTCCTTTAAATGTTGATTGCTGATATTGCTATTCGAGGATACATTTTTATCTAGAGCTTTTGTTATATTGGTTTCATATTTTACTTCATGCCTCGATCTCTTCGCTGTCACAAAAAAGTACATTAAATTAAAAAATATTGAGAAAGTTAAAAAATAAATAAATGTAATGTGTACGTAGTGCATAAGTTTGATGTATTATTTTTCAAAATCTAGAAAAAGGTCGATATATTTCCGACACACGTATTTCGTATGAAAGATTAGAGTTAAGCACGAAATAAATATTTCGAAGAAACCAAGTTTTTTCATATAAAACTTTGTTTCACTTTTATTAGAGGTCGTGAGTGAACGTAATACCTGCGGTGCGCAAACTGTCCCCGGGTCACATTAACTTTCCCCCCGTTTAACTCGGCATGAAAAAGGTTTACGGCGTAAGAAGAGTGGAATTAATTTTAATGGAAAAATATTTTCTTTTTCTCACTTTCTTTCACATCTCGGTAAAATAGATATCAGAACAAATGCGAGTGCGATATTATTTTATAGCTGTAATACGTTATGACGGGTTAATACCACCCTCGAGTATTAGCGCTGAACAAAAAGTACGCGAAGCGTTATCTTGACATACATGACAAATACCAGATTTGAACATCTAGGCTTTTCCTCAACTTCTACCCTGTGTGGTGGTGATGAGCCTGCGCAACTCGACATGCCAAGTCACTTCCAGGTCAGGGTGGGACGTGACGAATGTTCATTTTCCCTGCTTATTCCTTTGAGAATTTTCAAACTTTGTTTATACAGAACGAAATCCATACAAATTAATATTTTATTTCGAACTGTGAAATTAAAAAATATATATTCAGAAAAAAAAAACATAATCAAAATATGGGACATTAAAATTTGGGCATCGTAAGGATATAGAACGAATTGTAAAAGTAATAATTTGTATTTAGTTAAACTTTAGACACAATTCGGTACCTGACGAAATCCTTCGGGAGGTTTTCAAATCGATCCAATTTATATATCACAAAAGTTTGGTCACATCTTATTACTTGAATATAAAATATTATTGTAAACTATTCGTGAATTTAAACGAGACATTTATGTTTTATATAAATTTACCGATGTGAGTGTTATGTTTATAAAATTGTAAGACTTTCTGAGAAAATAAATGTTCAACCGAAATAATTACATTTAACTACCTACCCACTACATTTAGCTGAACTCTCTGAAAATATTGTTTTTTAAACAAAGTACACATAGAATATTTCAAAACTAATAATCATCGTGGGTAACGATTCATTATGAAATGATAATAAAGATTGAACATTTCATCATAATATTAATTAATTAATTGGTTATTAAAACAAAGTTAACTAATCTATGTAAAAATTAACATTAATCACAGAGTTGAATTTGCTTATATTAAAAATATTTCATAATAGTTAAGAAATGTCTTAAAAAACGATATTATTTTATCAATCTCAAATCAAGATGAAGATTTTATCTCGAAGGGCATTTAAATATTTTTTCATTTTCATACCAAAAGTATTCTGCTCGTAAATTTTTTTTGGCTATTTTAATCAAAAAATTGTGTAGAGTTCACCAGAGTGACACCTGATCTCACCTACATCAGCTCCACTCTACTGAAGTGAAGTTGGGCCATCAATCAGCACCTGAACCCCGCCTCATTCAGTCTTGAATATCAGCTTCTTCTCACGAAAGTCCATCGCTGTATGATTTCCCCGCAACACCCTAATTTCCCACGCAAATGTGTTCCTTCACGCTTGAAAACATTTCTATTTTAATCTTATTCGCTTGACGGATTTTAAAATTTGATATTTATTACTCTCTTAGCCATTAATCTTATCTTTTTCATAAATTACAAGTGTAACTTTTGTGCTAACGGCACGCGAAATATTAGATGCTGCTCGCAGCGAAGCGCATTAAGAGAAACGTATTTATTTATTTATTTCCGTAGATAGAAACACTACTATTGAGAAGAGTGGGTATGGTATAATACAAATTGTGAGCATGTCATCAATAGTGTACATCTACTACCCAAAGTGTGAGCTCAAAAAAGAAACATCACAATATTTTTAATTAAAAAAATAACATTAAAAATGTATTAATTTTTAATGAAAGCACATTTTTAAATAGTTCTATGACAATTAAAGCAAGTTAAATGAATCACTTAAAAAAATAGATACAAAGAAAAAAATTGTCTAAAAATATACAGTAGCCGCCAGGACTCAAACCCGTAACTTTCTTTTGTCGCGATAACCGATTACATTAGACGATAACGATCAAAGTATACTACGTAAGTTAATTTAACTTTTTATTGAGACGTCTATCCTATTAAAAGCAACCATATTTTGATATGCAATAAATCTTAAAAACCTTTCAGAATAACATGCTAAACGATGTCAGGACTCAATCGGGTCTCTTCCCCAGGCAAGATAATGTTTCGAATTCAAGTCCTAGTGACAACTATATATTTTTAAGATTTTTTTGTGTATCATTTTAAGTGATTTATCTAATTTGTTATATTATTAACGTAGTTCGAATGCACATTTTTTTCGTGATAGGACCTCATATGAACACTTTTTTTTGTAAAATGACATCGCTGGCCATAGACGGTAATTTGATTTAATGTTGAATGATGGTACGTACTGTACAAGAAACCGTAAAATTGTCCATGGTTTAGATGTTACGATTTAATAATGATAATTATGAGAGGTATTTTGTAAATGTTTGTTTTTTTAAAAAACGCCTTCTCTTGAAATCGAAATGCTGAAAAATATTTATAAATGTGATTAAAAGGCTCTTTTAATACACAGAAATGCAATTTATTTTTTCTTCTTCAGAATTATATTTTAAAAATAAACTATCATCGTTAATAAAAAATATGAGTTTGTTATTAAAAAAAGATCCTTATTGATATCACAGAAGACTTATATACAATAAAAAAATGGGTGTATTTGTGTTAGGAAAGATCATTCGCTCCAGGGTAAAATATTTCCACCCTTCATTACTTTTTACATATAAGGATATGTACAAAAATGTTCAATTAAATTATATGATATTTTGGTAGAAAACAATCGCTTTGTGGTTTGATATATTAGATTAAATAAAACAATCACTTTGCACTACCACTATTCTTAATTACCAAATAAATGTATCCATTAACCCCATATTAGGTATGTTTTCTTTTAAATCAATTTAATATCCATCAACATTTTACTTTCCCCTCCCATGATATTCTGTCTAAATGTATATGTATTTTATCTCTCTCTTTCGCATGTAATTTTATATTCTGTCTCTCTCTTTATGTATATATAAGTGCACTCTTTTTGTATTTATTGTTAGTTTTAAATAAGCTCTGACGAAGCTCGAGCGAAGCAAAACCGGTTGGCGTTCAATAAAATTCGTGGTTTTATACAAAGTGGTTGTATTTTATTTAATATAAAATAGATGATCTTTGTATATTACATTAGCTTAAACATATTTTATTTGAACGTAGGATCATTGAAAGTATTATTAATATAATATATAAACCTCATCTTGGTATTGATCATGCACAGGTATTAAAGTTACTAAATACCACGAGGTGAGTGGTACTTGCCTGGGCAAGCCTCTTTGGAAGCCTCAAGATAGTCTTCAAAATCAAATATGCTAGCCATGCAGTAACATAGGTCTACCGAGCCAAATAAATCGTATTTATATAAATATGCACAATGTAAAACTTACATTTTACCTAGTCCTAAAAAAATCATTTGTACATAGAAATGACTAGTGGAAAACCAATTATGTAAAGCGAATCATAATAAAAATAATATTTTTTTAATTCAATGCTATATACTATTGATGCGTTGCATGCTATCTACTTTAAAAATATCACTTGTACTACGTGAAAAATATCACACATCATTTTAAATGATGAGAGATAAAGATGAAGATCATGTTAGATGGGTCTTTTGACGAATGCGTTACAAAAATAATGTTTGACAATAAAATGAACGTATTTAATTATTATATTTTTTATTTCTTATTATATTTATAGTAACTATGACATTAACTATTTTAAAGTCATTTAGGCTTGTAAAAGAATTTTATTCCCATTTAAAGTGTTAAAAAAAAAAATTTCTTGCAGTAACACGAGTTGACAGCATGGCTGCGTAGGGTATTTTTAGCATGGTATGGTAAAGGTTAAGAAAAAAGTCATTCAGAAATTATTGCTTGACTTGACATACGAAAATAAAAGATAAATACTAACGAATGCTTCGTCGACAGTACTTAACATGGCCCAAAGAGCACTGGAGATATCTGTGTTAAGGATTTGCTATGTAAAAGGACAAATGAGTGACAAGACGAGACAAATAAAAGACGTAGGATACCGGCGAGCAAAATTTAAATAGAAATGAGATGAGAAGTTAACAAATGGCTAAACAAGATGACTTTGGATCAGAAGGCAAAATGTGGACCATGTCCGCTGGATCGATGATATACGAGGGTAGGATGAAAAGTTTCCGACCAAGGCAGCGTAATAATAAAAAAATGGGTTGAAAATTATGTATGTAGTCTCTTTCAAACTTAATATACTTATTCCAGTAATTTGTCAACCTTTTCAATAAGTGTAGATATAATGTGAAGATAATTAAAGATGAGATAAGATTGCCATGGTAAGGATAATGAAATGCTGTTAATAGTTTTAAATATATGGTGAGAAATTTTTATATCAAGTCCCTAACAGTTGTTTTTAAGTAGTATTAGTATTTTTCTTCCGTGTCTATTCTAGTAGAACCTAGCGCTCTAAAAACACCTTCATTTTTTTTGCTTCTTCTTCTAAGGCGTATCCGATAAATCAAAAAAATTGCAGTTAGATAACTCTGGATGATTGTAGGTACGAAAATACAGCTTTCAGATCTGGAAGCCATAAGCAAATAATGGAATATCCAAGTTAAAAGAAATTATAAATGTATTTTTAGCTATGGCAAAAGCTTTCGATATTATTTCTAAAAGTTCTGGCATTAATGGAAAGCCTCTAAAATTATTTGAAAATCGTGTCCTTCGCAGGAAACAGTAGTTTAGAGTGTATAGATAAAATTATTGAAATTTTGTTTACATAATTTGGATAATAAACACATCATAGATAATTAACAAAACATATTAAATATAAATAAGAAATCATATCTTCTATATATAGAGTTTTTACATGATCTTTCGCTAAATAATGATACATGTAGATAAATACTGATTCATGTTCAAAACAGACAAGAAATTTCTGCGCTTTAATATAATATTCATTTTTGTTCTTTACAACATAAACCGGATATGCTAAGTATTATCCGAAATCAATAAGCCAGTTTTGGACTGCTAGGATTTACAGCTCGACAGAAAGTGGTGGAAGGTGAGTGCATTTTAACTGAGCTCCTTAAGTTTTCAAGCTGATGAATGCTGTTCTAGTCATTCCTATTCGAGCTGCTCTATCTTTGCGAGTGCTACCATCAATAATGTTCATGAATCAAAATGACCGATCAAGTTCATTTTATTGAAAAAACATACCGAGTTTGGAGTCTTTTATTGATGATAATGCTTTCTATCCTAAAAATCAAAACTAAATGAAATAAAACGTCGCCAAAAAATTTACACAACGTTCATTGATAAATAATAATATGAATAAAATAGATATATTTAATTATTTAATATCTCCATGTTATATGATATATTACAATAAAATTTGTGGAAAATAATGAAAATAAATTTAAGCGAAACTTGTTGTCAGGTGCAATATATTGGACGGGTCAAACTTCGTCTGTGTACCTCGAAATAAAGCGACTTGTGGATAACTTTTCAGATTTTACGCGGATCTTAACACGAGGTCAAGCATGTCTTCCGGAAATAGGTATATTAAAAAGTTTTTAAGAGCTTTTATACCGCTTCTTAAACGATGATTTTTAGGTGACTTGCCACCCACCACTCACCCCGGGGAACGCTCAGCTGGGACAGGGACTGCCATCACGCTTGTATTAAAAAATATTTGTGATTTAAATGTTTGTTTCGTAGCGCTTAACGCAATAAATTTGTCACACCCGCTGACTTATTCTGGGTTGCACGTTAGCTAGGCAGATCGTTAAGGTGAGCAATCGTAACATCGCGTATTATGTAACAGCGTGTTCAGACTGTTCACGTTAACGCGAAACCCTAAATAAGTCTGCTGATCTTGATCTCTTGATTTGAATTAAGTATTTAACTTTTTATCTTCAGAGCCCTGCGTATAAAATATGTACCACCCCTTATCCCCTCACTCTCTTTTCTCGATGTAAATTTATTTTATACTGAATGCCATTCGTTTCAAATTTTACATAATTACTCTATAGGACCCCGCGCAAAACATAGGCACCATCCTCCAACCTTCTGGCTACTACACCCTCTTCCACCGACATATATTTATTTTATATTGATTGCTCTCCAAATTTTTCTCTATTGGATTCTAGGACCCACTTCACTTTCTATCTCTTATATCTTATTTAGAGCTTGCGTAAAATAATGATTCACCGCTTTCGTCTCCTTTTATTCTATATTACTACTATATATGAAACGCGGACCACGCCGGGTAGGGACTACTAATGCTTAATAATTTCAAACCAAAAATCTTAAATATTTGTCAAAGGTAAATAATAAATTATAAATATGATACGATATGAAAGTATTTGATGTGGGTGAAGATCACTAAAAATCAATGAACGAATTCATATCCTGACAGAACTGCTATTCAGCTAGACAATAAAACCTGCTCATTTGGACGGTTCGGATTCGACACTGAGCGATTAAAATAACATGACCGGGATAAAAAGAATAATAAGAGCATAAAGAAATGTAAGTATTAATTTCAAGGGATTTAATAACAATCGTCGTAGTCGTAGTTCTGGCTAATAGTAAAAAAATGATTAGTGGACTCAGTTTGAAAACTAAAAAGCTATTTTTAGTGCTCAGGTCGAGATCTTTTGGATTTTCTGCGAATGAAAGCATCTATGAGGTATTCGCTTCAAAAGTAATTAATTGAATATAAATAATAATATATATACTGTGCTATTGTTAATGTGTTGGTGCTAAATATTAATGAAATAAATCTTTTAAGGAAAAAGTTGTTAAACGCAAATGAGAGAATAATTGAAGTTCATTGTAAAAAAATAAAAAACAAACCCAAAAATGACAAAATGGAAGACAATGTAGATAAATATAACTTAATTAATATTTTTTTATTCACACGTTATAGGTATAGTAAATGTTTTTCTGTTTTAAGATGGTTGATTTATATTTCTTCTAAAATAATAAAGCTATAATTATACAAATATATAAACGGTTGCTTAGCAATGAAAAAATTGTACACAATTAAAATAATAAGATAAAACACTTTGTTTAACCAACTATTTATTGTTAAATCAACATGTTTCGATAATTGTGGTATCTTCAGGAAACAATGTATTATAAAATTAAAAATACAAGCATAGATAAAAACAAAACTATAAAAGTATAAGTGGTGGGTAGCTAATTAAGAACTATCGTGAAACATGTTGATTTATCAATAGATAGTGGTTTAAACAAAGTATTTTATCTTATTATTTATATAATATATGGCCACAAAGTAATTATGCTAATATTAAAGAAGTATTATTTATGCACGCATAAAATGTTTTTTTGACTAAGTACATATATTGTAAAATTAATAAACCGACAACTTATGGGTTAATTTTTTTTGGACGATTACACAGTTGCAATCTCAGCAACCTTTTTATTTGTAGTAAAATATGAATATTTATTAATACACTTATTGCATATTATATTATATATGATAAGCGCTATAATTTGGTTTAAAACACAAAACAAATGTAATTCTTTCTTTCAAAAATAATTTAGTTTCCATATTGGCGGCCATTTAAATTTCAGAGTAGTGATACGTAATTAATTTTACATCCTTTAAAACCTTAGTATCGACGTACTTACCGCATGAGTCTTCCTTTTCTTGGGATCGAGATGAATATAGCATATTTGGTCTAAATCTTTTAAATACACATGTTATAATTTCCAAAGCTCAAGAAAGGCACACATGAAATAAAATATGATATCATTTAAATAGCACAAGAGCAATTTATTGTAGAAACGATAACAAGACTGAGACTGATTTATTTATTTAAATTTATTTATTTATTTATTGACATACATATTTTTGTTATAACAGAGGTGAATAAATTATAATATAACATTGTAATAATGTTTATTGTGTGGAATGTAGTAGACTCCACCACTGATATATACAGCGTTGTCCTGGCTACTTTGCTAAACTGAAGTCTGTGTTAAAATTGGCAGGTTTTTTAGTGCTGTTATTTAAGATTCGACAGGACTAAAAATAGAGATAAAATATATATATATAAAAGAAAATGAAATGGGAGTGTTTTGGATTTAGTGTATTATTAGTGTAGGCACTGTATAATGGCTATGTTAGAATGTTGGATAGCCATGCTTCTGATTGATCTCTACCTGATTGGATCATATGTTGGGTTTTTATTTTTGTAATCTTATTGGAGTTGAACGATTTCCAGTTGGTACTGAGTGTGTTGTACAGTTGAGAATTGTCTTTTGTGCTCTTTTAGTCAACTCTAATATTATTTTTACTGCTTCTTCCCAAACTAAAATAGCGTAATTAATAAAGGATTAGCAGAGTTCGAAGTACACCGATCTAATGTTATTACAACGATTGCTAAATGGCTGTAGTTGTCCACATTTTTATATTCAACAGGATAAAGAAGAAATCCTCCAAATTCAGAGACGATAAACCATTATCTAAATCTAAGTTTGCACAGAAAATCTTATATACTAAAATGAGAGTAACACAGTAATTTAATTAAATTATGAACCATGTATGTCGGCGTACGGGATATTCTTAATTATAGGATGTGCTCAGAAAACATTTACAGCGCTTTTACAATACAAATGTATAACAAGGCGGTTAATTGGCAGATAACGAGATGGCCGATCATATTTTCTGAAGTTACGTCTACATGTAATGCGCAATCCTCTAGAAATTACAATAAGGTGGTATCGTGCTCGCATGCACTTGAATTCAACAATAATTACAATATTTTAATTTTTTAGGCGCTGACACAACTAAGCATGTAGGAGAGATCTCATATTACGATATATAATCGGAGAATATAACCAGAGCAATAGATTACAAAATATAACTGACATTGGATACGCAACAAATAATACTAATGGCCCTTTTGTTTACAATGGCCAGACTAAGGTTGCACTAGGTTTTCAACCGAGGACTTGTAACATAACCTTAAGTGTATGAACTGAACATTAACATAGGCTACTGAAATATGACTTTCCATAATTTAGAGTTGTATCAAGAAGAAGTAAGGAGAATCACTTGTATGAAGGCTCGTACCCGGTGATGATCCAGGAATAAAGCGCGTGTGGGGGAGCCCATCCACCAATAATGCAACTGCGCGGTTCTAATACTTTGTTTTAGGCATTGTAGATTAAAACGAAGGTCATCGAAACGCTTATATCTCAGTGAATAAGTTGATTATAAACACGTATAATCTTCCATTATTATGAAAATTATGCAAAGGTCATATTTAAATCTAAAATACCACGGTTGTTGACACGAAAAAGGCGCGAACGAGATCACTATTGCGGGTGTTCCAATCACAGGTGCGCCACTATTCAACGATAATTTACTCAAAAGCGGAGGGGCCCATAAACAAGATTTCATAACAGTACGAAAATATGTTATTGATCAATTCTTAATACAAATGGTGGCGCGCAAATCAACTGTCTTTGTAGATAACATGTGTCAGAAGAAAACTACATTAAAAGTTAGAAATCATATAAAAATGGAGGTTGCCGACATTACAATTAATACCCTCAATTATTAATATATACTATTATTACATTAGGCATTACATTTTGTTTATCGTTATGTATAATTATGGTTCTTACATTTATCAAAAAGGATAAATATTTTCTCAGTAATAAATAAATAAGACTGATGAGTAGTAGACCTAAGTAAAAAATAGTTACTATATGTTTAATAAATATGAATTAAATATATTAATTATAAAGATATACATATAAAATCAATTTTATCGAAAAATATTGTTGTTGCGCCACCGGGATTCGAACCTGGATCTCTTTCCTAACCGGGGAAGGTGCTTTATCCAACTAAGCTACAGCGACACTATTTTTAGCGACAATTTTCGACCGTATACGTAACCTTTTTGATATTAATACATTTAATCGTTCCATCATTTGACAGAGAAAATTGTCGCTAAAAATAGTGTCGCTGTAGCTTAGTTGGATAAAGTACCTTCCCCGGTTAGGAAAGAGATCCAGGTTCGAATCCCGGTGGCGCAACAACAATATTTTTCGATAAAATTGATTTTATATGTATATCTTTATAATTAATATATTTAATTCATATTTAAAATATCACAGACCTATGTTCTGAATAATTACAACTTCACAATAAGAATGTGTCCTAAATATGTTTAATAGTATACGAGTAAACCCCGATAGCAACTAAAATATTTATCTAAAAATACATTTTTTCTGTACATCTTTCAAGTTGATTTATTTAATTTGTACTAAAATAATTTATTATATATGAAGTTCAATATATATGCAGCATATTACCACATGTTAGTGTATTTATGAATTAAATTATTGAAAATAAATCAACAAAAATAGAATGCCCACTTCGATTCGTTTTATTGGCTAGGATCAGATGAAAATTTTTAAAAAGTTTAATAACATAAATTAATTGACAATTATTAACAAATCGTGACTTTATGTCTTATAAGTTGGCGAGATCATAACATTTTAATTAGAATTCTAGCAATCATTCTATACACATAAAGCACCACGGAGACAATGCCTCGCCTTCAGTCACGATGAATATAATAGTTTTGATGGTGTTTGTAAAGTTAAATTCGTCAGTGAGTTCTCCCTTATTGGTCTATTGTATTCTCCGTTTCAATGGGCTCATAGGTGCCATACCTTGAGCAGTTTACTTTCCTTAATGAGCAGCCATTTCACAAACGAGCTGTTCTAGAAGCAAAAAGCTTCGGGAGGTTACGACTCCGCGGCTGAACGGTAAATTAAGGGTGGTCCGCACATTTCCCTAATCATAACTCTGACGTGAAAATATGATTAAGATGAGGATGCGGACTTTTTTCGCTACGAAAATGAGTGTAAACTTTATGTAAATTAACAATCCAAGTTGATTTCTAGGTAGACATGTTTTCGATTTGCGTATTGACATTGCACATTATTGTAAACATAGTTAGAACACTAGATAGGCTGACATATTTTAAAAAGATTCTTTATTGAATATTGTCATGTTTTATAAGAATTTATATATTTTTTTCTCGAGTCCTAAATATTATACATTAAATTTTTTTTATTAAATTTCACATAAACATTATTTTAGATAAAAAAAATTATTCGGAAAAATATTGAATACACTCATATCCTCCTCTTTTTTGAAATGTTACATAACTGTACTAAATTACATGAAAATCAAAGTCAGTTGTTTGCCAAAGGTGAGTAACTTGACACGGAAGGACGAATAAAAACCGTTCTCATTTAAAAAAAAATATTTCCTCAAAAAATAAATATTATTTAGAATTTTTTTTACCCTATCCGAGGACTGCCACCTAATTGAGTTAGTCAATATAATGTGACGGTAGAATTTTATTTCATTCTTGATTTTGGCAGCCAAATTTTTCTACTTGATTAATAATTGCGCGACGTGAAACGCGAGCTGCGGAGCGTCGCCGCGTTTCCTCATAGCATTTTCAATTTTATCAAAATAATTTGGATTTCTCAGACAGAAAAACTGTGCTCTCGGATGCGTATATAATAATTATTCGTTTTCTATCCACTGCCTTCCCAAGTGTATCTCACTTTTCTCTGACCATCATCTATCACCAAACCGCTAGAATACTATGTTTGTCCAACGAATGACCGTCCTCCGAGAAATGTGACCTGCGCGTTGCCATTTCATTTTCGTTTATCGCTTGACTCTTCGTGTAACGTCCAACATACATCTTTCAATGCCCCTATGTGTTGTTTACTGTAAATTTCTCTCTTTTGTTGATAGCCTATATTTCCATTCGTGAGCACTGAAAGAATGGATTGGTTGAAAACTTTCCGTTTAATCCCAGCTTTATTCTGCGATCAATATTGACGGAGATCCTTCCGGTTATGGAAATTTGTTGTTCTAGGCATGCATAATTATCGACTTAATTAATAATAAATGTCTATCGAGTCAACAAAGCAGTTCATTATTATTTTAATCTTTGCTACATTTGACATGTTTACAAATTTGTGTGACACACCTTTTCGTAGAAGATTAATAACTAGAATGTAAGATTTGTATTTTCATAAATAATTTGGTAATTAATCAAATCTCTATGCGCGAGAAAAATTGCTCTTATAATAAGATAAAAGTATTATTTTCTTATACTATTGATAGTTATTACGACAAAATTTTACATAGACAATAGTATACACGACCCGAAGAATACAATTCGTAGAACTAATACCAAAATATTTTGTATAATTCAAAGATATGATAAATTGACCAGTTTTGTAAAATATCTTTATTTGAAAATAAAATATCTACTCCTACTTTTGTCCAGAGAATATGCATAGGTTTAGATAGGTATATTGATAAATGAATTTTGGCTGGACTTTATATTGGCGCTTTTGTTGTTAGAGATTTCGCTGATCATGCTCACAGATCGGTCCTTTTTTCATATTAAGCTGTCAATTTAAAAGCTCTTTATTTGGGCATCGGCAAAACATCGCGAGTTTGTCAAATAATAATTGCCAAAGATACATATTGAAAGATTATTATTTATATTAATCTATATTTTAGTTAGAATTTGTGTTTTCACTTCTTGTAAAATTGTTATCTTATAAAATCAGATTTTATAATGTGAACTGCCTCGATCAACACGTATTATGTTGACGTTTCTTAAGCTTGACGCATTTTGAATATTTACGATGTCATTAAATATTTATTTTCTCTAGTGTGAGATCCCTGGCATAATTAAATGTCAAGAGATATTAACTGCTAAGAAACATGAGGTTGTTTCAAGAGATATTAGCCGACAACTATGTGCAAGCTACATCAGTAATTTATGTATGTGATAGGTATGTTCATGTATATATGAATTTAGTATAACGTGAAATACTGCGATACGGTGAGCGAGTCCCAGTTATTCTATACACATTTTTATATAAATTCTTTTTATTTCATTTCAAAATTATCGTTCTGACTCAATTGAGACGATTTGTCCGTAATGAAAAGGTTGAGTGAGTTGAACGTGAATAATTGTAAATATTCCCGAGGAGACTGTTATCGTTTAAAAGTGTTTATAAATTGAAAATTACAACTAGATGAAAAATATCTGTAGGCTCTATGGTCGAACTCGATAGGTTTATTTTGATGAATGACGAAACGGAGAGATTATGGTCATTCCAGAGAAAAATGATAGAATCATATATCATTAATGGCAAAGCTGCTGGATCAATGTGAAAAGTTTTACTTTCTTTCCCAGGAAAATAAGTGGTTTTTGGACCGTCTAGAAGTTTGGTATGACATTAATGATCATTACTGTAAACAAAAAACGCAATTTAATAAAATTTACTGGATACTGGATACATATTGAACTTTTACTAAAAACGATTAAACATAATATATAAAAATATTTGTTGACTTGAAGCATCCCGCGATAGCAGAGACGTGACTTGAAAGCGCGATATCAGTTAACGTTGAAGCTGCTTTTTCCGTAGAGTTGATATTTAAAGAGCGTTTAAAAACGATTTTCTATTTAAAAAATAAGCTTCTAGTTTAACATGTAACATTAATAATAAAAAATCTGAAATCATTTCCAATTAGGATAATTCTTTTTTTATAAAAAAAACAATTTTTATTTTTATTACCATCCAACATTTTTTTTGACTTGTTGGTGTACATATTTGTACGTTAATTTAATTCTTGAAAACTCTAGCTTAGAAAGAAATAAGGAAAAAGTCCTTGACTGTAGAGAAAACGTAGAATAGGATTTACCGAACGAATTGCGCGATCTTCGAGTCGCGCGTCCCGCGGATTGGATTACGACTGGAATCGGGAATCTGAAGGACTGCTCGCCTTACCTCGTGTATGACGTCTCCGTTACTCCCGCAGTCGCAGCCGACATTACACAAACAGCATGCGGACGGGCAGATCTCCGCTTCCAAATGAAGACGGCGATATCACTCACTTCACCCGCGGCTCACACAATAATCACTGTGCACAAATCACAGGATCACAATACAGTACTAATGCACCGGAGTTGAATAACTCCACATTGCTAATGCAATCGCGGTGTCGCAACCGAATAAGTATCGCGTCGCGTTAACGTCTGCTGACGTCAAGGTCACTATTCACACTAAAGTCAAGCAATAGGAAAAAAGGATGGGTGGGAATTTGAACGTGAAAAGGTGTCAATAATATGATTCTCAAGAAGCGCCAAAAATGTGTTCTATGAATACGGAACATTGACTGTTATTTTTATAATTAAATAACTTTCATACATCCGTCATACAACTATAAGCAGTGGCGTGCAGTAGGTATAGATTTATGTTATGCCATTACCAATGATATTATACAATCATATCTAATATATGTAATACAATATATGTTATAACTTTCAGTTTAACCAATGTCTTTAAATAAAGTGAATCCGTCGTTTATACGACCCTACCATGTATTTATTTGTAATTTTATGGTACGATTAATAGTGTTTTTAAAGTTTAAATTTTAACGTATAATAATACCTTCTTACCCATATAAAAATCAATATAAAAAATGTATGGACGTTTTTAAGAACACTTTCTACGATTGAACATGATTCTGATAATGTTTGAAAATAATAATAGGTGTCGTAAAAGTAAATGAAATATTTCATGTTTTTTAATTATGTATTTTTTACATAATGATTAACAATAAGTAATAAACAAGAAAACAAAAGTAGCACTTATACAAAAATAGTATGATGTATATATGTCTTCATAAATTACTGTTATCCATTCCTAAATTTTTAATGCGTTCTGAAAAACTTATAGAAATCAGTCATAGTCACTTGACAGAAATGAGTTCTAAATTTGTAAATGATATTTAAAAAACTAATGGTTCTGAAAAAATGTAGTATGGTATATATTACATAAAAAAATCATATCATGCACCACTGAAAATCAAAAAAATATAATATCTGTATCTAATATCAATTGAGTAATTATTATATATTTAAAAAAATATATATTTATCTATAAAAAAGAGCATTAATTTAATCAGCGTTTATTTAAAAAAACAGAGATTTTTTAGTTTATGCTTTTAACAGAGATTAGTTGATACTTCGTTTTCAAACATTACACGAAAGTTTATATACATACTTGTTTTAAATGACGTGTTGCGCTTATATTTTTGTTATGATCTAATACAGTAGGAATGATAGAAAGTTATCAAAATTATTTTTGTATGTATTTCCCTCTCCAAGTACATCATATATAAAATTACTTTTTAAATTAGCAATATTAACTTTGTGGTTAAAATTCAAATTATTATATATTATCTTTGTTTTATTAACCACTTAATTGAGTTTTCTTCTTCAGGATGTAATAACTAACTATTAGAAAATGGTATTTTTCGAAACCGGTAGATGTATTTAAACTCAATTAAGTGGTTAATGAAACAAAGATAATAAATAAAAATATATATAAAATTGTAAAAAAAAAAAAGTTTTGTAATAGGATTTTGTAGTAAAAATATTTGATTTTTTATCGTCGGTGTATATATATTTATAGTAGGGAGACGCACCATATACGTCACTATCATAACTATTAGAAGACATAATATGTCACTGTATATATATATGTTGTGCAATCAGTGGCACATCTCGAAGAAGTGTAGAAATGTTCATAAAAAAGCTATGTTAGCGATTTTTTGAATAGAGGATCATAAAAAGACATCTTGTTAAGTTGCTGGAGTTCGGTGAACATAAATAAGTTTGTGCGAGGAGTTGAAAATTGCTCTGAGATGACTTAAATAATGTTATAAATGAACGTAGCTGAGATTAAATACCCCGAAGTTGTGAAGACGGTATTTTGTAAAGCGTCTTCTGGCCTTTGCACAAACTGCAGTCGAAAACCGGGACACCGAAACACTAGACATGAATATATGATGTCTCAAGTGTGATGTTGGCTATACATACTCGTAACTCCGTCTTCACCTTTTCTCCTCGTATCTTACACTTTTAACATTCGTGGCGCACTGCTGTAGCGTCGGTCATAATGGATAAGCCACTGTTATCTCGTGTAGCGAGAATTATATTACTTGAAGTTGATATTACTTTTATGATTTTCTATAAGTAATACCCGTAGCTATTTTAATATTTTTTTTTTGCTGAGAATTATTTAATGTCCATAATAATATAACTTTTCCCCGTCTATTATCAATGGCTTCGGACGTAGTGTCATTATGGCTGTATAGTGCTTGCTTAAACGGTAAGATCTGTGAGACGCAATCAGGGCAAAAACGAAAGTGTTTTTAATATTTATAGGTTAAGATTACGTACATGTTTTCTTTTTTATATATTATTGAATAACAGTACGTAAATATATATTTAATTTGAAATGAAGTGTACATTGTCTTTATTATGAATTACGATTAAAACATACATGATATCTGTCATATTTTCTTATCTATGCTGTCTATCTATGCCATTGACTTTTCTTATTGAATTTTGATGTTACTTACATGCTCATTATACTGATAAAATAACATTTATGTGTTTATTATTGTCTATCCGCGATTCTTATACATTATATACTTAGATATTATTTTTGTTCGTTTTGACAGCTAACTTATAATGGTGGAATAATTTTAACAACATCGAGATTTATTTATGTGTGGTTTGTTTTAGGGAAAGCTCTAACATTGAAATATAGATTCTATTGAGACCCTGACCAGGCAGCGGTCACCAATGGCTGTTTAGCGGCCACTATCGGCCGCGAAGCGACCAAAATACCCGCCCGCAGGGCCTAGTAGTAAGGAATCGGCAAAAGCCGGTTACTTAACTGCTAGTTTAAAATAAATGATCTTTGTTGAGATTCGTGTGAAATATTATTTTATAAAGTAAGTGTACACATATTGTATGTTCATTTAATTTTCAACAATTTTTTTTGATAAGACTTATTAATTATTATAGTTATGTTAAAGTACAATGTACAATGAATACATTGATTTGATGTATGTAATAAAATATAATATGTTTTATATAGCATCAGTCATAGAAAACACTTAAAAATGAATTGAAGTATTACGAAAGTAATCTGCATACAATAATATAATTTTAATTATTTTATAATAGGTTTATTATTTATTATATGTTTAAAATATATATTAAATATTCTCTATTTTAAGAAAGCTGACAATTTTATTTTATTTTATTATTGCGAAAATTCAGTTAGAATATTATAAATTAATATTATTAGAATATTATTTTTTTATATAAAAATACGCGGAAGGAATGAGACACTTAATTATTAAAAACGTGCATTGTTAGGTGTAGGAATCACAAGAGTTGGAGAATAATTTCGTTCTGAGTGGTCGGATACATGAAAACCTCATTTAAATGCAACACCAATCGTATGGGGTGGTGGTGCTGGGCACCTGTTTATCATGTTTGCTTGTCGTAAACTGGAGCAAAAATTCAAGACGATGTCCAATGGATTGGATCCAATCAAATTTCGGAAACGCCATCCCACAGATATCGAATTCGATAATTTGGTGACCTCATTATTTATAAAAGATTAGTCGTAAAGTATATTTACATACAATACTTATAGGTTTCATAAAAAAACACCCAATTTTTTGGAGGTTAACTTAATTGTTATACGATATCGTAATACTGAGCTGTTGTTCAAAAGTCAGTAGGTTGTTTGTTATTAAGATCATAATTTTTTTCTTATATCTTATATATATAATTATTATCTCTTTCAATATATGTAAAAGACACAAGAAAACAAGAAAAAAATCGCAATCCTGAATTTGTACACATTCAGCTCAATCAAAAATTACAATAATATTATAAATAACCGTCATTTTATATATGTATATATATATATATAATTACTCGACTGTGGAAGATTTATATTTCTTGCTAAAAAGTACGGTTGTTCCGAAACGTCAGCTTAGGTTTCCCCGAAGAAACTATATACAAAAACACGATCTAACCTAGAAGAGATGCCAGGTCCATAGACTCGTGGAATCTTTAAATGTAACATAAGTATATATGGGGTTCAATGATTTTTTGGACACAATAAATCCCTTCTTATTTGATTTCAATCAAATCATTCTGAAAAAATATACCAGTAGATATATAGCTAAGCTTCATTCATTAACTAGCCTAATTTACAGTCTCGTTTCAAAATGGTGGCTGTTCAAAATCTCGTTAATATTGGTCCTAGAGAAAAAGATATAAACATTCTTATACATACATACTATCTAATCTAGAAATCTATCTGATTCCTGCGGCCAGTTTTGGTAGCGATTGTCAAATGCGGTAACAAGTATCTAGCCAAAATAATAAAGCTTAACACATTTCTAATTTATTTAGTATTTTAGTAGTACGTTAGAGATAAATAAAAGTAATATTTTATGACCGTCACCAGTATGTAATCATTTTGAAAAAAAAAACAGAAATATGTATAACAATATTTTTAGGAAGATGAAATCGCGCTCATGACACAAAATAAATTGAAAAATGTGGTCTGTATTTCGCCCTACCATATCAATACTAGGGTAGTAAGGCATAAGTGTTGGGAAAGGGGCGTAAGAGCTATCCTTATAGCGACTTACCCCCGTTATTTTCCCCTAGAAAGTAACATTGCCCTAATAAACGTAAAGGGGAACCTACCCCGCGAGAACTTTCGCCAGGAATTCTTTATTTATGTACTACATTATTCTTTGGTATCGCATTATCTCTCATATAAAATTTTCATTGAGGGGAAATTTTTTTATATATCTGTAAAATAAACAGATTGTAAATATATATCAGTAAAATATGGAGCATTTCATATTTATCCGGCGTATTCAATCATTTCATGTCATATCTGTGATGTATTGGTGTCTTTTTCACCTGTTCTACATTTTTGGGATCATCTGTCATCGCGCAGGAATCGTATTGGTTTTACCCTGCGACATACTTACTGTATTTTTTTGAAAATGAGTGGTTGATTTTGGATTCAGAAAATTGAATTCGATCTATCCTATTTCCGAATATTATAAACTGTGGCGTATATGGATAAATAAAAATATAAAATAAAAGTATATTTTATTGAAAACAATAAATCATTTACGAATTAAACTCCGATTTAGGGAGACTGAATTATCTATCTTCTAGGTATCGTGCGGAATGATGTGAATGATAAGAGATTTTATTATATAGTAAAATAAGTTACTTCGTTCGACTATGTTCGACCAATGGTAGAAAATATTTACTTATAGAAGGTACATTCAATAGTAAACTAATTTTATCCTGCAATATTGGATAGTTAAAACGGTAAATTGTTAGTTAAAAATAACGAACTCTTCACAGTTGTTTCAAAAGTCATCTGTCACATTGATACCTACTTTGAAAGTTGCAGTACCATTGAATTATAATGAACCGTTCAATATTCGGCCATTCTAGTGATGAGAATTCGTCCGATGATGATCTCGTTGTTGAATTTATATTAGAACATAGACCGAAGATTATACACTAGCAAAGTGAAATATTTCGAATCCAGTGGTGAATAAAGCAAAAATTTGTATGTATTGCCAATGGTGAATATTTAAAATAAATGATTATTCGCATTGTTATACTATTTGACAAGATTATCTTTGTCTATAGTATATTTGACGTTCGAATACCTCATACACGTTTTTATACCACGTTAAAATTTACTATGGTAACAATTTACGATTGATCAAACAACCAACCCTTACGTTAGACGATCATTCCATATCCGACCCTATATAATTATAATAAGAACGACACAGCAAACAAAAAATTGCTATGCACACTGCCTTCTATAGTACACCCGAAAAAATTAATGTTACAAGTTTTTAGGAACACCTTCTATTATAATACCCATAGAACCGACACAACATACCAACTATTCTGTGTTTCAGAGATTAAAGGGTATTTGTTCAGGCGGAGCTGTCAACAAGACGACATACTTTCTTTTGTACAATAAGTCAAGTCATGTTTTTCATGTTCCTTTGGTGACGTAACAGTAAAGTTATTTAAAAATAAAGTCAAATATAAATTCTCCGGGCTTCTTTTTCACGTGACGAATTCTCACATTTCATTTTCTTGTCGACCACGAAGAGTATTTTTCTTGTCTACATCGTAACTAACGATGAAGCAACCAAATCAGCTTTTATAATAATTATGTATAATGTACTTAACGTATCAGCTTATATACTTAACGCAGGTTGGGATACAAAACTTGGCGCTCGTGGTGGTAATCTTTATGAGAGAAATAATTTTAAACGGAGTACTCTAATAGATTAAAAAAATATATATTTTATATATACGTAGAGATAAAACAGCAAATCTGTCTACCTACTCCCTTTAACGTTATTAACACTTGAAATATAGAGCTGACGAGCATATTGACTATTGATCTAGGATTAACCTCAGTTTAAGCTCGCCAGCGACGGCAGGACTGTTTTTGTAATAACCATGCGCAATAAACTTTATTCAATGTCGTGGTTTAAATGTTGAAACTCACCACATCGATTAAAATAAGCATTTGGCTCGGTTAAAGTAATGACGCTGCACGTGGTCTGCGGCTGGTATTCGGTGGTAAATGTTCTGCGGGAAGTGGTCAGTAAAGCGGTCAATGGTCCCCCCGACCCTCGGAATCTCGCCCTATCGGAGGGTGACTGCGGGTGTTTGCAGGGCGTCAGGAGGCTGCCAGGGAAGTGTCAGAAGGGAAGGCGTTAAAGGAAGTTAAGCGATAATGAGTGTCATATCCTTCCCAAATTCCAGACGCTATTTTATCGCTTGCCTGACTAGTTAACGCCTCCAGAAACGATAGGTTGGAGTAATATATCTCGTGTGAGCTCACGTCTTATGGATGCGAGTAAGGGTTGTTTTCTTGTTATAATGATAATAAAAACAAAGATACGGAAAATATTTTAGTAACCCGTGTATTTTTATAGCATTTTATAAATGAAATTACTTTTTTGGCATTTATTAAAGTCATTAAAATATTTGCTTAATTATTAGTTTCTTGTAATATAAACATATCGTTAATAGTTTTCGAATTCTTATTAGATTTTTGTGAATGTTTAAAATAAAATATTATATTGTATTAGTTTATATTGATAGGCAACAAAAATACTAATTCGATGTACATCTTATCTTAAATACTTAAACATTGATTTATTTCATTTCATTTCATTTCATGGTAAACACAAATATTGTTTAATATCTTAATGAGTTATATATTCAGACTTCCGGAGGTGAAATATTGTCGTTAAAACTGAGGGTAAAATTGTAAAATCAGTTGCTTTACATATTAATGGCCGTTGAAAAGAATAATCATTCTTTTAGCCCTATATATGTGATATGAGAACATCTGTGTTTAATCGCGAGTAGGTATATATATATATATATATTGGTATCAACATTTCTACTCAGACATATTTGATACCTCGGCTAACAAGCCATGCAATATTAAACATAGACGATTGATTTTATAACAAAATTTTTTTGTAGGTACAATTAAATAAAAAATATTTTTAAACTTATTTTGATGTTTTAAAATTTTGATTTATATTATTAGATTTTTGAAAATATTGAAATGGAAAATTAAAGAAATGAGGATTGTTTCAAATTATTTCTGCCATTGAATTGTCTTCGCACTTAATATTAGTTGGAGACTTCTCAACCAAACAAATATTCATTCAATTTTCGAGTAGAACTCGTTTAACTATATATATATAATATGACAGTTGGTCATTTGCTTCATCACTTACGATAACACTTTTATAAAATAATGACTATGTTAAGAATATATATATATATATATATATATATATTATATATCTCAACCGGAATGCGTTTGTTTATTACACGACCAATACCAATACCAAGGTACCAATATTTTGTTAGGTTATTTTTTTTTCTGACTCGGCTTCATGTTCAGGGGGGAGGCATTTAGCCTAACTGGTTCTTTTTTAAATAGTGACAAGTCAAATGCTTATGAAATTAAAGAATATTTTTATATAAGGAAGTTTATTATATATATTTTATGATACTTGCATGTGTTAAAAGTGGAAAATGAGCATTTTACTTTAATACTTATTGATAAAGCTATTCAAAAATAATTACAATTAAATTAACATTAAATATTTATGTTCATCATGCCAGCATAAAGTTCTCTACCAAATTGACTATGTTGATGCTTGTCTGATGTAGATTATGCAGGCCCCTCACGTAAGGGATTACCTCTTAGGATGGTCCTGGATCCTAGACGTGAAGTGCGGCCAACTGCTGGTGGGGCCAGCGTAGGATGACGGAGTTCAGGCTTGTAGTTGATTGACCACAAGACGATGCCCAATTATCCAGGCAAACCGGGACTCTGGACGCGATGTTCGTATGCAATAGCGACAGTTTGTTCTCGCTACACCAAATTATATGGATCAACTTTTTATAGATCCAGCGGGACCCTTTTTTTCACATCAACGATTAAACGCAGAGTACATCACAGTCTAAGCTTAAACTCGAGGCGCACAGTTTAAATTTTCCCCGAAATTACAATCTATAAAGCGCTTGCTTGATATTTTTTTAGAGACGACATTGATTCTATTTCCTAATTGAAAATAAAATCTCGTCTTTGTGGAGCGAGTTCTCCCGGCCGAGATTCTGTCCAGACTGGCCCGCCTAAGGTGATGCATCCCTTATGGTGCATTTGCTTACGTGACTTTAGTCATGTACGCCGCACTCCTTATTGCTGTACCCACGCTGTGTCGGTCCACCTGCGTCTAACAATACTTGGTTTTATTACCCTCCGTACCTTACTTCGACTAAGTGTTTTTGTATCCTTGAACAAAATATTATTTTGGGTAATTTCACATTCTAACATTTTGTACAGTGTTCTGAATATAAACTATGTAAAATTTGGAACGGATGGAATTCATATCATGTAGTGCATATTAAATTTAATCTTCCAAGAATAAATGTTATTTCACAATATTAATAAATAGTGAAAAGCAAACGTGATTGACGCCTAGGAAAAGTGGGAATTTCTGTTATAAATACTCTCCTTCCCCAGGCTCTTAAATTTTCAGTGCATTGATTAAACGATCAATCTTGTGCCATTACGAAGATATTTTTTTGGGGGTGGGTTTCTGATCTTCGTGAGAAGGGTGCCAATATTATATTTAACTCTTGTGGACATCCACCGGATGGAGTGTAAAAAAATGGAGATGTTTGAATCATCAGGAATGTCATCAAAAGTTGTCTGGAGGCCCTGGTATATAAGAATGTATATAATGCGTTTTATCATACATCTATTTGAATAAAGTATGATATATTGATTAAAATCATTAAATATAAAAATTTGAAAATTGATTTTAAAATATATTCGTAAATTATTGTTTTTAAATCAAACATTAAGATAAAATACAAATAATATAAAACTTTAATGAATCACATTTTTTTAGTTGAATTTTTTCGTACAGCGAACATTTGTAGCATTAAATAAACAATCATCTAAGTACACGAAATGAAGCAAAAACTTCACAATGTAGCGTTCCTTAATTTATTTCTTCATTCCTGCTTTAGTCAGCAGAGAAAAAAGACCCGTCTCAAAAAATATCTCATCGAAACTCTGTTCACAGACTTTGAAATATCTCATTATTTTTTTGTCTAAATTGAACGTTTTCTAGTTAACTATTTTTTTTACCAATTTGAGTCCTTTTAGTTTATTGAGTAACGATAAAATTGATAATTATATTGTAAAGAAAATATTTTTTTGAATGATATATTTTTATCTTTAATTAATAATAGGAAAATGTGAACTCAGAAAACATAATATTTTTTCTTACTATTTTAAAACTAGATTCGAGTATCTTGCTTTGAAATATGATTAAATTTCGATTGCCATGCATGGACTCGTGGTATCAAAATTTCTACTGACATATTTGATACCTCGGCTAACAAGCCATGTAATATTAAACATGGCTTGTTAGACGATCGATTTTAGTACAAGATTTTTTGGTAGGTACATTTATTTAAGATGTAAAATTACATAAAAAATATTTTAAAAATTATTTTGATTTATATTATTAGATTTTTGAAAATATTGAAATGGAAAATTAAAGAAATGAGGATTGTTTCGAATTATTTCTGCCATTGAATTGTCTCCGCACTTAATATTAGTTGGCGACTTCTCAACCAAACAAATATTCATTCAATTTTCGAGAAGAACTCGTTTAACTATCGAGGTTCTGGACACAACAATATTAGACGCCACAAAACACGATATTAACTTTGAAAGGGATCTTTCAATCTCTAAGTAATGTATTCTGTATCTTACCTAACGTACAATTATATATATATGTGTGTGTGTGTCCTGAATGAAGAATGTATATAATATACGAGTTTGACGTCCTGAATAAAATCCAGATGTCTTATTAATTAAAAAGTACTTTCCTAAAGAAATTTAAGTGTTTATAGATAATTATTTTTATGTTAATGTACTTTAAGAAATATACTTTTACTATTTGGAGAATTTTTTAATAGATGTAAGTGCGTAAATATTTCTGAAATTCAATATTAAATTTTGTATTTTTTATTCAATAATTTATTTCTACCAATTCTTTAACTATTTAGATAATATATTCGAACGTATAATAATGGATTTCTTTACTTATTCGAGATTAAAATGGATAGACCTTCATTTATAGGATTGCTATGAGAACCCATTAAAAATAAGAGTCACATGCTAAAATATTAAATGTAATCACTTATATAGTTAAATGAAAAAGTTTTCAATTGATTAAATAGATAAAAACCACTCAAGATATTGCGAGAAGATGAAAAAAATATTTTGAACACGTTGTGTATGATTCAAAAATATAATTATTATCATTACGCATTTAATATTTTCATTTTTAATTGTCGTATGTAGGTACTTATATAAATATATGTATAACCGATTCGTATGCTAGAACTAAATATTTTTAATTCAAAAGAAAATTGCTGATTGGAGCTGGACGTTGAATGAGGAAGGTAGGTACAATAACCACAATATTTTTTTTTTTTTAAATATTGTGTGTGTTACATGAAAATATTTCACAACAAATATTTTCAAACACATTCCAAATTAAGCCAAATTGAAATAGTACATTTTTAGCCACATTACTGTTGTGTCATATTAGAGTGCGTTGTCTATTTTAGAATAATCATTTAGTTATATTGTACTATAGAGTTATCGAGTCTCTTGAACGAGTATCTGATTGCGTGCAACTATATCGCCGAGCAATATTGTTTATGACAAAATTAAAAATACAGTATCGCTGAGGAAATTGAAATTGTATCTTTACTCGTATTGATAATTGTTCCATATATATATTTAATGGCTTAATAATATGACATTTTATTTATAACAATTCTTTTGACGTACACGTATAATCCCAGAATTAGTAAAATAAATAATAAATTAGTTTTGGTGATGAATTAAATTTTGGGAAATGAATTAATGGTATTGATAAACGAACGTGATTAATCTTTAACTAGAGTTGTTATAAATATCAAAACGAGTAATGATTTATTTCAGAGACAAATTAGTCCTAAAATTCAGAAAAGATTGGTGTGTCTCAGATTTCTCAAAAAGGTGTTTTAATAAATCGTTTAGTGATAGGAGATATGAGATATCAAAGTACATAAATTTATTTGTATAGGAGTATGCCATCAATATGTATAACGGCTATTAATTGATTTCCATTACTTTGATTAATAGTGTTGATTTATAAAGGCTTCAATCGCAATTTCATAAAACTTGCCCTTAATATCTGTTTGCAGCAAGATGAGGAAGCATTTATTTGGCTACTAATATATAATTATACTATATCTGAAGGAGTTCACTTGTCATTTTACTAGAACTAAAGAGAACTTAGAGGGTTAAACTTGTACAATGAAGCTGTTCATTGTTAGCTTCAAGCACTGAAATGACTGTTTGCATAGTCTCTTTATTACGATGAAAAGTTTTCCTTGTTATATTACTGTTGTCTTCGTTCACTGGCGATATAAACAATTTATTTTTGCCCTGACGCCTTTGAAGATAAGTTTTTCCGGAAGCGATGCCAACGGAAATGAAAATTTTTCTTAGGAAAAAAAGGGCAGCACAGGTACCTACTACCTTTGAAAAAAGTAAGGAGCGAGCGTATGAAGATGGAATTAAAAATAAATATGTAAATAATTTCTTCTGCTATTGTAAAATAAAGGTGTGAGCTTGAATCCATAAAGCTTTGATTTTAGACTCACTCATATTAAGTTTAATAATTATTTTCTAAATAAATCCTGGCTTTCAGTAAGAATATTGATCTCCTATCTCTACCCACAGACTTAGCTAAATAAGTAAGCACTGATGTCTCGATATTAGAGAAGCACCAGCATCTTTATTAATGGGGAAACTTTAATTTAAATAAATTTCAAAATTTTTTTCCTGAAAAAATACCTTTGTTGTGAAGTTGTAATTTCAGAACACAGTTCTGTGGTATTTTTAATATAAATTAAATATAAACATGTATAAAATAATCTATTTAACGATAAAATATTTAGTTTTTGGTATGCGATAGGAAAATATTCAGGTTCGATTCCCGGTAGCACTCAAATATATTTTCGATAAATATATTATTTCTGTATATATTTCTAATTCTTTATTCATTCACAAAAGTCCCTCGTGACTGAGGATTGTAATTTACATGAACTACCATCTTGACTATACTTCTACACTTTTTTCGGTATCCTGCAGATCATGGGGCTGTCACTATAGAAGTACCTGTTGCCTTTTCCACTTAGTCGGTCCAACGGGTGGGGGAACTTTCTCTTCCTCTTCATTCTTCGACGTGGCTCACCACAACAAGGTTCTTCAAGCAATTTTCCCTTCTCGCAATATTCCCATAAAATTTAAGGATCTAAGGCTGCAGGTTGAGAGTTTGTCCTTGATATTCAGTTCCTGTGGAATGGAGAAATTTGTGCGTTTTATCGTCCACAGTACGCCCAATGTGTGTCTCCAGCACTACATCTCAAAGACATCAATCTGTCTTCTCTCCCTTGCTTTCAGGGTCCTTGATTCCACATTAATAATAAATTTAGAATGCACCAGAGATTTTACAAGCCTGACTTTCGTTGTCTTGGAAATACGGCTGTCTTTCCATATTTAATTCTTAATTAATTTTATTAGTCACTATTCGGTTGAGATATCAGTCATCATTTCATTTTATAAAATTCAAATGAAAAACGTATAAACTAGTATGTATAAATTGTATTGAACAAATTATTTTATTTAAACTACTGCACACATCACCGGGCCCAGAAGAAGCGGCGCGGCGGCGCACACCGCACCGCCTCTCGCGTAGTAGAATATAACAGGAAGAACAGCTCTTATAATAATCGCACGGCACGTCGCACCCGTCTATTTATGTTCCATCCAGCTTAACGTTGTTCAATAGTTATTACAATTAGTCGACAGATGTCGGCTATCTTTATTTCATGCGACGTGTTCATTCAGGTTTGATCAAACTAAGGTCACCAGATAATGCCGAATCATAATTATGATTTATCAATAATTTGTAGACCTTTATCGAAAATTAAGGGATTTGATCTTAAGTACCAGTTTAAAGCATTAAAAAGAACATAATTTTTTATAAAAGGTACATTTTAAATGGTAGCTTTGTTAACTCCTGTATTTATTTTTTCTACGCAAGCCCTAGAAAATTTGAATTTAAAATTCAAATTTCTTCGCAAACTTGTCTTTGAATTAACTTTTAGGTAGATGTGCTAAAATAAAGTAAAAAAATAAATTATCAATGGTTTTTTATGTATTCGGAATAAAACCGGTTTTTGACGAAAGCGAAATAAAAAGTTGTTTCATACGAATTTTTATTAAAATGTTTACATAAAATGTTAACATATAATATATATATGAATAATAAAGATAATTATTAAACGTTGATTAAATAATAAGAAAAATCATTATTTAACCTGGCATACCTTTCCATAATAAAACACATAGTAGACTTGACCGAAGATAGCTATATATAAAATTATTAATATTTGATTTACACTACTCTCGAGAAACAGAAACTATCATGAATTTATTAACGAAAAACATACATATGAAGCATTATCGTATATTTTTTAATCATTTATTCACAGATTTTCATTTGTATTGATAGGTATATCAAATATAAAATATTAAAATTTCTATAATTTCAGTAAAAGTTATTTTCGTTTGAAAAAATATTAAAATTAATGTTGAAATCTTAAAATATAACATACTTAATTATTATACATTTATCAAGCTATAAATTAAAATATTTGTCATTATAATTTTTACTCTTTGAATTTTGTATTATATAGGTAAATTTATTCTGAGAATTTTACATTAACTGAAATTAATATAAAATTCTCAGAAAGAATATTAATTAGATATGTGTTGAGTTTATAAGGTTCCACAAGTAAATGTTATACTGTTGGTATATTACTGTGAAATATTTTAGTATGAAAAATATAATTTTAGAGCAAGAGAGAAAGGAAAAATAAGGAAATACGAGATTTAGTATGTGCGAAATTGGAATATAAAAATGTGGACGCACACACATTTCATGTCACAGAAACCCAATAAGGGGAATTACCATAATGTCGGGTGAGTGAATATTTTATTAACCTTTATCGCGCACATAGTACAGACATATATTGTACTAGTATTCATGAGATCTATCCTGCATAAACTGAGATATACATTGTATACTGTCCTATACATTGTATACTTCCAGGTTTTATGATACTCTTCAAGAATTACGTGATTATATAATGTATATATGTATACGGGCCATAATATGTTTGCATTAGGAAGAAAATAACTTCTTAATGCGTGTGTTATTGCGCGTCAACTATAAAACAGTACCTTGTTTGGTTCACCAGTAAAACGCTTGCTAAGATGCTGCGGTTTTGATCCACATCCTTGGAGACTATAAAGTTAGTACAATTTAAACATATAACAGTATATAATACAGAACGGTAAAGTTGGAAACATAGACCAAATAAGCTTTCAGTTAAAATCAGATTTTCATGGCATAATCAGTATTGACATGACGTCCATTTCATATAAACATCACACGTCATTATTTTAAGGTAAACAATAATTAGTGCGTTAGTAAAATTGCGCAAAGCTACAAATATTTTTCATTATTTAAACATCCCATATATGGAAACATAAAAGTGTGTAATGCAGATCTAATGGGGGTAAAAACGTTATTTTTTTTAAAAATCGTTTTTCGGTTATAAATTGATAAACCGTTAAATTTCGCAGTCAATTGTGATACATTTTTTCCGCTGTTTTTTTTTTTTTGTAAATCTTTTAATTTCTCACTTGTACACTTTTCCTAGACGGATGATATTTCATATATGCGCATCAGAATCATATCGTAAATATTATATTTTTGTATCCGTTTTTAGTAGAAAATAAGAAAATATGAAAAATAAATAGAAAAATACAACGAATATAATAATCTTATACAAATTAAATGTATCAATAAAAAAGATATACAGATAATATCAATTTATCAAAAAATTATTTTTGTTGCCACCGGTTACATCACATCGGCATTGTATGTTAGCGATAAATTTTCGATCTTAATAATAGGGCTTTAAAAGATGCAAAATTTATGAATTGCATTCTCAAATATTTAAAAAATCTAAATTAAAAACAATCGACAACAAATACAAAAATGCAACATGTTGACTAAAAGAAAAGTCAGCAGAAGTTGGCCTATAAAGTATTATCTCAAAGACTAAAATAGTGACCAAAATTAAAATGAAAAAATTAAATTTCCTTTTTTTTAAGATTTGCAAAATCAACTTTGTGGTTAAAATTGTTAACTTTAGATTTAAAATATCAAGGACACCGGCATCTATTGCCAAATTTAATGTCGCGATAACCGCATATTTGACCAATGAGTCTTCTCTGTACTCATTTATACCCGGTTGTATGACCATCGCCCGTGGTAAAAAACGTTTGCGGGTTGTTCGTACGTCAAATTTACTACTGTCAATGTTAATCCCGTCTAATAGTGTGGCAAGGCGAAGAATAATCATCAATTTTTTATGATTTTTGCAAAAATTGATTAGTAATACGCACAATTTTATGCTTTATCTATGGCTTTATTCACCACCGTGCACGAAATTTGTGACTTCGCTGACGAAAAATCTTCGGTCAATGTGCTAAATATAAATTCGACAGCGAGATCATTATCGGGCAAACTTTCATCACTAGAATAGCGGGATATTAAACGACTCGTTGTCGTATACTGCAACTTTCAAAGTATCAATATGACGGATGACTTTTGAAACAGAAGCTGTGAAGAGTTCGTCATTTTTAACTAACGATTTACGGTTTTTACCATTCAATATTGGAGGGTAAAATTAGTTTACTATTGAATGTATTTTTGATGAGTAAATATTGTTATGTAATAATTTGCCACCTGGCTGAATCTGTTGTCGATTCAACTGGTCGACATGCCAGGCTTGTTCTTTATCTCTCAGGTCTGGTGATTGGCTTCTACACGACAAGACAGATGACGCGATAAAGAATAAGAGGTGTAGTTTTTTTGTAACATTCATGTTTATTGAAGCATTTAATACTATAAACATTTGGCCCGTGGCTCGACATGCAAAACCGAGCCCCACGTAAGAATTAAGAATCTTAACAGATGGCCAGTCAACAACACAGAGGAGAAAATTACAATTCTTACAATAAACAGGAGGTTAGTAAACCATTACAATATTTAGCTTCCAACTCGGCCTGCAAAAACCGAGCCCTGCAAGAGAATTATGGATCATATTAAATCGCAGAGGGATATCACAGAAATGAAAGTTACAATTATTATGGTTTTTAGTGTGAAAAAATATGGTTGAGAAACGCCTCCCACCTCATTAGAGGGGTCCGATCATTCCATACGGGAATCGAATCCGCAAGCCTCTTTGATTTGCTGATGTGAATTTGATTCACTGAGTGACTAGGGTATAACATTCATGAATGCATTCACGGTCGGTTGGTGGTGGGTGACGTTTGATGCGTGGAAGAACCTATTTCCGTTCTAACGCGGTGAACTCTCTCGGACGCCGCCGGACCGAGCGCTATGGTGGACACTCATATCCGAGCCAATTGAATCAATTCATTTGTTTTTTAATATGGCCGCGACATTTGATGGCGTATAATCCGCATGGAGCATGACAACACTTTATTCAGAGCCACCCAAAAGATGGGATTAATTTAGTCCAACGAATGGTTACTATGTTTGACTATGCGTAAATATATAAATATAAATATTCTCAATCAAACACTACTAGATGGACGCAGGCTGATCGAGTCGAAACACATCACGATTTGTCCGAGACCGTACAGTTTGTACTACACTTGGCTTGCGAACTTCCAAAAATGTATGGTGAGAGCAACGACCGTGTTTGTTTTTAAATGATTCTAATTCGGTAGTCACGTCCGAATTGATCTGGACGAAGATTATTCTCGATCGCGCTTAAAAATTGTCATTTTACGATTTGACTTTCGCAAAGATTAGACGATTCCCTGGACTTACATGACTGTAGTCCAGGGATCATGTTGGGACACCTTTATTTTGAAGATCTCCTCTCCGACTGATGAATCTGATATTTACAAAGGTCTCGAGGCAAAGTATTACTTGATACGCTCGGGAGAAAAGGGTCAAGATTATTTCTAGCTTCGCGCACTGCGCGGCGAGTGTTTTTGTATGCCGGGCCGCCTTTTTCGCCGATATGTATGACTGTTTGCGGGCGCGCCAAGCGACGTGTATTCTGGTTGACAAAATCTATATATACCGAGGTTGATTTTTGGCCCGTCGCGGAAAGGGTTGGCACGTGCTCATACTAAAACGCGAGGGTGAATTTAATTACGTATGATTACTACGAAGAGCCTTCGATGAACGTTAAATTTTTGCGGAGTCTTATATACCAAACCGACGTTTTTATGTACTGACAGGCGGCGTTTGAAACACTAATCGGCCGTTCGTATTTGTTTTGTTAGGTATCCTAACAATATTTTTACCAATGATAGAATAACCCGTTTACGCAAAATAAATACTTTAGTTGTTTTTTACCATTGTAAAAACTTACCACTAATCACACAACCGTCCCTTAAGTATGGAGCGGAAACAATGACAATTAAGTAATCCATCACCAAACTTCAATGAGTTCAGAGCACAATGAACCAAGAACGGATCACTTAAGACTCATCTACGGAATGAGACACGAAGAGATAGATAGTTAAAATGAATCTCAGTACTGACACGTGTTAAGATTTTGATCTTGAAATAAAGTCAGATATCATTGCAGAAATGATATTGGTGAGACCGACCTGTGTCACGGCATTCGATTTGAAAGTGAAACTCAACCAAGAAGGCAATAATTACTTAATTTATTTTTATTACTGTAGGGGATACCTATTTTAAAAAGCTACACAGAATAAATCTATCTCGAATTAAATAATTTGGTTGCTACCGGGATACGAACTCGGAACTATTCCTATCCAGGGAAACGCGTTACCATTTCGCCATATAAACTAATTAATAATCGTCTTGCAAATACATCACCAAGCATATGTACAAAAACATATCTTTGATATAGATAGGTTTTTCAGGGTGAATATTATGTTCCAGTCCAATTTTGTTTAGCCGCCAATTTGTTTTGGCAGACATTTGTCAATTTACATTCAGTAGTCGTAGAGAGTAGTTGATTACAATTTATTATAGAGCATTTAACGCTTCAACAACGTATTGAAGTAATTAAAACATTTTATTTAAATAATAATGGCAATACCGTTAATGGTGATCGCTATCGTCACATGTTGTAAAACTTCTTTGTGGCTGAATTGGGTCAATTGGACCTAAAACACAAGTGGTTTCAACAAGATGGTGCCACTTCACATACAGCCCGAACTACGCTTGAAATTTTTCAAGAAATTTTCCCGGCCGCATAATGTCAAAAAAAAGGTGATATCGACTGGCCTCCTCGATCACGGCTTTGATGGCTTCCGCCTATTTTCTGTGAAGATACTACAAAGAAAAGGTCTTCGCCAATAAGCTAATAATAATTCCAATACTACAAGATAATATTCGAAATGAAATTGCTGAAATAACACGCGAAGTGTGTGAAAATGTTATGAGAAATATGTTCAAAAGAGCACGCGTTGGTGGCGCTGCCAGAAGCGACTATTTGGCCAATGTCATACTCCATATATAATTGAAATAAATCAAATAATTGATAAATAAAAACCAAATTAAAAAAATATAATTTATTTCTTAGTTATTCAAAAACAACATTGGCCTGGAACATAATATTCATCCTGTATTTAGATATATTCAATAATCGTAATTACTTTTCATTAATACCATTTAATGTTTATTAGTGGTATTAGCATATCGATGATGTGTTATAAACTTTTTAAAATATATGCTGGACGTACGTTTTTTAAAATAATTTTAGTTAGTACGTAGTTGATTAAAAACCGTTTCTAGGATAACGGTTCAGCTCACCCACATTGTAATCAGTGCTACCAATTGACGGAACAATTTCCCATCGCTTTTATACTTTTCGCGATGCAACCCCTATTCACAGTGAGACCGGTGTATTCGTGTATTGACGTAAGCATGTATTGTTGTATTGTTCACACGATTCAGTAGAACAATAATGTCGGCTGAACTCATAAATAAATATCTGTAAAGCCCGATAAAGTTATCTAGTGGATTGAATTGTTTAGCGTTGCTGAAATGATATTGCTTTTTGATAAATTACAATTTCCCCGAAATCATAACAAATTTTACTCCAATATTTGAATAAGTTAATGTTAAAATAATTAAAAACATATCTAGTTTAATACGAGGAATATAAATATTATAATACCTATATGTAGATTTTGTGCATAAATATTTACGCGTTTAACTACAATATTAATATAGTGCTGGCATTAGTATTATGTTGGCGTATTAACGTAAAATATTACGTATGTCGTCTTGAGTTTAACAATAGTTATAAATATGAAATATGAAATTTGCAATTTTTTACCATACACAACTAGAGTATTAATTTCGTTAGTAATAAACTTTGTGGTTAAAATACATTATTTTAAATTGTTTACTTTGTTTTATTAACCACTTAATGAATTTAAATACATTTACCGATTCGAAAAAAAAATCATAATAAAAATATTTTGTTCGGTAATAAAATATTTAAGGCATGCTTTGAAACATGCTGCTTTGTTGTTTGGAAGTCAATTATTTTATTCTAAAAATGTCTAACTTAATAGTATTAACATATTATTAAAATAGATTCGATCGTTTGTTAATGTTTTAAGTAATAATGTACGACTGTCCAAACTACCTCAATATCGTTTTAAGGAGTGCTTGCGGCAGTATTCCGTAGTAAATTTTATTTCTAGAGGGCGTAGACAATAAACGTGTTTCATTGAATGATTCTCTTCGTTCTTCCGTCAATTGAATAGACCGTAATTGTAAGTTAGAACATTTAAGTGAATCTATATTAATGTGTTATACCCTGAATTGACCTTTCCAAAAATTTCCATTATGTTTGTCAGACAATTTAACATTCTATAGAGGTAATGTGTTCACTCATTTAATATTTCGTACTAATTTTGTTACACCCTGTATATATATGAAATGGAATAAGGTGGAACAGAATAATCAATTATTATTGTATGGGTATTTAATAAATAAATCATTCACCATCGTTTACACACCTGCAAACAAAAATATTCCCATTACAAAGGACGCGGGGTGAGTCCTGCGCGATAATGAATAGGGAATGATGAACCAAAACATGACCCTACATCACCCCCCCCCCCTCTTCCCACCTCACTTCTCATACCATCACGTTCACCCGGACATACCAATGGATGGGCGAACCAGAGTTTCTCAAGCAGTGAGTAAATTATCATTATTAATGTCGCTATTATGTACTTGACATCAAAATAAGGTTCAATAAGGAACTCAAATAATTGAGGAAATATTCTGGAGTATGGAAAATCTACCACAAAGTAATTTTTGAATGATGTCATTAATCATGAAACCGTCTTCCGTCACACATGATGACACATATATAATCGGTCCTAAGTCACTGTTATAGTTGAATTAAGGGTCTTTTTAGCTAGATGCGATGCATCCATTCACTATCGTTATTTTATTTTCATCATATTGATGCGTCGTAGCTGAAAATTTTAAACATTTTATTTGTTACCGTAGACACAGCGTGGTTGGATTCACTGCAGGTAATTTGACGTTATACTGTCCACGGGATACGTAATATCTTTCTCCAAGAGTACATTTCTAAGACGTCTATTTTGCGATTTTTGCTATTGCGGACTGTCCAAGACTCTGCTGCATGCTTGAAGATTAAAACTATAAGTGTCTAGTCTAATATAATTACGGTTGCTTGTTTGATGTTTCTGTTTTTCCATATTACTCTCTTTTTTATTTGAATATTATTCATTTTTATTTATGAACATGAAAGCATATCATAACAATATATATATATATATATATATATATATTTCATTAATTCAAGTGATTCTCCCACAAAAATATGACAAACTTTTTGGCAGCGATAGCGGGTCTCCTGGGAATAAAGTTAGATTAGTCAGACAGAGGTTGACCCAGAGATATTTATTTTACAATTTAGGGAATTTGTGTAAATTTGAAAATGCCAGATGAAGGATGAATACAATATAAATGAATTGTTAACCTATTCCCAGCGGGTGACTCATATATGAGTCGCGCCTTACATGTCCACAGCGTGGGTGACTCAAATATAAGTCGCCGTGTTTCGCCCGCCTCTAGGGCGTACATAAGCGCTGAGAGCGATGAAAATCGTATAAAAATTATTTGGAATCTTTATCATACCGACATTTGTCAAGAATTATTAGCCATCTTATAAACAAACACGAAATAATAAAAGTCCTCGTATCATCCAGTATCGCTCAAACTCAGTTTATGCGTTTCAAACTATAGAGTTAAATTTAATATCAGTATTTAAAAACTTGTAAATAGTGTGCATTCGGCCCAGAAATCAGTGCCTGCGCAGATCACTACTTCACTCTAGTACGTATGGCCACAAATCGCGCTAGTGTAGCGATGGTGTAGCTGTTATGTTCTCTCAGGATAATTTATTTTACGTTATTTTGTAATTATGGTTCTGATTTCTGTGTTTTTTTATGTTCATGAGGATACTTGAGAACCTTTGCTATCGATTTCTTAAAAAAAAAATATTAATTCATTGCATTGTCGTAGTGTAAAGTCATAAATTACAATGCCGCCAAAGAGTGCCGCGTATGAAAGATGTCATGCGTATTTATGAACGCGATCAATGGGTTAAAATAACATATAGAATGAAAGTAATTACGATGCAAAAGATTCAGTGATGACGATGCCACAAAATGAAAAAAAGTAGTTGCCACCTTTTAATATTGGTATTTACCTAAATAAATTATAGAGATTATTAATGTTTAACAGAAACTATTAAGACAATCAATTTATGACATCAAGCAGTTCAAACGAAATTTGAGAAATATTTCCAGCTTTAATTGTTTATAGAGTCACTAAATATTCAATTTAAGTAGAATGCTATAGATTAATGTGTAAGATATATCCAAGCAAATTCAAAGTCATTGGCATTGTATATCAATGAAATCCAGTGAAAATGTTTTAACCCGAATCAATATATAAATTTTTTAAATAGAAATATATCTTATATGTTTTACTTATTATAATGATATTTTTTTATTTAAAAAGTAAATTTATTTTAGTTAAAGTCATTTTTTAAAAAAAATAGATATTGTTTTAGAAACAATTTTAGAAATTGATGTAATTATTCCAGATACAGACATTGCCGCCATTGACCTCATATTACATAAGATGAGTATAGATAGTGTCTTACTCGTACTCGTTTTTAAATAATATCATTTTAAAACTATCGAGTCTGCATAAGAAAAATCAAGAATTCGAAGAAAAAAAATAGTTAGTGTTTTGGTTGAAAATAAATAAAATATCGAAATACATATGATGATGACTTTGAATGGTAATACGTATTTTTTGAGGTTACTTGGGTGTCATCATAAATTACTCAAATAATACCTGTTCTAGATATATAAATTGATAAATGACTAAAATAAATAAATAAATAGATTTAAATATGAGTTATTTCCCTGTAAAGAGTCAACATAAACTATATCGTACATCATTATAAGATCAGTGTCACTGAAAACCAGATATATTTGATAATTTCATCATGTGATACATTTGCAGACGAATCTTTTGATTTAATGGTACAATGTTTGGAGAACACTGTTAACTGACATAAATTAAAAGCGGAGTCCCGTTCCACTGCTCAGTATTCAGTGTTCAGTGTTCTACCCTTCCCGCGACAGCAAGTGACGGTTTACTGTAGTGCCCTCCACATCACGTGGCTTTTCCTCAAGTGAAACTAACTACATTTTTTTTATTTTGAGTAAGCTTCAATGCGACAAAACGTAAACAGTAATTTAAAATTAAGACTGTCAATTAACAAGAAACATGCAATAACAATTGAATTTAAGATAGTGAATAGAAACAATAATATTAAAAAACATACAAAATATCGAATAAAAATGTGTTATTAATTAAATTGATTAGTTAATGGAAGATAAATTATAAAATCAACCTTGAAACAGATCAAATATGGAAAGAAATGATATAAAATTGATATATTGCATACGTATATTTATAATATAAGCAAATGTTTCCTCATTATGTTAAGCTTAGGCAAGGTTTTATGATAAAACTCTTCTTATTTAAAAAATATATCAAGACCATGGTATTTTAAACGATGTTCCTATTTAATGTTATTTTAAAAATAATATTAAATGGGAAATATTTATATGATTTGATGGGTGGTATTGGTAACCGTTAAATTATTGTAGATTTTCTGAACTAAAAACTTGTAATATATTTAAATGATTAAACCAGACTCCCAAATAAAAATTCCCCAAAATATATGTCAACCCTCTTCCAAAAGAGTCGTAACTGATAATGTTCACTATCAAATTTTGTTTATAGGATTGAATTTTTTGGAAAATAATTATTTTAAATTATTAATATTCTAGGATCTACCCAAGTATATGTTACCCAAAGGGTGATAATTACTAAAAAAAAGAGTTTATAATATTGTGTAATTAGTTTGTACTTAATGTTTTATTAAAAGGGAAGTACTATTGTATAATCCTTCAAACGCCCCTCTGCTAACGATCTCACAGATACACTAAACCTAACAAAGAACCACTTATAAATAACTGAGTCGACAAATACAGAATCACACTCCTTCAAACTAAATCCAATTACTCTTGATGACAAACTAAGCTTATTGACCAACTACGTACCGACTGTTCCAAATGATAGGATTCGACATTCAAAACAAATAACGATTAAATTATCATTTATTTTAAAAGTACTTAAATAAAATGATCATAATGAATATAAAATTTCAATGTTTTTTTTTTATAAGCAAGATTGCATAATTTGTTTTTAAAACGCACAATTTTCAAAAATGGTCACCAAAAAATCAAATATTAACTAATTGTATCGTCTAATATGGGTTCAGAGTGAAAATTCATTTCTACCATCTAGTCCTTGAAAGCATTTAGTATTATACTGGTACATATAAAAAATAATAATATATGCATTGTATTTATAATCAGTATCTTCGAGATATATATAAATAGCAATCTATATTATATATATCTTGTAACCCTTATGCAAGATTCAGTAAATAGTTGGTGATGTGGCAAATAATTTTCAACAATTTTTGGTAGATAAGATGAGATTTATTAAATTGACCTGTTGATTTTATTTGTGTTGTCAAAAAGAAATGGCTAGTATATTTTTCCGTATAAATATAATAATTTGTATAAATATAATATAAACATGAAATGATATTACGTCACTTTTACATGCTATTCATAAGAACTTGTTCCCCCTTCGGTTGACGATAAACAAACGTGTCTCCTCTTGCGTGATTTTAGCGCTATTAAGTCAGGAAGAAAATAACCCTACATAACATTACACTAACCTTGCTTAACCAAATAACAACGAAATTCACTGAGAATAGAAAAATATGATATTTTGAAACTATCTTATTGTATTTTATGTTTATTAAGGTGAAATACCGTTAATGTTGTAATAGTAAATGTAAGAAATTTTAAATATGAATTAAATATATTAATTAGAAAGATATACATATAAAATCAATTTTATTGAAAAATATTGTTATTGCGCCACCGGGATATATGTATATCTTTCTAATTAATATATTTAATTCATACTCATACATATGTTCTGAATAATTACAACATCACAATAAGAATGTGTTCTCCTAGTCAGAAATTTTATTACTGACATCTAACATAATAGATATATATTCAGTAACTAACTTACCATCACGCCGTTTGGTAGAGAGAATAGAGCGCCACACTCCTCTGTCCTGATACACAATTCTCGCCTCATCCACATTCGTACATCTTCACATGCAAGCTCGTCTATTATTGATGTTTTTAACAGGACTATCTTCAAGTGTCTGGTTTACCTGATCGTGTCAAGTCTGGCGTCATCCACACATATCTTTCTTACAATTCTCTCCTCATTCATTCGTTCCATATGACCGAACCACCTAAGTGATCCTTTCTTAATCTTACTCATTATACTAAAATCAGCTATATATTCTTATCTTATTTCTTCATTTCAAACATACCCATTTTAAAATTTTTTAAGTAAAATTTAATTCAGGTACTAAATTTTTTTTTTTAATATAACATGTTTTTGATTAGTTAATGACATCCTAATGAAGAAAATGATATTTTTCGAAACCGATAGATGTATTGAATTCATTAAGTGGTTAATAAAACAAAGTTAACAATGTAATTCAGTAATCCGATTGCTTACTGCTAGGCCCGACGGACGGCTATTGTGGCCGCAAAGCGGCCTACAGTGGTTACTACGCGGACAGTGATAACCGCTGCGCACCCAGAGCTATCTTAAATTGATATGATTATTGTCAGAATATTATTAAAAGCGTAAACACTAAGAATTTAGTGATATCTTTTAGTGATTTCTTTAAGATCTTAAAGAAATGAAATAATATGAACAGGTAAAAAAAAACATAAAATTTATTATACAATGCGGAAAGGTTGTAAATGAACATTAATATTAATTATTTGCTAATCTGTACTGCCATATAACATATTTTTTCAAGACTAGTGGTAAAGACGCTGTCCTAGTGATTTAGTGGTCGGGGGTTCGCGCCCCGTTTCAGGATAGAATGGATACTAACATATATGTTTATCCAGTTCCAACAGCGACGTATATATAATCAATCATATATAACTCATTCCCGCCTTCCTTTCTACTAATATATATATATTATACTTAACACACACATAATACTGAGAGAGTTGAATTAATTTATTAATTCATCTGGGATGGTTTTAATAATAATTTAAAAACATGATTGGAAAGAATTTATATTTGGATTTGGTTTTGAAACTACACACGTGAAATAACCAATTTGCAGTTAAATCGTAAACCGAAAGATGGATAGCAGATGCAATGGTGTGTTGTTGTGCCGTCGATTATATGTAGAAACCTGTTCTGAAATAAAGTCACGTACCATTCGTAATACAAGGATGCGCTATGGTGCAAAAACACAATTGATAATCGAAAAAATATTATTGAATTATTAATAAATCTGTGAATATACGATGATACCTCGTTATTTACGCGCCTTGTTTCTTTCGATTGGCATCACTGGGTTTCTTGATTTATAGTAATGTATATGTGTGTATGTGTGTATTGCCGCCTTTTTTTTGGAGAGCCAAGAAAACGGTAAACGACAGGCAGTTCAATTACATCTTGTTCTTTGACCAGTCCAGAGGCCCAAATAAACCACTAGTGCGCGCTTCGGTCAGTCGAAATCTACCTAGCTAAAGAAACAACAGCATCGGACCAGAAAGACAGCAAATATAATAGAAAATTAAATGCGGTTCATACATCATATGTGTCCTTATTGTCAGTCGAAAACCTGGGAACCAACTGTCGAAGGTATTTACATAAACACTTGTTTTATAAAGCAAGTTTCGTATGTACATAAATAATGTTATCATGAATAAAGTTCCCGCAAAATTGTTATTTAACACCCTAATACTAGAAAAATGCAGTGAAATAAGGAATCGCGTAAAGCTTCATTAATAAAAATAAAAGTGATGACAATATAAGCGACAACGATTCCCTAAATACAAATGATTACAGACCTTTTTCGGGACCCAGGATCTCCGTACATTGCAGTGAGCGTTTCTTGTTATGCTAGGCGATAAATAACACCCAATTTATTTTTCCTCCGCAAATACAACTTCTCTAATTCCACAAGGGAAATAAAACAGTACATTTTTAGTAAAATAGTTCAGAACTGCGGAAACGATAAATACATTCCCTAGTACGACCGGAACGATTTACCCCGTTTTATTCCCAAACGTCTAAGAATTCTCTCTTGTCAGCTTTATACGGAGTTTTGAAACAACCCCGAACTCGAACCTCAACCCAGAATTTGCAGTAGCCTGTAGCTTGTCACAGTGAATCGGAATTTATTTTAATGTTTATTTTAAATAATATTCGTCACAAGAGATGGTTGACGGTGGACCTGTATCACCGGTTAATTCATCCCTTAAGATAAATTTAAAAAACAAGAAACACAAAATCCAGCGAATATTTTTCATATTATTCGAATGCTCATGCATTAAAACCTACGAAATAAAATATGATGAGACAAATCTCTGAGATTTTGTTGAAATAAATCCCAATAATGGTACCGGAATTTATATACATATGTGTTGATTGATATCTTGATCTGGAAATAAATTCAGAGATTAGTTTGAAACTGGTAGAAAGATTCAAATACTAAAGCACATGAATACAATATTAGATTTTATAGAGATACTCGACACGTGTACACAAAAGTCATCTAGAACCAAAATTATCTACAATTATTTATTCTAAAACGTTAGATGACATATATTCCATTTTAACTGCTGCTGAGGAGATTCAAATTCACCCAACTGATGAACGGAACATTGATGTTCAATAGACCGATATGTTTAACGTACAACAAGTGTGAAGTGAAGCGTGAGATTTCGAATCTCCGAGAATTGATACGAGTATACACGGTGGACTAGGTAAGCTGATTGTTGTCTCCAAAGAATTTGATGGGAGCATTATCCATCTCAAAGGTTGTCTCGACACTCAACAATCTCATAAAGATCTCATCCACGGACGCAGGCCAGAATGATTTAGGGTATTGGTTCTCTACTATGCTCGATTAGATGTTAAGTATTATGTCCATTTTATGTGTGCTAGGAAAAGGGAACCAAAAACAAAATTTAATAATGCTTGAATTGGAGAAATGAAGAAACACAAAATCCGGTGAACCATTCAATAATAATGATTTAGAGAGTCGGTCCACATAAACCATGGTCCATTGGTCTATTGTACATACTGAGCTAAAATAACCAGGAATAAGATAAATGTTTGGATGATTTGGAAAAATCTAAAGAATGATTCCGCATCACAAGAAAATAATTTAGAAATCCGGCATTTTCTTCATTCGCATAGTTGAGGAGTCACAATTGGAATAGGAATCCAGTTATATTGTGGACGCAGTGTCGCGCTTCGCTACGATATGAATTCAGTGTCCGTATTTACCAACGTACGTATCAACAACGTGACAGATCACATTCCAGTCCATGTCACCAGTCACATAGAAACGACTGCTCTGGGTGAAATCAGAAAACTGCAAATACGTTGGAAGTCAATCGAAAACAATGCAGGAGAATATATTATTTATGAATTTTTTATATCAAAATACAAATAATAAAAAACGCCACTAAGGTATGCATCAACCAATATATTATACTTCAGATAAATAAACATAACGTAATACAAATTAAATTAATCAATTCGAAAGATATGAGAAAAATAAGAAAAAATATTTAGATTCGAACCTGGACCTCTTCCAATCCGGAAAAAGTGCGTTACTATTTTTGCTATAGCAATCGAATACATTTTTAACATATTTTGAACTTATATTCTATAATCTTTCAATTGACACATCTATTATTCCATTTTTAAAAGCAATGAACGTTATATTGCAAGTCTCCTTAAAAAACAACTTAATTTATATCAATAAGTTTATTTAGTGGTATTGCGAGTGATTTTCAGATCTTTAAATATTCTACTCTAAAGGGTATTTATATTGTTGTGTCTTGTGGCCGCCAGCTATATTCCGCTGCGCTAGAAATTATATCTCTTACTCTTGAAGAATATCGGTTGAAGTGGTGACGTGAATGATAGTCGGTAGAGCTGGTAACAATTTAGTATTTATTCCGATCACACTAGTACAGATTACGATATGTTCTTAGACCAATCTGTGTTAGAAGACGTGGAGCAAAATAGAGCGTTCTCCCGCGGTCCGTCATACTTAAATATTCTCCCTGACGTACCTCTCCATACGCACACATACACACAGACCCGTTCATCCCGTACGCGTGTGCGCCTGTCAACCGTCCTCATTCCATAGAAATATAATCTAAAATAATGATAACTCATATGTTGATAATACTGGGTGTAATATACCAAATGAAAAATATTTTGTGGGTGGTTACCGGATATTTTTGCTTGAGGCCCTAAAATAGTTTGGCCTCTTATATTACACTCTATACATCCAAAGCAAAATTGCGAGCAGATGAAAGACGAAAGACATCTTGGCTGAAAGCAATGTTTCGGGAAGTCCACAGTCCAAATATTTCGAGCTGCTGCAAACAAAATAATAATTTAAAATTGTATTTATATTTAACTTTATTTAAACCACTGTGTTATTTTACGTCAACCGGTTTGGATACTGACGTATCTTCTTCAGGATTGGCAAATGTGTTCAAAACTCTCGAAGTCATGATTAAAAAATAGTAAATAAAAATAAGCAGTCGACTGACTAACTAAAGTCTGATCAATTGTACGCAAAGATTGCTTTGACCATTTAATTAATGGCCCACATTTGAAGATGTTTAATTTTTCAATTAATCATACCAATTTATTTATAAATTATTGATATTTTCATAAATAAAATCAAATATAATTATGATAAACGATTGCGAAAACAGAATCTCGAAAACTGTTTGTTTTCTGTTTTTTGTTTATTTGTGTTAGTTAAAAAGTTTTTATCAGAAATCGCACAATAAGAAAAATATTCTTATTGTATGATTTCTGATAAAAACTGATTCTTATTGTGTGATAGACATTCTGTGTTTTATAAGAACAATATTTGAAGTGGGTACAAAATGGATCTATTATCTGAAGGCTTAAAAATATGTATATAATTTTTTTGGAAAATTATTAACTGTAAAAATACGATATTTTATAACCTTACAAAAAATTATATTTTGAAAAGAGAGTATTTTTAATAAAATAATTGTATTTTTAATAATAATTTATTGTCCTTATATTATTTTCAGGTTGACAAAGCAAAGAAAGATGAACACTTTAAATAAGAATATTCCACGTCGTACCGCGCGTTGGATATCATAAATAAATATGTTCCCTGTCATATATTATGTAATTGTGTGCGTGGAGAGGGTAAGATAGCGAAAGGTATATGGAGATCTATAAGATAGTGTGTAAAGTAAATTCAACATGAATTGTAAATGGATTTTTGCAGGTATTGGTACTCCTGAGTATTATTCTTAGTAATAATTTACAACGGATGAAGTAGAGAAGGGATTACTTAGTAAGGGGTACGTAATATTATTAAGTACCCATATATGTAGAATGTGAGTCTTATAGCCCATGTCCACGGGTGAAATTTTTATGAGATTTTTATCTTGAGCCAATCTCTGAGGGATGGATTGTGGTTTCACGATTCTATTAGAGTATTTTCGAGTCCACCGTATTCACACCAAGTCTCAGAGATACGTCAAATATCAAATAATCAGGGGCATGTACTGCATACAAGCAAAAAAGCTGTGCATTACTAAAGATTCTGACAAAAAAATAAATTATTATCTAATGAAAATACCCTATAAAATTCTAGCCGTTATTATCAGAATTAACGTAACCCACGGTTATATTTTTGTCTAACCGTCAACAGTATGAAAAATTGCGACTCATTTGTATTCAACTTCATTACCATTCGTCTTCGCATTTTGCTAAAACACACGCGTCGGTTGCGTCTTGTTTGTTCAATTACTATGATAAACGTACTAAACTATATATTTTCTTATTTAACCGTCGGGCGTCTTCAAGGCTGCCAAAATTTACCTTTTATTCTAACATTTTGTGCATATTTCGAAAATGATTAACCCATACTGAAAACTCCGAGTCAAAACACTTTGACATATTTACTTCGATAACTAAACTCTTTTCCACAGTGTATTTCAACAGACGATTTATTATCTGTCATTCTGCGAAGTGTGAGAAGAGTGTAATTCAATTCAATTTGATTATTACTTTTAGTTAATACATCAGTACGTACAGATATATATTTTAATTAATAGTATCAATTCAATCTACTTCTGTTTTTATGAATTAGTTGTTAGTTAGCACTTTCATTGACGAAACAGCCGAAAAGAAAAAGAAATGTCGCTGATATTAAAATATATTTCGTATATATCGTAAATACAAATCGTAGATAATATTTTAAGCGAATTTAGAGGACGGTATGGAGCAATTAAAGAACTTACCTATTTTGAATTAATGAATTCTGAATTATTTTCTACATTTAAGAATTATTAATTTCCAATACAATTGTTTTCAAAATTAGAATCATTTTATTCACATTTTATCGATTTTGATCGCCTTAAGAATCAATTAAATTTTTTACATAGTTCACTAAAACGAATTCATACTTATTTATGGAATACTCAAAATCAGACACGAATTTCGGATCTTCCAATGATTGCTATTGAATAAGAATTGCTTTTAGAATTAAAAAGATCGGGAAATTTTTATAACGATGTTATTAAATTGGAATACAAATAACTATGTTTAGTATATAAAATTACACTCACACATATAGCTGGATGTCATTTGTATTATTTACTTTTGAAATATCTGGGACGGCTAAGAGAGTTCTCTTCTGCTCTAAAAACCCATGCGCATATAATACATATATATATATGTAACCGAGATAACCGCATCCGGTTTTTGTATAGTTACGTAAACGTCGCCGGTAATAGCATAACCTAAGTTTAAGCCTATTGCACGCCACTGCTAATAATGTTTGTCTAAATGTTAATTAATGTCCATTGACCGTTGATATTTCGTTCGTGTTAATATTACTTTTCATAATAAATAGCTATTTTTATCTATGGTCCTAGATGATGATCCCTGTCAAATTGAACACTGTATACGCGGCATCAGCCAAAGTCGCAAACTTTGAGTTTATCTCCGGAGTTTCAACTCATGTACACCATTCTAAGATACATTTCAACTATGAGATTTATCTCATCGTGTCTCATTCAGTCTGATCTATAGGGATATTTTGAATCTGATATTTTCCGTCTGATCTATAAGGATATTCTATCGTGACTCGCCGTTCGGATGCAAGAAAAACATATATCACAATCGGCGATAAAAGCGCGTTATGGTTTTTTCAATCTTTTTATAAACGCGGCATCCACGAAGGCACTATAAAATATCCCTCCTTAGTTCATATTCTCAGCAGTTCGCGAGACATTCCAGAAAACGTGTTCTCATTTGTATCCTCCTCGTCCTCGTGACTCGAGGACCGTAAATATTTAGAAATTGTGGAGAGAAAAAGGAAATTGAATAAAAAATGAAATTGGTATTTTAATTCACTTTGTAAGTAATAGCGGGGCGAAAAGCTCTTACCAGTAATATGAATCATAAAATGAGTTATATTTTTATCCTTAACCTAAAATAAAACCTATTCTATTGTTAACAAAATCAATGACAATTAAATTTGGACCCATTGAACACACTGTAGATAAATTTGTGTGATACATTTTTTCGACAAGTTTTATGTAAAATATTTTTTAATCTGAAAATTTATAAATTATTTGTAACGTTTCAAAATTGACTTGTTCTTGTTATTTTTCACTTTTGTGAGAAGATAAAACTGCTCATAAAAATAACAGGTTATTTTCTCATGAACTATTAATTAGTGAAAATGTAAACAAATGCTTGCTTTCCTTCCATTTTGTTATTATTAAATGGTTATGAATTATTTATTTAAGCTATTGGTTTGTTTATTTTATTATATTGTAGAATCATTGAAATAACTCCACCATTCTAACTAATGCATAAATTATGTATAGTATCTTTCCTCGAAGTCCTGGCTTTGCTCTGTAAGCAAGTAGTTTCTGTTCTTGAGTTATATTGTAAACAAACTGCATCTGTTGGAAATGGGAAAACCGCAAGAATATGGTTAGGTACTTACTTACTGTACCGGGAAGTGAGGAATATGGTAGAATTAATGCTGTTAGAAATATGGGCGTAACGAAATTACACGATCATGTTGAGGACTATCTGACACGATCCAATACTTAGGTATAAACACGAATTAGTACTCAAAGTATAATAATGATATTTTTTGAAATTAAAATTCAAATAAGAATGCTTACGTAAGAGGTTCTCGGTACAATCAAATATTGAATACACCCATACGCATTTAATGGCACATCTAAACTAAGAGCCCTCAATTGGTTTGTGCAAAGATAGTATGTTTACTTGTTCCCGGATCTTACAGCTTCCCTTCAAAACTTGAGCTCGCTAAGAAATAGGGTTGCCTCGCCATAAAACTTTCCCGACAGTAGGACGCCACCTGGTGAATATGGATACCAGGTACATTCATTCCTCGCGTACTCAGACGTACCTATAATTCAGAAACTGCTGGCGTTACTCGGAGCAATGCAAGTTGAAAAACGCATATACCGAGCAATGCACTTATGGCATTAAACTGTGATATAATATCACATCACATATATTCTAGACTTAATTTTAAATAAATAATTACAAAATATTTATTTTAGTACAATTAACTAAAAATTGAGTTAGGAATTAACATGCCTTGTATTTAAAGAATACATCTATACATATCTATGTCTCATCTATTGTTTAATGTTAAATGTTAAATAAATTATTGGAATAAATATTACTTTTCTCATTGTTCTACAGATTCTCAAATACTTAATAATACTAAATTATCAAATGTCATTGTGGGAACAGTCTTGTAAAATCCCTGTTTTTGATTCCATTACATACATATTATGTACGGAACGAGTGCAGTTGGTGTCCTCGTTTGATAAAAAGTAAACAAAACAATGTGGCCAATATGCGACTTTCTACTGTAAGACTAATCCTTCTATTTTCCAAATCCATTTTGGTGTCTCCTAGATGTGTGATTAGTACCGAAATCAGAGTGAATAAAATTGATATTTCACAGCACATTGTTTTACAACCAAATTAAAAAGAATTGCATATTAGTAATAGATTTGACTGATATTTTCAAGAAAACGACTTGAATTGTGTTTTCAAAAGTGACCTATTGATGGTATGCTGACAAAATTGTAGTGACAAAATATATTTTAGTTTAGGTAGGTATCTGCATTCTTATTAAAATCAAAATTATGGAATTAAATTAGTTGATTTCATTTTTGAGTCACGCTTTTTAAAAGTACAATTTCCAATTCAATTTTGTATTAATCTCATCTTTCCTCAAACAAAATGTGTTCTATTTATTGCAGATATATCAAAAATTACTTTTAATATCATATTAAGATAGGATTGTCATTAGAATGTCAGTTCTTTCTTCAGCATTTATTTGCGATATAATTGTTTTATAGGCATTGGTCGCGAATTGTTGGAATACTTTTATTACGTGTAATTGTAGATTATTTTAAAAGATTGTTTGTGATATTAGAAAATTTAAATAAATGTTGCCCTGTGTTCGCGTATCCTCATAATTTCTCGCTCGCGATCAATTTCCCTTCTTTTATGTTTCCCTCGATCTGGAAATGTTTATACGTTTTCTTTACCCTGCTTAAGATGCAGTCGGTCCAGAAAAGCCATGCCCCAATGCGGTTGAATAAAACCGGGAAGAATCAAATCACCTGAGAGATGCGCCGTGTGATCTCGTTGCATTATTTTGCTTACTTTCTTCGTTACCTACTCGCTTTTACTGCAGTCAGAAGGTGAACTCTACACGAGATCGTTGTTTTTGAGACGGACCGAATTGCGATTTAAATTTTTATCCAATTCTCGGAAAAATTTGCCGTAATGTTTAATAAAAAGCACACATCTTCAAAGAGATGGCTGCCACGGTCTAGTTAGACTCTATTGATATTTTTTGCAGGTCGCGGATTTCGAGAAAAAACAAAAAAACTTTAAAATTTTCCCATCTCGTGATTGCGGTCAATTCCCGCGTTGATTGCACCGAAGTCTGATATTACTTAGTTGCTCGAGCAAGCTCTGTTCAATATAAATAAATGTGAGATCATCTCAAATTATTTTTATTAATTTATTTTTAATATAGCTATATATTATATATGCTCTAATATAAACAAGATCAAAATGTTACATTTTTTCTAAAACTTATCTTGCACATTACTTTGTTTCATTTTGAATATGTGTAGTTTCTTCTCCTTTTTTATATCATCTAGCATTTTATTAAAAATCTTCATCGCACTGTACATCACCCATTTCTGAGATTTAATTCTCTTCCTGAATGGCAGTTTCAGTTTATCTTTTCCTCTTAAATGATTTTCATCAATTTTTCTTATAAATTCTGCCTACTTTTTAGTGAGGATTCAAAAAATATATACCATAACAATGAAATATATTTTCTGCTTAAAGGTCATCTATTCAGTATATCTATTTTTTCTGAGTATTATTATCAAAGATTTATTTTGCAGTACTTACTGATAATTGTTGCAATTTTTCTTCATTATCCAAAAATAAAATGCTGCTGTAGTCATCTATGTGAGGTCTTAATTGTCAGAATTGTATACTATTTTACAAGACACAGTACTAATTAATCTTCTGATCCTTCCCAGATGTAAGATTTATTTAGCAATCTTTTTAGTCACGTGTCTTATATTTTGCGAAAAGTTTAATTTTGAATCTATCATGACTCCCAAATATTTTATTTCAGACTTCCACCATCTATCATAATTGGTGGTGTAATGTGTATTATTTTATTGCCAATGTTCATGAATTTAGTTATGTTAACATTTAGTTTTAGTTTATTTTTCTTCGGCCATGTTGCTATATTGTTTTAGTTATAGTTTAATAATTCAGTATAATTACATAATTGTCTCCCGCGATGTATTTGAGTGCATCGTCTGCGAATAACCTAATTTTGCAATGTTTTAGTATTTTTACGATGTCGTTAATATATAGTCCATGTCCACAGAATACCATACGATGAGATATATCTCAGATATTTAATGATTAAGATTATTGATAAATCTCAGTGCTATGTATTAAGATTTTGATCTGTAGAAAAACTCAGAGAACAACATGAGATTGGGGAAGAAAGAAACAAATTGATTTAATAGTGAGACTGAACGTGTGCACATAAATGACACTTATAATCATAGATTAAGATAAGACAAATTGAAGCATAAAATTACAAACATTTTTACCGTTTTTACTGCTGCTGTAAATCTACTAAACTGCTGAATAAAAAAAAAGATAAATGGATTTAGATTTGGTGTACAAGTGTCAAGCGAGGTGCGAGACAGCGAATTCACGAAATAAGATGTGTACATGTGAAGTACAAATATCGGGACTTGTTTGTCTCGATTGTCAGCTGTTGTCTCGAGTAGAAAATCATTTAAATTTTTTATTGTGAACACAGGTCACTACTGGATTCGTACATTTAATATGTATATATATTATGTATATGTATTAATCTTTGTATTACTTGAAAAATTCACTAATATTATTTAGAGATAATTAAATAACATAATAAAAATAAAAATGATTTTTTTTGGAAAATTATTAATTAAAATATATATATCATTCAGGTACCATGCACAGTTTTAACTAGACAAATAAGGCAATAAACTTTTTCGAAGAAGGTATTACTATATTATACTGGTGTAAGACCACCGTATAAATCGACATGTTATCGGATAGCTTTTATTTTATATTATGTGACTGGTTCTGAAAAAACTTGGCTGAGGCCAGATTTTTATTTTGTTTTTTATTTTTATTTGAAAAAAAGACAAGCAGCAAAGGTTACACAAGGTTGTTAAAATAAATAGAAAAAAAATAAGTGAGGAGTAGAAGAGAGACTGAGAAAAATATTTAAAAATATTTTATACTTAATTACGTGTTATTAAATATATATTACGGAATTAAATTAAAAAAAAATACTCTAATTCATTTTATTAATGAACAGAGCTTATTAATACTTTAATAATTAATGACTGTGGAATTTTTACCTAGTACTTAATAACAGAAGTGTGGGTACGATGAAAAAATATTTTTGATAATTTTATTAATCAAAAATTACATTAAAAATATTTCCACAAAATATATTTTAAATATAAATTAAATATATTAATTAGAAAGATATACATATAAAATCAATTTTATCGAAAAATATTGTTGTTGCGCCACCGGGATTCGAACCTGGATCTCTTTCCTAACCGGGGAAGGTGCATTATCCAACTATGCTACAGCGACAATATTTTTAGCGACAATTTTCGAACCTGTATGTTACCTTTTTGATATTAATACATTTAATCGTTCCATTATTACAAATAAAAAAAGGTAACATATAGGTTCGAAAATTGTCGCTGTAGCATAGTTGGATAATGCACCTTCCCGGGTTAGGAAAGAGATCCAGGTTCGAATCCCGGTGGCGCAACAACAATATTTTTCGATAAAATTGATTTTATATGTATATCTTTATAATTAATATATTTAATTCATATTTAAAATATTACAGACCTATGTTCTGAATAATTACAACTTCACAATAAGAATGTGTTCTCCAAATATATTTTTGTGTAGTGTAAATATGGAAAAAAAGTATTGTGATAAAAAGCGCGCTATGAGCATTTCTATTTAAGATATACATAGATGTATGTAAGTCTTTCTTACTTTCTATTAAATACATATTTCTTTCCCTCTATATCTAAACTACTATGCTGTGCGTAGTCGAGATCAACTATGTATAATCATCACAGCCGAATGATTTGTGGAGATCTAAAGGTGTTATACATGCTTTTTGGTCTGAGGGGCTAATTAAACCCATGTTTACTGTGTGAATGGACAGCGCAGTAAGAAATCAATTATGGGAACCAATGAAGTATTTTGGACATAGTAACAAGATGGGAACAAAAATATTTAACGTTAAAGTTTTGTCTAAACATAAAATAATACTTCTGATATCGCTCTACGCATAAAATTAGACGTCATAAAACAGTTTAATAAAGTTTTACCAAAAATTTGAAAGTGTAATTTAAATGCTATGAGCGCATTAACAAGCCAAAATTTGCATGTTACTCCAAGATATAAGCGTGTTAACACGCACTTTGGACCTTGCAAACTTGCAGAGATCAAGGTCATATTTTTACATCATTTTGCCATCTGTGGACGACAGGTCTCAGATTTTGATAGATAAGAAAGACCATTAAAGCCTATTCTTACCGTATGTGGTGTCTTCCATTTTAAATTCAGTTGGCAGTTAAAAGGTTAACACTACTTCTGAAATTCCTTCACCTATCAGAAACCGAACAAAAAATGATATTTTTGTTGGCCCAGATATAAAAAGAATAATGTAAAATCAACACTTTCTACAAAGACTGAAGTTGAAAGAGAAGTTTGCCTTTAAAACTTTACTAACTATATTTCAAGGAAACAACAACAACTATGAATATAAACACCGTTCAAAATATACTGCAAAAATCAAAGTCCTAATCTTCTTAATGATCATAAAAATTCACTTTTTGAACGCACACTAAAACTTTTTTATTGACAATCTTAGTGAATCTTCATCAGCTGAAGCTAGTAAGTGAAGAAAATAAATTTTGGTTTAAAGTGAACTGTATATTTTATTATATTATAATGGATGAACACCAAGATATTTTGGAAAGTTTTAAAAATGGTTTAATAATAATTATTATCAATGTATAATTACCATGCGCCAACTGACGTCAAGTGCGTCATTGCAATACTGTCTAGTGTAAAGCTGTCATATAACTTTGACTCTTTCTCGTTTAGATAGCTCTCACGCACACATTGACGTGTATCGCTTGTAATGCTTGAAGTGTCATGATCAAAAAATTGATTATACACGGCAAAGTTTCTGAAACATCATACTAGAGAAAAATAAGATAGGTAGGTGGCTTCACCGGTAAAAAAAACCGTATAATGCCATAGATAAAGATTAATTTGTTCATAATGATATTCTAACTGTTATTGTAATAAAAATATCTAGTGTTTGACACAGATAATTTTTTATTTAATCACTTTTTCGTATTAATTTCAATAAGCTTACTTAATTAAAAATGTCAATGTAGGTCGTGGAAAAATTATAAATCAAAGAGAAAAATTGGACTGAGTTTTGGATTCAGTATTCCAATTAACTATAAATTCAGTATAATTATTCAAAAAAGGTTTTACGACCATAAATTTTGAACACCTATGTAATCATTAAAGCAATATGTGCTTCGTCCCGGCAACTATTATAATGATTGAATGTAATGAATATTAGATAAATTGCCTATTGTACTCTGGGGTAATTATCTCATAGTTGCCATTATACTTATTTTCGCAAAACGCTATTCGTCCATCATTATCAAACATTTCCATCAGAATAAAAATGATCGGGATGGTTTTATCGAATTATGCATTGTGTTTTATTTCTTGGAAACAATGAATAAACTAATCATAATAAACGAAACTGCGTGTCATTAGATTTAATTTTGGTTTTTTGTTTTGAATATTTTCACCGCTTACAGATACAGAAATATTACAGAGGAATATAAAATGTCTAGACTTATTGTCTGTTGTAAGTTATCAAGCAAATTACGGAGGAAAAACTTTTCAACGCAGTGTATTATCCGTCTATTCCCGAACAAAGCAGATAGTGGATATTCCTGTCTGTGATACCGACGAGCCGCGCGCTGTAGTAATATAGTCTATTAGATTAATCACTAGAGATGGCAAGGCTGTATTGCCAAGGCTGCTTTTCATATTGTCTCGGAGTAGCGACGTTGTTTGTGTTAGTTACTAACGGTTCATTTAAGTAATCTATATAATGAACGTTCAAGTGCCGATAATTAAGCTTAATATGAATTAATATAATAAACCCTTTAAAATATTACACCGAACTACCAAAAGCATTTGAAAATGTTGTTACCTGGCAGGAAACAATTGAACCATCTGCTGTTTCTACTGGGTCCACAAGGTGGTTGGTTATAAGCATTTATTTATTTGCAGTCAAATCTCCTAAAATCACTTTCAGTTCAGATATTTTACGTCAAGAGTTTTTATCACCAGAAACAGATAATCAGCACTATAACTAAGAGTCTTATTTAGATTTAAGAAATCAATACATTGATCGCAGTAGACGATTTGACAATATTTATCATATAGATGATGCAATGGCACTTGCTTAAAAGGATGAGATTATTTACAAAACTTTAACGGCTGGAATATTTATCAACAATTTGACTGAAGAGTAATTGGAATAATAAATTAAATATAAAATAAGCAGGTTTTTTATATAAAAATCATAAGTAACATTTTAGTTGATATTTAACATATAATTTATGTTGTAATTATATATTGTTATTCTTAGTATTCTTTGTTACTTTATTTTAAACAGTATATTCTTGCTAATGATTAAATAATCACCTACTGTTGCTTATTACTATTACTATTACTGTTACCCATGGAATAAATTAACTAAGCACGCAGAAAAAAAAAATATAAACTTTGTTTTGTATTACATATTTAGTTATCTTGAGACCCTTTAATTAATTGATGTTACAAATTAACAAATATATAATTATATGTCATTGTATAAATAGTGAAAAAAAACAAATAAATTATTTTTTAAATATTACACGTTCAAAACAGTTCGTAGTATAATTGTTCATTTAAATAACATCTTAAAACGTTTTCAAAATAGATTGAAATTTTATAAAACATTTTTCATATGTATAACAACTTAAGATAACATTTTCAGGTATCCGGTTTTCCCTATTTCCTAAAAATATCAATTTGTGTTTCAATCTTCCTGTAGGGAAGAAAATGATGTTTTGTAGATTGGCCCCTAGTCGTATAGAGTTTATAAAATATACAGAAGAATATATGTATATATATTTTTTAAACATATTTAAAATTGTTTCTTGTTCAAGACCTTGTTTATGTATCCATAAAAAAACTGTTTTCTCTGTTTTTATTTCGTATAAGAATTATCTTGTGATTTGAGAAATCTAATTATTATAGAATTTACTAAACGATGTTGGGTCAAACCTTTCCAGACAATAAGGACTCCCATAAAGAGTGACTAGCCTCTTCGTAACTATAAACTTAACCTTTATTAGAACAATAAATGCCCCCATTTATGCCATAAATTATTCCGCTAGGATTGTACTTCAGGGACATTGTTAAGGGTTTTTCTATTATTCAACAATTGCTGAGGGCTGTACACGTGTATCATATTTAATTAAATATATTCAAGTGAGTGATCATGTTTGAATTTATTATTGTGTTTATCAAAGAATATGAGAATGGAAACAAAGGATAAGAGAATAACGTTTCCGCGGTTCAGACCTATCGGATATTAATGCAGTAGTAAAGAACCGTGAAAATTATGTGTTTTTAAAATGCGGTACATAAACTTGATCAATTCTGCCATAAAACGAACATTTGTACACAAACTGTGTATTGTAAGCAGGCCTGCCTGAATGCCTGAATCTATACACATAGTATAGCGGTAGTTATCCACTGGAAAACTCGCAACAGACTTACCTATCGGTCGTCGCACTACCGCGCGGCTCACATTAGCGGTGCTTCATAAAATCGCAATTCGATTGACTAAATTGACAAAATAATATTACACATAAACACTTCAGCGCGTTGTAAATGAAGTTCGTATTCCTAAGACACATTCCACGTTAAATATAATCTTAAATTGAAAACGTATTCTGACGTACCTTGAACACGTTGTTACTCGTTCCTTCGATCTTCGTCTAATTCTTGTCGGCACCTTGTTTCACGAGAGCAAGACGTATTGTTATTGTTGTATAATCAAACAGTCGGAATAATAGTGTTTCAGGAGCGCTCTCGACTGTGCGGCAACAATATAATATTGTAATATTATAATACAACCGCGGGTTATTTAGTAACAACCCTTCACCATTGTTTACCCTTTAAGGGAAGTCACGTACTTATTCCGGTGATTGTATCCTTTGACTGTTTTATAATTGGTGTAAGAAAATTCAAAATGGATTGATGTTGAAATATACATACATTCATAAACCTTAAACAAAAAAAACAAAAAAACACGATAATCTGGATCGTGTAATGGAAATCTGCAAAATTAAAACGAATTGAGAGTTTGATTCACATCGGTAGTAATTCAAGATTGTTCTCTTTAAATGTTACAACAGATGTACAATACGTCTACAGGGTGGCCCAAAAAAAGTGAGAACATCTCGTAACACATAATATATTATTATTTCATATATTGTTATTTCAAAATATAATATAAATAATTATAATTCTTAATGTAATTTTTTTAACAATATTTTGCTAATTAGATATCATCAAAACACCCCATATTGCATAATCTACTGGGTTTAAATCTGGGCTGTTCGGCGCCCATATGCCTGGCTCGATGAAATTAACACTCTCATGACCAAGAAAGTGTATTGTATTTCTGGCTGTATGAGATGGAGCTCCGTCCTGCTATACTGTAATATCTAACTATACTCCAGGCTTTGTTTTGAAACTCTTTGATCATTTTCCTAGCATCCCAAGGTTTTTCAATTCGCAAATTTTTGATCAGAATTCGGTTTTCTGCAGTGATTTTTGTCATTCTGGGCAACAATTTGAAAAAAAACAAATATAAACAATTGTAAAATTAATAATCAAAGGTGACGACCGGAAATTGTCGAAATAAAACGTAATATAGGTAAGCAAGTAAATTAGTAGACTATTTAAACTATTGTTGATATAGGTAAACTAATTATATAATGATATCGTGTTGATGGCATCAGAAGTAGAGAACGTCCGTGGAAGAAGAAGCAAACTCTTGGAAGATGGTCCTGTTAGAAGCTACAATAACCGGCGAGCTTGTATGCAATGGTGTATGAATATGAATGAGGCGAGATTTGTGTATCAGGAACAGAAGAGTGCGGCGCTCTATCCGCTCTGCCTACCCCCGCGGGAAAACTGCGTGATGGTAAGTTAGTTAGTTATAATCATGATATTATATTTTGAAAAAATTACACACCACTGCACAGAATACGTTTTCTGATTTAAAAAATATAATAATGAAATATTAAGAGAACACATTCTTATTGTGAAGTTGTAATTATTCAGAACATAGCTCTGTGATATTTTAAATATATTAATTAGAAATATATACATAAAAAAACAATTTTATCGAAAAATATTGTTGTTGCGCCACCGGGATTCGTGCATGGATTCGAACATGGATCTCTTTCCAAACCGGGGAAGGTGCATTATCTAACCGATAAAATTGATTTTGTATGTATATCTTTCTAATTAATTTAATTAATTCATATTTAAAATAATGAAATATTCATAAATTAGTTAAATAAATAAAATAAAATCATAAATCTCCCTTGTAGAGAAGTCTCCCAATTGACACTGTCGAGAAGTCTACGTACGAAATGTGAAAATAGCAGTTTACAAAAATCTTACTCATTTTATTGATACTATCTTCTTACGAAGTTCAACGGGGTGGGGTTCTCAGTTTAATAATTTAAAAAAATTAATACTATTTATTATTAAAATTTTATGTAACGAATATATAAATAATATATTATACATCATATATATATATCAGTATTTTGATTTTTAACAGAAACAAATCAGCGTATATACTATTTTAATACTATTTGACACTATAGTCTATTAGAGCTCTCGCTTAGCATGTCAAAGGTAGCGGTGTTGATAATTGGATTTTGATTTCAAAAAGATTTGGAAGGCACGTATCATTGATCCAGGTATCAGTAAACGTCAAAATAAAACATAATTTAAAAAGGAAAAGTAGATAAGTCACGAAATTTTCTAACACACTATTTCTAATGCAGTTATTGTGACAAATATTACTGGAGTACTCGCTGAATAAATATAGTCTATGTTAAAAAAAAAATCCCAAATTGTCTGAGACAGAATTTTCAATTTACAAATGGAAGAACATAAATTAGTGAGAAACAAACATTTACGTCGATAGTATTTCTCTATTATCAACATTTTTATGCGTTCTAGATATTAAATATTACTGGGTGATATCTCTTAAATTTGTAGCGTAGGTATTAAACTTTCGCTTGAGCAGAAAAACTTACTACGACCAATTTTAGTTTTTGCATTTATACATTTTTGTGATCAAGGTAAGTATAATATTTTTGTTCATAAAAATATATATAATAAATATAATTATAATTGTTTGTAAATCTCCATAAAATAATTTTTTTTCAAAATTGTGAAAGAAAACAATGTGGATTTAATTTTTCTAGAAATTTTATTTTAACAAATTAAAACCATTACTAATTTAGGTGATTAACCGTCCAATTAATACAATGAGAGGTTTTCCAACTAATCCCCACAATTGTGAATTTTAGCTTACTCTTACTAACGTGTTTGTCCGTTTGAAAATCATTGTTTAGAGGGGATTTAAAGTTAAACCCAAAACAAACCACCAAATACTCACCCTGAAAAGGGTATCAAAACTTTTCTGTCCGGTAGGTATCCAGAATATTTGGACATTGTTTGAATAACATAAATATTACATTATTTTGTATTAAGTAATAGTTGTTAAGGGTCATTTTTGTCAATATTTTAAATTCAATCTCTAAGATTGATAATATCCTTACAAGGCGAAACGCGTCTCAAGTACATTAAAGTGTTTTATTTTCACATGCGTGACCATTGATGTCTATTATTTGTTCTATTTATGATCACAGTTTTCGTTTTGCTTTGATTTATGTGGTTAATCAGCTCTTTCATTCTATTTTTCAATTAGATGAAATAACTTTTCATTATTTTTTGAAAACTGCATTCTATCAACATATAGCATCGTAAGCATATCTCAGATTACTGATTTTGAGACCACCGATACCGTATTCTAGTAGTAGTTTTCTAGTAATATGATTATTTAATTACTATCATTAGTTTCATATATTTAGTATAAATAATTTTTATGTTAACTGATGAGATTTATTTAATAGTAGTACACGTTTAAAAATATATTTGTCTAGTCACTTAGGATCTTGGAATTTAATTAAAAAACTTACTTGAAATCCGCTGTTGCTGTCACACCCTTGTATCCTGCTCTTGTTTAGATGTTGGCAAAAAGTGTCCGAGCACATTGTACAGTCGTGATGTGTAGCTGGGTAGGTAGCCGTGCTGGGGACCGAGAACGGAACAGACGGAACGGCACGCCCCCACAGGCCTTCACCCGATTCAATTCACGTTCCGGCTGTGCTAGACGACGACACTTTATTCCGAGTCATTACACAGCAAGTAGGAGCGATACTTAACGAAACTCGGAAAAAAAAAGATTTGTTTTACATTACGTTACATGAATAGCGTTTCGCGAGTAAATACATCTTTTATTCGATGAAATCTACGATCACGATTTCACACAAATACATTACAGATTATTCAAAATTCTTGTTACATGTACGTGTTGATATCTATTTAAAGAATATGTTTTTAGGAACTAACTTTTTAAAGCCAAAAAATAAAATTGAATGAACAAATCCTGAACCACAATCGATATTATATAATATAAATATGTATTTTTATTTTGTATTCTCGAAAACAAAATCTTTGGCCGACCATTAATCAATACATATGGTGAAAGGATTAGAAAGTGTGTTGTGCCATAAACAAATGAAATAATGATTTAATTAATATTATAGAAAATACACACACAAATAAAACATCATATTCTAAGTTCCTCAAACAAGTTAGTTTTGTAGTCATTGTTGCAATGTATTAATTCTTTCTGTTTTAAACGGAGGTTAAATGAATATTAATATTATGTTTAAATTTTATTTTGTAATGTTGAGGTTTTGTTTTATTTTAGTATAGGTTATATTATAACTCTTTCTTTTTTACTGTAAACCTGTTTTGCAATTTGTCAAATGTTAATTATCACTTTTGTTATAAAATAAATAACAATAGTTTAAAAAAGTTAGTCAATGTTTTACTACTTGACTATAGGACCTGTCTATGATTAAAATACAAAAAAGGTAAATAACAGTTTTCCATAAAAAATGTTTTCTTTTAATTCATTATACCAACTTAGTATTGAATAATAAAATTAGTATATTTAATTAATTTGTAACATTGATTGTAAATTCATCTCCATCAGAAAAAAAATGAGTTAATAAATAAGCACTTTAAATCTAAATTACTGCCATTATGAAAAAAACCAAAATGATAACATAATTTAATTTCTTAATAAACGGCAACTGTTTGAATTTCGTTTAACGTAAAGTTTCTTCAACGGCAAACAAACAGATCTCAGGCAATGATTAGCTATAAAGGGAAATGGGGCAAAGCTTAAATGTATTGTCATCAACATTAATGGGGGGTTCCCATAAATGTTAAACGTGTCGTTGAAAATATAATACTGTACTTAGTAAAATCAGTTGTTTTAGTAAATTCATTTCTGAAACATTTTTGAAAATGTTTGATTCTTCATTTGTACTTGATCGTTTAAAATGATTTAAATAAACAAATAGATAAATTTGCATTTGAAATCCACGGGACAAGGAGGAATTTGAATAAATTGAAAATGTCTTTCTCATTTCGTAACGGGATGATCGCAGGTAATAAGGGTGAAATGTTGGCACGATCCTTTGTTCAGCCAGTTTAATAGATTGCTCCTAAAAATATCGGGCAGCTAAAAGTGGAGTAAAACGTTTTCGATAGTGTCAATTTGATCGATAGCACGAATTGAGTTAGTAGAAAATAGATGGCTTGCCATCAACATTGCAGTTGTTTTGAGCGCTCTCTGCAATCATTAAAATACCTAAAAATCATTGTTTTATTCGGAAAAATGACATCTTAAGGCTTCCCTTACAAAAATAATTCATAATTCCGAATTTTTAACGAAAATAACGGTTTTTATTATTCATTTACATCAGAAGTTATACACTAGATTTATAAAACTTTAAAAATATTACTTATCTATAATCTATAAACTGAATGTTATTTGCCATAATTAAGAGAATATAAGCATTATATGAAAGACCGCGACCATTAAATTTATTTTCAAAACCCAGAAATTATTACCGCATGGTTACCGAACTCGACAAGTATCAAACGACCTCGTCACATTCTTGATTCTTTCAACTCTCGGTCGAGTCTGGCTTTGGCTTCCGTGCACCCAAAAGATCGCTACCAGCCCGCGGGATCCCATCCACCAATCATGCAACAGCGCAATTTTAATGCTTTTGTAGGAGTTGAGGTGTATGTGTTGAAGTTATTCAAAGTATAATTGACTCGAGATTGTGTCAGAGGGTTAAGATGCTGTGAGACAGAAGCTCCTAACTTCTTCTTGTCTCACGAATGTTGATTATGTGTCGCAGTGTAGGGTGTTTCTTATAACTAGAGCAGAGTATATAAATGAAAGAGCATTTACAAGGTTTCGTTTATTGAGGTGATGAATTAAAACTATTTAAATGTACGCTTGAACTCTGGAGTGGCTCGCTGGAGATTTTGTTGAGTAGCAATGCTGGTGTTAGAACGGCCTGCGGAGAAGTAACTGCTAGTTGCTTGGCAGTAACCGTCTGTGATGCATAATGTTTATTTGCTGGTGCTCATTAATCGCTCTGGTTGGGGTTCTAATAGTTGATAGGTGAGCCCTTACCCGGCCATGTTTACAGGCGCAAATAAGATCACCACATTTTGTTTTAGGGGTTGTAGATTAAAACGAAGCTTATATTTCAGTGAATATGTTAATAATAAACACGGATAACCTTCCATTATTTTGTGAATTGAGGCATAAGAATGGTACAATCACACGCCCGCCTCTATCCAACGATAATCTATTAAAAAGCGGAGGGACCTATAGATGTGTATATGCCCTATCTTCTGCACACTTTGCTTCCAATTTTGCCCAGCGTCTTGCCAGATGTTGATGTGTCTTGGGACGCGATGATTAGATGTTGCATCACGCAAGTTGATGAACAAAATTGAAACCAAATTATTAAAGAGGGTATTGTAGAAAGTAAGAAAGGGGAGGCCTATATTCATCAATGGATGCAGATTGTCAGAAGAAGAAAATTAAAAAGTGAAAAAGTTCAAGTGTGGATGGTTGGATCAGGCAGGACATATGTGCGTGTTCTGAAGAAAATTATGACAAACCACGCACTGTTATTTTTTTTCTTGTAATGAACACATTAAAATTATTTTCTTCATCAAATGGATTTTAACTCTCATAATTTTTATATACAATACGTATATATTACTTACCCTAATATGTTCAATTACTGATTAAAAAAATAATACTGTTAATGTAATATATAACGTTAGATTGGATGGCATGTATGAGTATCGTTTATATATATGCCAACTTTATATATAAAATATCCTAAAAAAAATATTATTTACATAAACGTTGATTAAACTGGGCTGACAAAAGCGTGTTGCATGATGAGGTGTCTCGGTAAGGACAATGAAATGAATGAGGAAAGTTTTTAGGATAACACTTCACCTAAATAGACGCAATTTAGAGAACACGTTCGTTCTTTTTATTACCTACCTCGGTTTTAAAGTATAATTTCTGCGTCGAGACCTACATAAAATTCTCATATAACTTAAAGCCGTTAATGGAGACGAAAATGCATTATGGTACATTTTGGGTCATCCATATCCGCCGCTAGTTCTATTCCCACCCTCGTATCCGACGGCGACTGTGGTAATGTAAGTTAGAATTATTTTCGCTGCTACAGTTTATTGCGATAGTCATTGACCCTTAACCATCAAACGTGATGTATGCGTATGTTACTACCCGAACGGTATTTAACATTATATTTATTTATTTATTACTTCAATACATTCCCTTCTTACTTATCAAGATCAGAGTCCATATCGAAATGGACAGTATTTTCTTTGTATCATTTGTATTTGTTCTCTCGTATCATTTACAATAGGTTGGATACAATGGCTTAACGAATATAGATATATAGAAGATGAATACACTATTGAAAATGGTAAATAAATAGTAAATTAAAGTTAATACAACAGATACAATAACTCTACACATACGGCTGTAAAGGCATGGCATTGAACATGATATGTAAAAAATAATTAATTTTTATTTTGGTTTACATGTGTGATTGAGTATTTGTTTGAGTTAATAAAGTTAGTAATAAGGCCACTGTAGCCACCTGCAGGATCCAGCAACAAGTATTTTGCGTTAGCCGATTTTTTTTCTGTTAGTAGTGAATACATTATTTTTTTCTCATTTAAATTTAATGTTGTGGATTGCCTATTTGAAAGAAGAAGAAAAAAAGAAAGAAATTTGATGTAAAAAATTATTTAAAATAATTAATAGCTAAATCGCAATACTACTGGCCTAATCTTAAAATTATTATCCATATTTATATTACGCTTTCCCATCTACATCTGTGACTTTATGTATGCCGGGTTCAGTAGTATCATTACGGCTGTATAGTGTTTGATTAAACAGCCAGGTCTGTAAAAAAAAACGTTTTTTTTAATAGTACTAAAATCTTTTCTCTTTTACATATTCAATACGCAGTACGTAAATATATATTCAATTTGAAATGAAAACATATTTTAGCGAAATCGTATATTGACATTTGTCATATTTTCTTCCGTTCTATCTGTGAGAAATCTTACTAAAGAAATTGTCTATTCACGATTCTTATGTCATTTTTGTTCGTTTTGACAGCTAACTTACAAAGATGGAATAATTTTAATTATTTAACATCGACATTTTTTTTACGTGTGGTTTATTTTGGGGAAAGCTCTACGATAGTCGATAAGAGCCTGACCGCGCAGCGTAGCGGCCACAATAGCACTCAGCAGGGCCTAGCAGTAAACAATCGGTGACAGCTGATTGCTTAATTACTAGTTTACATTATTATATTTTCATTTATGGATAAACAGACTTCAATTATTGTTTTAAGATGTGAATTTAGCGATTAGGAAATAAAAGTGTTTGTTGTAATCATTTGGTTATGTTAATACATGATGGTTTAAGATATCGATGTAAGTACTCAAGTGTTAATATTTCCATCATATCTAATCATTTATCTGTATTTATAATAAATGTAAGTGTCTTTTCTCCTCAATTATATCCATAAACATAATTCTTTTCAAGAATTAAGGCATTCGTGATTTGTTATCGTTTAAATGGTTCACTAAATTGTAGAAATTCTGGTATTGAAGGATGTGCTTTAGCATTGAAAGGTCTGGTAACAATACTCTGTATAAAAATGGGAGGACAAATTAATCCGGGCCCCGCCGAAGTCCGGGCCTCGGGCGCCTGGCCCGGCTACCCGGCAGTCGCTACGCCACTGCGCGGATACAAAGGATTTTCCGTTTGTTTAGAGAAATATCTAATTTATAACTGTCAAGAAAAACGATGGAGTCCCGACTGGAATATGTTTCTTGGGAGTTTTTCACGTCAATGTGTCAGCGCGGGTGAATGGCTGAACCGTGGGTCGGGGATTAACATCAAGTTGTATTTTCAAAATCGAATTGAACGTTTTCAAACATTAAGGTCTGCTCGGTCGGAAAACAGATTTATTTATTTAACTTCTTTCTCTATAAGAGACAACATTGTAGCAAACTTTTTCATATTCACGATCTCCCGGGGAAGTAACTACAATTATTGGGGTGGGTGAGAAGAAAACGTTATTATTTATAGTCTTGTTTCTGAAGAAGAGAAATATGTAACAAATTGACCCATTAGACTAACAAAAATTTCATGTTTCAATAGTAAGTCAATAAAGTATTAAAGAAAAAGTCCAACGCGTTAAAAATACATTTTATTGACCAATAAATTTTTATTGAGATATTTATTTTATTTTCATTTATAGGTACATATATTTGATACATTTTTAACTACTTACGACAGAGTTAATGTTGTAATATATTATTAAATTAAATTTCAGTGAGATATAATGTTAGAACAAAAATGTTTAAAAAGGCGTATTTTGAGAATTTTAGAAAGACTTTCCCCATTTAAGATTAAAAACTGAAAATTAGTAACTCAAAATCAAATTTTCTCAATCTCAGTTGGATCAATATAGAGAATTATTTTCAGATACAATACGTAATTATGTGTTATATTGCACATTATATTATAAGACAATTATTTTATCAAGAGGAATGAGCAATTTAGAAGTTTAATATAGAGAATTAAATTTAAGAACCTATATTCTATTAGTTGTCATTATCTATAAACAGGAGTGCGATATGTGTGATGCAATGAAGTTTACAAATTGAATTAAATTAAATCGTTCTATCATAAAGCTTTATTTCTCAGAACTTAATTTTTAGACCTTTATAAAGAGCGATTGTCTTCATAAATAGGATGATTGAGAAAGGAAAAGATAATGATAGGGGAGTAATGTTAGTAATACATTAGTATCATTAGATAGAAGTTGAGAAAAAATATAAAGTGACTCTTGAAATGAGAAAATGTGATGGGAAAAATGTTTCTATATTAATCAGAACTATTATATTAAACATTTAAATGTGAGAAAACATATCATTTATGAAAATATTACAAAACGTAAAACGGGCGAGGAACCTACCTGCCTACAAATAATGTTTCCTGAAAGTGGGCTTCATTCAAAGGGCAGTGAAATCCAATTACACAGTAACATAGAAGTTACGTCTTGTGTTTTGTAGTTTTCGCTTGCTTAAGCACGTACATTTTCGAATATCACGTATTACACAGACCAAACATTTTGAAACATCGTGCAACATGGAAAATTATTTAATAAATCGTAAAGTGACACCGGTATCACAAACTCGATTTATTTTCCAACTCTGTTTTATTAATTTTCATGAAGGCAAAGTTCACATCAGCATTAGTCACGCTTGGGTATTACACGTCCGACTGAATCGGAGAAAAGTTGAATATACAAAATTTCAGTTGTAAATATTAAAAAAATACAATAATTTAGAGTTTTTAGAATAATGCAGATTATTATATATATTTAAAAATATAAATGTAAATTGCCAAAGTGCCATTTAAACTTAACGAAAAAATTTAAAAAAATTCGGCAAGAAATAAACGATAATAAATATTATATTAACCCTTCCCAAACCATGCAGTAACACAAGTCTACCATCATAATTAAACCTGTAATATTTCGGTAAATATATGCAATATAAAATTCATGTTTTAGATAATCCTGAAGAAAATATTAGCGCTTAGGAATGACTAGTGAAAAATCAATTATGAAAAGGGAATCGTACAAAAACAATATTTTTTTCTATTCAATCCGTTGTAAAATTAATAAGTTGGTAAAAATACAATTCGTGATATGAAAGATAGAGATCCCACATCATTTTCACAGTGAAAATAACAACAAACATACAAATATAAATGTCTCTTTCTCACTAATTAAATGAAGAGAGATAAGTAGGAAGGACACATTGTATACGGCTTAATAAATACTCTAAATTATGATTTCAATCATTTTTTCAAAATTGATTGCTCAATATTTATAGTAAATTCGTGCCATTAAAGCCATTTTAGCTAATAAAAATATTTATTCTAACAGTTATTTACGGTAACACGAGTTGACAGCATGGCTGCGTTCGGGTATTTTATATCATGGTGTGGTAAAGGTTAATAAAAATAAAAATACCTATCTATATTTACGTAGTTATGAATCTACATAATTTATATTTGCATTTAAAGTGACATAATATGCCATACTTAATAAAGATATTTGGATATTTGCGTTTATAAAGCGGTCAAAATTGTTAAATGTAATAAATAAAATAAATATTTTTTTATAACATGTATTTGAGCCAACTGCGTTAGTTTTGTTAAAATTATGTAGTAGTAAAAATAGTTTAAGATTTTACTGTTTTTAATATAAAATATTTTTAGGAGAACATATTCTTATTGTGAAGTTGTATTTTTTCAGAACATAGGTCTGTGATATTTTAAATATGAATTAAATATATTAATTTGAAAGATATACATATAAAATCAATTTTATCGAAAAATATTGTTGTTGCGCCACCGGGATTCGAACTTAGATCTCTTTCCAAACCGGGGAATGATAATAGTAATCGCTGTAGCGTAGTTGGATAATGTTTGTCCCCGGTTTGGAAAGAGACCCAGGTTCGAATCCTGGTGGAGCAACAACAATATTTTTCGATGAAATTGATTTTATATGTATATTTTTCAAATTAATATATTTAATTCATATTTAAAATATTTTTTATTTCAAATTTACTAAATATGTTTTCTGGCTATCATTTTTTTTTGTGTGGTTCCAAGAGTGAAATGTTTGCATATTTTCGTAATGTTTTCAGTAAATCTTAAATTTAGTTATTTCATGTTGCTTATGATATAATATTACATATTTTACATTTTCTTTTTCATTCACAGGAATGTCCGGGCCTAAAGTTTTGACATGTTCTTTGACCAATCAAGACCCGATCTGTCTTCATAGAGTATTTGTTATTAATACAAATTAAATAAATCTACTAGAAAGATACACAGAAAAAATCTATTTATCGAAAAATATTTTAGTTGTACCGGAATTCAAACCTGGACCTTTTATTATCCGGGAAATGCGTTATACAATTTCACTATATTAATCAAGTAGATTTACAACAAATTTTTGAAATTATATTCTGTTAATCTTTAAAATTTATACATCTGTAATTTAATTTTTGAAAGCAATCAACTATATATTGCGACTAATCTCAAATACCTTTAAGTAATATAAGCTAGGAGACGCCAGAATTAAATCAATGTATTTTTTTATTCATTCAAAGTTGCAGATTATCAGAACACAGTTCGTTGATATTTTTAATACAAATAAAATTAATAAACTACAAAGATGATATACAGATTAATTTCATTTGTATTAACCTTTACCATACCGTGTTATAAAATACCCGTACGCAGCCATGCTGTCAACTCGTGTTACGGTAAGAGTTTAAAGGTTTTTTAACCTCTAAAATGTGAAAAATGTTTTTATTAGCTTAAGTGACTTTAAAGTTGTTAATTTACTCTAAATTTTGAGTATTAAATGTGAAAATATGATTATTATAATATTATTCATCAATATCTATAAAATCTCTCTTCTTATATCTATTCATTTAATTAGTTAAAAAGAGACATAATTACATTTGTATATTTGTTATTCTTTTCACTGTGAAATGAAGGTGTGATCTCTTTCTGCATTACCACAAGTGGTAGTTTTACCATCGTATTAATTTTACAATGAATTGAATTGAAAAAAAAATTTTTTTCTAGGATTCGTTTTACATAATTGGTTTTCACTATTTATTTCTAAGCGTTCAATGTTTTCTTTAGTACTAACTAAAATATGAATATTATGTTATGCGTGTTTACAGAAATATTGGGGCGGTAAATCTGTGTTACTGCATGGTTTGGAAAGGGTTAGAAATATTATTACAGTACTATGTTCTGAGAAACTGCAACTTCACAATAATAATGTGTTCTCCTTAAAAATATTTTTTGTTATTATCTCAACCCTAGTTTGGATCGATCCCCCGATCGTTTTCCTTCTGGAGTTGCTAAGAAGATATGCATTGTAATTATTTCTCTGGAATTCGCAAGACGTGTCCAAATTACGGTAATTGATCATTCTAAGTAGGGGTTTCATGATGAACTCTTTCTTATCGCGGTACTTTTCACTCGATTAATTACACATGCTACTCTCATATTTCCGTGAGAGTCCATATTTGATGACTAAAAACTGTCATAAACACACAGTTTGGATTTCTTTAAAATCGCAATATAAAGGATACTTAAAACGGAAAACACCCCTACCAGCCACGATTCTTCTGTCTATTTCATCATCATGTATTTTTCCTACAACCTGTTACTTGTTATATTTGTTTTTGCAGAACAAATCTTCATTTTTATTCGAGTACATTCTCCACTAAAGGAATTTATTGTAGGTGTTCTTGTGTACACGCCAGCTTTGCCAAGTCATCCACAAAGAGTAAGGAATCAATTGCATGTCTCCCTCTCTTACAGCACTCGCTGTTGGGCTTATTCTGTCCGTAAATAGGATCGGCGCAAGCGGACATACTTGTCTTAAGTCTACTCTGAAGTAAAACTCTTTTGATATTGTGCCGTCTATCTGCACACAACTCTTGTGGTCCTCGTATCGGGAATTGACTTGCCCTGAGAAGGCCATCTACTTTGAGATGAAAAGTAGTAGGGTATTATATATATATTAATGTATGTAAAGGATGTAACAGACCTAGTTCACGATATTTTATGGGTGGACGAGTAAAAAAAAAACATTGTTTTAAATATCTAAAATAATAATAACAAAAAATAATCTAGCCTCTCAAAATTCAACGACATTTATTTTTTCGTATTAAATATATAATATGGAATCAATAAAATATTTCAATTAATCGAAATAATCGCATAATGAAGATTTTTTTAAAATGCTTGTTTCTTTGACATGGTTGAGATTTTGAGGAACGTATTTTTTGAAAATTTTCAACTCGTAATTTTGTCAGGTATCCGCCCATAAAATATTGTAGACTTGGTCCGTTACACCCTGTATATGTTAAATTTGAGGCCTTCACGGGTCGAGTATAATGTTAGAAAGGAAGTTTCTTAGTTATCTTATTGTTATCAAAACGTTTCCGGTAAATCTCATTACCCATATTCAGAGGAAGCTTTATAGGTAAAGCGAAATTGTAAAATAATCGTGAAATACGAATTTTCAAGCTGGAAGTTTAGCGTTAAGTGGAAGGTTTTCCTTAAAATTTTGTGATTGTTATATGGTACGTTTATTTTTTAATGGATAATTCGTTTAGATGTTTCATGTTCCGTACAGATATGGAGTAAGTTTTGCTGTTATTATTTGTACGATCGGTATTTACCTAAATAAATACAGGTATGTGAGTATATTAATGGCTGATATATAATATAATTTTTATTACAAAAAAATAAAAACTGAAAATTTAGAAAATTGTAGTGTATCCAATACGGAGTGTTATAAACATTTAAAATATAATAGCTTGTTTATTATTTTAAATACTTCCTAGAACACTTGTTAATTACGTGTACGTTAGGTTTAAAAAAAACGTTTGTCAGTTAGCTTACCTAAGATTAAGTGACAAGAATATATACGAAAAAATATTTCAAACAGCAAATTTTAAGATAACACGTACCTTAAAAATAAATAAAGTAGTTAGATTTTTATTGTGTGATATAATGTAATATTTTAGAGTTAGACCACGAAAAATATTAAATTTTCTTTTGAAAACTCAACAATTGAATCGGGCGTATAATAAATAATTTTCGTTTTCTGTTAGTTGCCCATAACATGTAAACACAATATTTTTCTCAAAGAAAAGCTTATTTACTATGTTAATTCGTTCCACCCATGCGACAAATCTTTTGTTAGGCATCAACAATGAAAGGGAACATATGTATATGTGTGAAAATTCTCCCAAAGTGTATAATATAAGGATGAACGAACACATATTAACAATTTCAAAGATAAAACAATGCTACTATGGCGATAAATGAGTAATTTATACAAAGGGTATAAATGCCTAGCTACTTAAAGAACCCTTAAATTAGTAGACATTATTTGTGTCAATTACCGTTCATAATAAATTCGGTCTGAAACTATTTGAATAATATTTAGAGAGATTTTGATTGTGTATTTATGATTTACGACTTAGTGATATGGATTTCATTTACAAAATTAACATAAATATATTATCAATTTATTCCTCGAAATGAAACCTTGCTACTGAAATGACTAATAAGATGTTGAATTGGTACAATATTTAAAAGAGTATGAAAGTAATGTATTAATTCAAAAAATATTAGGAGTGGTTCATTTGGGTAGATTTCGGTAGAAATACTATCGAAGAAATACTATACTATGAAAACCTCGAAACCACCCTCCATTAAAACCTTAATATTTGACGTTGGGAAAAAAGTTCACACAGACAAAATCCACCTGATTCTTGCAGCCAGTAATGGAAGGAATATTTATTATTCTCAAATCAATCAACTGGTTTTATATTAAGGAGACAAAGGCATTAATATAAAAAAAAATCATTTTTAGATAATATTATGTAGAGTTATTTATTAGTTGGTTATTGGGAAAATAATAATTTCAAAATATTACTATTAATGGTGTAGCTAATTACAAAATGATGTTCTTAAGTTTAAAGTAAAGCAACCTAAAGATAAATGTCGGATACCGTCATATCGAGTGTCTCGAGTGCCGAGTCAGAAAGCTCGAGAAGCCCTTCCTTGGAAACTTATATAATCGACTATGTACCGACAAATAAAACAATTTTCAAAACGAGCAACAAATAATTATGAAAATATTTCGTATAAATATTTAACAATCCTTGTAAACAAAAAGTTTTCAAATTTTATAATTATATGGAATACAGAAAAAATAAAAAAAATACTTTAAAGCCAAGAAAGGAAAACATATTTTGTATTCATGATATAAGTCTGAAATTGAAATTTTCATCAAACATTTTTTACAAAATTAAATTCATGGAAATATAAATATACAAATTTGAAAAGTTAATTTGAATGAAACTTTTAAAAGTCTGAGTATATTTTTTAACGAAATGGAAATGTGGAAATCCACCGATGAAATTACCCCGAATCGTTCCGTTTAAGGAAGATTGTCAGCAGTAGCTAAAACGTGTGGGGTTGTAAGATAATTGCACATAATGGCGCATGTAGGGTTTTGCCAGGATTTGGGAAGACAAACTAATAGCTTGCTGACACAATACTTACCATAAAAGCTTGTACGATGACGTAAAGAAGTTGTATGAATTTAACTAAAAGTTTTCTTTGTATTTATGGCTTTAATTTTTGTATTTGCAATAAATATTTAATATTTATGTAGACAGCTCTATAGCAAACAGCTCATTTTACAAGAAATAAATATTGTGTAACATCGTTCTTCCACAATATAAATACACGTATTAAACTTTGAATTGTACTTTGAACATGACATAAGTTTTTTCGTAATGTATTGATTTGTAGAGATTTTTTTCTGAATACTTGTGTTTCTCAATACGTTTTACCTGAACAAAATATTGTCATATTAATGCTTATTCTTTTAAGTTTATTTAGTAGTATAGATAATAATTAAATAACTTATAATATTTTTTCTCAAGATAAATGGGAATAGTTTTGCATTAGAGTATTTTACCTGACATAGGTTCTGTGGTAGATATTTATTTTGAAAAAATTGCCCAGAATTAATATAATGTTTAGCCAAGTATAAATTAATAATACATTGTACTTAATTGTAAGACGAATTTACTTAGCATATATTCACTTAATCATATTCATCATTACAAATTCAGCTTCTCGGTAGGTACACAAGTACCGCACTCCAGCTAGTAATTTATTTAAAAATCCATTGAATTTGTAATTTTTTCATAAACAATGGTGATTTTGGAGTATTGTTAGAAGGAATTAAATAAAATAAGTCATATATCTAATATACAGAATGTATATCTACAGCATATTATTTCATCAAAAGTTATTAAATTATATTATTTTTAAATGGGTATGTACTTACACCAACAATTTTAATTTTAATTTATTAAATACCATAACTGATAAAATTGCTTTACCGTAAACTTTTATATTTAGTATCCGAGTATTTAGTAGCCGAACGACTTTTTGATTATTTATTTTAATCCATTTTTTTTAAATTACAAAATATTTGAAAATAAATAATTAATAACTTTATTTTTAACCAATTTTATGAGTTAAATTTAATACACCAACCGGTTTCGGAAAATTAATTTAATTAGTATGTCAAATAATCTAACTAAAACCATGTGTCAAATTGTTATGATGTTTTAAAATTCTATTAAAAAAAATATATATTTATAAAATAAATCTAGTAAAAAACTTAAATTTTTGCGATGATGAAAAAGGAAATTGACTTAATGATACAAAATTATTGGATTTTTGTTGGAAAGCAATACAATATTTACAGCTATGTTCATAAACACCTGTATTATTAAATTAATCGCCTTTGTCTTTGGAATTTATAAGTAATTTTCCTTTATTATTATTTATGAAAAAAATACTCGTAAATTCACAATGTAAAGTTTGCAATAAATATTAAAAATAATAAAATATTTTGAATTTTTAAGAACACATTATCACTATAAAGTTTCTGTTTTTTCAGAACATAGTTCTGTGGTATTTTAATACAAATTAAATTTATCAACTAGAAAGACATACAGAAAAGATCAATTGATCGAAAAAATATTTTAGTTGGTTCCGGGATTCGAACCTGATCTTTTCTTATCTGGGAAAATGCGTTACCAGTTATACCATGCCAACCGAGTAAGTTAACGACTGTAGCTCTTTCAAATTGATATATGTGTTATACGCTAGTACAGTATAGAGTTATATATGTAACAACTTAAATATTGAATTAAATTGATACTTTATGTATCTTTCTAGTTGATACATTTAATTTGTATCAACATATTTTTTTCCTGTTGTTTTTCTTTTTCTAGAAACTGATTTAATGATAAATGAAGTCGTTGCTCACATGGTCCTATTTTAATTTTTTATAATATTTTAAATAATTCTCCTTTAACCAGATTATAATATTGTAATTTAACATGATTTATTATTGTTTTCATAATATTATATCTATATATAATATAATTACAGCCAAAAATATGAACAAGAAACCTTAAAATTTTGCTGTAGAAATTTTTAATAATTTATGTATAAACAAAAAGTATTATATTTTTGAAAAAATTTCGATATTTATTGTATCTAAGCAAAATATATAGAAAAATTGTTTTAACCTTTTATTTTATAACACAACTTTCTTATATCTTTAATAAATTTAATATATAATATTTACCATCTTCAAAAAAATTCAAGCCAGCTTTTCTATCGTTTTTGCGAATAAACGTTTAAGGTATACCTTAAATTAAGTTTCTGTCTGCGACCTGAATGTCACCTGGATAGCCCCCATACTTTTATTCTATCTATCTTGGAATTAATTAATATGTTACGTCTTATTTAATATAATGTTGCCAGATTAGATATACTGGGCAGGCTGTGTATGTCTTCTGTTTAGCGAAAAGTACTTAAATACAATATGACGTCATGGTGGTCTTTGGAAGACTGTTTAGATAGTCAAATATGAAAAAAATATTCCGAAATTATAAATTTTAGCATAGCTCTAGCCGAGTCTTTATATAACAATTTTAAATTTGTAACCTTAAAATGGTTAGGCTGATCTGGCTTTCTTAACCTTTCCGTAGTCATGCTGTAACACAAGTCTACTGATCGGTAAGATTGATACATGCCACCGTTAGATTACTCCGTTATACTATCAAATTTATCAGTATTTGTAGTTAAAGTATGATAAGAGGTATTTTACCGCCATTGAAACTAGTAACGGTATTTTTTCCGCACTTAAAATGCTTAAAAATACACATTCTTCATGGTAGCATAAGTTGACATTATGGCTGCATACGGGTATTTTCTACCATGGTATGCTGAGGGATAAGAGAGCCTTTTTTAAAAAATGGCGATGCGTACACGGAATTCATGTCATATAAATATTCTTACTATTTTCAAACAAAGCTTGTGTTATAAAAATAAAACTACCTTGATGTCCTCTTGGAATGAAACGTGAACCTCTGACCACTAGATCAATAGACGGGAATCGTAACCACTACACCACAAACACGTCTTTAAAGTTATCTGATATTTCGTGTATGATGTTTTTGTCGAACATCTGAAATTTTGTTGTAATTTGTAGTTCAGTGAACGCAAACACTTGGTTTAATAATTAAATTACTTATAAAGGAGGGGGAGGGGATAGATTTATTGATTTTTAATGAAATAGGATTCACAATATAAAACAAGATTACCAAAATATTATTTGGTTGTATCAAATGCATGTATTTTCATAATCATGTGTCGATAATAATATAAACATGGAGTATGTAAATAAATTAATAAACAATAAAATAAAAATGAACTATTTTTTTTTTGTATCAAAAACGCATAGATTAGGTTTATACTTACGAATGGGTAATAAAGATTTTTTCTTGATTTTCGGTTTTTATTTATAATTATTTTAATTATTAATTCATTTAGTTATATCATATTAATCTAGAATCGTTTCCCAGGGTCTGAAGGCGGTCCTCACGAGAAGAGATTACTGAACAACCTGTTAGCCAGTTATAACACCCTAGAGCGGCCTGTGGCCAACGAGTCGGAGGCCCTGGAGGTCAAGTTCGGACTCACACTGCAGCAGATCATCGATGTGGTGAGTTAAACCTTACAGTTTTACTCATTATAAAAATATTGTAGTTTTTCAGAAATAACAATTTTTGCAAAAAAAAAATCACATTACATTTTGCTAATCTTTAATGATCCTTTATTCGAAATAACTATTGCCAATCAATTCAAAAAATATTGTAACAATATGTAGATCATCTATTAATATCATTTTTTTTTTCAAAAACTTAATATAACGTTTTATATTTCAGTTAAAAATTACATTAAAAAAATAGAAAATAATTATCTAAACTACCTTTTTTCAGTGCTGCCGAGGACGAGAATTATTTATATTAATTATCTTAGTTTAGTTTGAATCGAAAAAGATTGCTTTCAGATATTTCATTTGTTTCACACACAATTTACATATAAATTGCACATATTGTTGATACGTGAAGTCGGAAATTGGCAGAAAGCGCAATAAAAAACCTTTTTTGAAACCGCATAGAATTAAAATGAGAGTACAATATTTTGCGTAACAAATTAATTAAATATATTGTATAGTCTTGCACTGCAAATATCCCGCCTGCGCGGTCAATTAGAATTTAATATTTTCCTCTCGAGTATTTGGACCACATTGGGGACAAAACTTTTCCTGGAATTTACTTTTTAATATCAAATTAACTGCATATCTGCCTGAAACACGTCCCAGTGGAGGTATTGTGAACAATACACCTTACAAGGCGTACCTTCTGGGCTTGTTTGAAATTTACATAAGAAATTTTCAAAGAAGCAAAAGTCAGAAGGAAAACCGGTATTTTAATTATCTAATTGAATTATCGTTTACAAGAGAAAAGTTTCACTACGCTAACCTATACCTATACTATAATTGTTCATTATAATTTGGTATTGATACTGTTGCATTTATGATGGGTAAATCCACGTAAAATAATTATTTTATACACTTCATAATTGTATTAAATTGATAAAATTAGAATTGTACCTAAAATATGCAAAATAACATTTCAATAACTAAGTCCAAGGGCCGGTTGTGTGATCAGTAATAATTTTTTTCTTTTTAGTAAAAAAGATTACGTAAGTAAATATTTTTGCGAAAACGGGTTGCTTGATCGATGGTAAAAAAATATTTACTTCTCGAAAGTAGGTACAACCCGTAGTAAACTCATTTTACTCTCCGATAGCCGATAGTAAAAACGAGAATCGATAGTTAAATGTTGCTATTTTAGTGATAAGAGTTCGTCCAATGATGATCTCGATGTTTAATATACATCAGAATAAAATCCGAAAAAACTTCACCACCAAAGTGACAGATTTAGAACGCGAAGGCTAAAAAATCCATAGATAAAGCATAAAATAAAGCATATTTCATGATTATTTGTCGCACCTATAAACATCTTTTCTATGTTTTCACCCGAAAACAATTTGACTACCATAGTAAAAAGTTACTACTGATCACATAACCGGTCTTAATTGTTGTATTATTATCATGATTGACTTCCAAAAGATTTTAAGAACATAATTTTTTTTAGTTTCGTAAATTAAAGTAATTATAGATTTGGAAGAAAGAGTGTTTTTTATTTTTATTATTTTATAAATAATTTGTGTTTTCATTCTAAATTGTAAAAAATATATTTTGAAATAACCACTTTTTGAATTTTTACGATGGAAAATAATTACAATGAAAATAAAAACATCTTCTGTGTATAATTTACTAGGCTAATTTGCCGTGTACATCTGACCTTTCGACGTTTCGGATTCTATTGCAGGGTCCATAATCAGGGCTAATGTGATGAACCCTGCAATGGGATCCGAAATGTCGACCAAAAAGGTCAGATATACACGGCAGATTAGCCCACAAAACTGCACACAGAAGATGCTGAACGACCGTGAAAACCTAAGAACATTTGAATAAAGTAAATACATCATGGAAATACTATCTTCATTATGTTACTATTATGTTACTATTATTTTATAAACAGGCTTTTTTATTCAGTAACTGATTTAAATTGGGAAAAATCTCTCCACTTTAAAAAATATTAAGGTCCGACTGATTAAATTCCTGATATCCTCCATAACGCCTGTATAGAGTTAAAATATGCACTTTAAGAAGGAAAGAAAGAAACGTACTCAACATCTTCGAGATGTGGTTTTGACGTCGAATGATTCACATACTATGACCATAGTTTTAAGGAACTCAGTACCAAAGAAAGGATCTCTGTAACATGCGGGAAAATCATTCTTATGTAGGTACTTAGCGCTAATCTTTCGAAGAGATAGAGATAGCCTAGAGAAATTGGCGATGGACAGGACGAGGAATGGACGCACCAAGTCCGAGAAGGATCAGAGCCTCGCTACACGTTGCATTAAACAGAGCTCAACATTGCAAACACTGGAGGCAAACAGAATAGAAGCACGACAATACGCAGATGTGAGCACACTGTAAACTGAGAGAGAAAGAAAGATCTCTTAAAGATAATTTACTATGCTCTTATAAATGGAATGAATTTCAAAGTTATACCCCGCAATTAGTTTAGATTTACGACTCTAAATATTTTTGTAAAGATTAAAAGCAAACACGTGAATAGAAATTATGTCAGAAGGTAACTAGGCCAAAATAGGAGTCTGGCCTAAAAAAGCCGTGTAGAAAACTCAATCGGCTCAACACACTTACATATTTGGCATAAAGGTGAATAAATCTGTTCGTTCCGGGAATAAAGGCCTTCGGGCACTCATGTTTAATGTTTAATTTCGCGTAATTGCAATGAAAGAATTCACAGCCATACCGCATTGCTGCATCGTAAATGGATGGAGAATTGCAATTAGTTTTCCCGGGATTACATATTTCAACTCTATGCAGTATCTACCGGCTGAATTTCTGTGCTGGTCAGTCGCAAAGATTTTTGAAAAAGCAGCTACCGCTCAATGGATCTTGATTTAACTATCAATTTAAATTAATAATAATTTAAATATGAATTAAATATATTAATTATAAAGATATACATATAAAATCAATTTAATCGAAAAATATTGTTGTTGCGCCACCGGGATTCGAACCTGATCACAGACCTATGTTCTGAATAATTACAACTTCACAATAAGAATGTGTTCTCCTAAATAATAATAATTTAACCAATAATGTAATGTTAATCTCAGTTTGACATTTAAAATCCATCAAACTCTTTTAAACGTGTGAAACGGTTGTCATTTCAAATAAATACAAAGTCTCAGTTTAGTTATTTTTAACATAAAAAAATAATGACCTTAGAAGTGAAAATATAATGTAAAAAAATATATTAAAGTATTCTCTCAATCTGTAAGCCGTAATATGTCGAAAATTAAGAAAATACACTATTTGGGAAATGTAATAATGTAAAACAATTTAATACCACGTCGTAAAAATATAGGAATTTTATTTTGTGCACAGATCCTGTCCTGGGTTTTATGTTACAACATAATTTTAGAAAAATGTCAAGACAATGTTAACCGAAAATGATTGAGAATTTGATTGAAATAAAAAATTCTGATGGGATTTCAAATAGCAGAAAACTGAAAATCTCAACACAAGTCACTGAACGTTCAATGAAGCTTATTTTAGGGGTTCAATTTCGAAAATTCATTATTTTTGATTAAATAATGATTACGCATCATACATAATAATACAAGTGTCGGCGTTTGTAATCGCATATAACTGTTTATAGGACTAAATTGTTACAATTTTTTGTGTCTTAACTCAATGGTGACGGATAAATTGCTTGTATGTTGGCAAATGATGTTTAATATGTTATACTTGTCGACTAGTTTTGTGTAATTTTCTAACTATGAAACTTCTTCCAACTGTATTTGTATTTATGTATAATTATTGTTTTATTCTATTCATTATCCATAATTTCCAATTTGTTTTACATCACATCTTATTCATTTATTGAATAGGGCGTATATAATAAATGAATAAGAAATAAAGAATAATAAAAGTTGTAGTAGTGAAACACTTAAGATTAAAAAAGTCTTGAATTTTTGAAACAGTTTAGAAAGCATGCACTTTGAAATGCAATTTGTTGAACTTGATTTATAAATAATAATATTATCGTATAGAGTGTTTTCAAATCTAAACCGATGTATCCAAAGTGTATTTCATTGTTCCAATAGCATTCGAGATATCTTCATTCGCGTATATTCAGGATTTGACGTTTTGTGTGACATTTTGATGACATTTTTATTCAATTTAAATGGGTTCGCGGATTGAAACGTTATGATTTTGTAGATATTGGTACAGCTGTGTAAAAGTAAACGGAAATGAAAATGCAAAACATGTTTGGATTTCACTCAGTTTCTGAGTATGCAGGCTTTAAATACAGAATAGAATATTGATATTTTACAGGAGTTAGGGAAGTGCAATTGATATTGAGTATTGTGAGAGAGGAAATAATATAATTTATAGTATCACCTTTATTTGAGTTTTTATACAATATCTAAACTCTATACATAAATATATTTAGTTTGAATCGAAAAAGATTGCTTTCAGATATTTCATTTGTTTCACACACAATTTACATATAAATTGCACATATTGTTGATACGTGAAGTCGGAGTTTTTTAGCCCAGCATACATTTCATATATAATAAGTATCATAATCATTTTACAAATTTATTAGCACCAGAGTTCCAGTGTTTTTATTTATCGTATTTTCTAAGAACTCGAAATTCGTAATTAATTTTATTTTACATCACCAAAGGACTCAAATTTACAAGGTCCAAAAGAGCCTTTTTGTTGAAGCAATTTAAAATGCTCAAAAGCTTCTTTATTCATTATCAAAGGGCTCAAATATTCAAAAGCGATTTGTCCGGAACACGCCATGACAGAAACTGTCATTGTATATGAGATTAACACGAAGCAATTTTCATACATATTTTATGTTGTAGGTAAACACGCTTGCGGTTGGATTTTAATAAGTTGACTTGACGTTCATAAACACAAAGAAATTTAAAAGTGTCGAATTCTAAAAAAAAGTTCACTTCATTATATTAAAAATAATTGGAAAGTAGTTCATTTATAATAACGAATAAGATTCGTGAAAACCCATTAATGTTTTTTTTTTGTAATGCTTTTCAATTAAAAATTGATAGTGAATAAAGAGCAAGAGTGAGAAAACGGACAGTGAATAAAGAGAAAAAGTGAGAAAACGGATAATGAATAAAGAGCAAGTGTGAGAAGATGGATAGTGAATATAGAACAAAAGTGAGAAAACGGATAATGAATAAAGAGCAAGAGTGAGAAAATTGATAATGAATAAATAGTAAGAGCGAGAAAACGGACAGTGAATAAAGAGAAAAAGTGAGAAAACGGATAATGAATAAAGAGCAAGTGTGAGAAGATGGATAGTGAATATAGAACAAAAGTGAGAAAACGGATAATGAATAAAGAGCAAGAGTGAGAAAATTGATAATGAATAAATAGTAAGAGCGAGAAAACGGACAATGAATAAAAACGTGAGTAAGAACTAAAATAATATCGTTTTGATCGTAATGATTTTAATAACAATTAAGATAATACCCCCTAGGATAAGTTGATTGTTGAAGACAGAATTGTTCGATGTTACTTTTCTCGCTGTATATTTGTTCAGATTGTAGTTATAAAAACGCACATTCTCGCGCACTGAGGCGCTAAACTCTCTAGAAACTGGAAATAAAAATATTCATCGAGGAGTTGAGAATAACTCATAAACTTTGAAAGTCGATCGTTTGAAATATCCGGGGTTCATTCTTTTCCTCTACTGAACGGGGATGACGTGCCAGTTACCAGCTGAAAATTATTTTATAACTTACGAGTGTACATACTCGTATTTTTTTTAATCTCGTACAGTGAAATGAAAAAATGTGCATTGATGTTATTCATAAATGCTAGAAAATTAATAATGTGTAACATTTTGCAGTAGATAATAACTACTGTAGTTGCACTTATAATAAATTCAAATATTGTTAATATAATCAATTATAGAGTTAATTCTGCTGGCTTTTAATATCTATTTCCTAAAAAGTAGCAAATTATATGTTTTCATTTATTAATATAGGTACTCAATTTTAATATTATTCTCCGATTTTAACTTCTAGAATCAGAAAACTAATATATATAATCTATTACATCATAATAAACAAAGTAAAACCACAATATTATCGAAAAAATTTCATCCAAACGACGACATGAACGAAAATTGTAATATTTTAATTAACAAATTTGCAACGATCGTGAGTAACGTGAGCCAAGTGATTTTTATTCGTTTGCGTAATAAAAGAACGACGAAAAAACGAAATTGACTAGCGTGACTTTTTCTCCATGTGTGACCGAACCCTAAAAGCGTCATTATAATTAATGAATATGAACACCGTGAGAGTTGCGTGGGGGGTGGGGTGGTATTGGGCGTCTGCCGGATCAGGCGGGATGGCGAAGCAAGGGGTGGGATCAAACATAGAGGGGTGGGGGAGGGCGACCGAAAGAGTGGAGGAATTTCCATGGGTGGGGAGTGGGGTCCATTGTCGTATCCGTTCTGTCAATACGCCCCGTAAAATAGCCTGTCAAATCGGGCATTATTCGCGGGACGTGAAAAGAAGGAATGCTTGTTTGTTATCGCAAGACCGATACTCCATTAGGTATTTAGTAGGTTTTCTCGCGGTTGTTAGACACACTTCACTGCTGTAAAAGTTGTGTAATTAATCATTACTTTGGTAAAAGATACGGCTGATTCTGCCCATTCATTTGCTCTTAATAAAGACATCTTTGTCCCAACTCAATATCATTATGTGTGGTATACCATTATGGTTCTGATTATTACACATTTATTTCATTTAATACACGGTTAGAACGTGATAAATATATTATAAATATACATAGTTTAAATAACAATGACAGATTCTAGAAAATGTAATACATAATGATCGATGATATGTATCAAGTCCATTCTACTAGATTTGAAGAACATATTAGGTTTGTACTTCAGTAATCTATATTAAGTTTTAATTTTAGACAGACAGATTATTAACAGTGCTGTTACAAAATTGATTATAGAGAAAATGAAAGATATGCATGAATGCGAGTAATGCACACAAATAAATATGAACAAGTTTAAGAAATCAATAGTAGTGAATCTATTTAAATACTAAATAATAATCATTTGAGTATTATACTATGTGTATGATGTTATAAACTTATTGTTAATTTAGTATTTCTTATCAAGTCATCGAACAGAAAGGATATGATAAAAATCGAGTGTTTAAAATTTTGACCACATTTCAGGTATAATAAATTTTTTATTAGGTGCTTTAATCAGAATTTATGTTTTGTTTGTACTTCTTCCAAAATCTAATGCTATTCAAGAAGTGCCTACATAATTCAGCTGAATTAACAAGTCCATTTTAGGATGGCTAAATTATATGGAATAAAAAGTGTCTAACGGGCAACAGTTTGAATAGAAATGTACAAGGAATACATGTTTAACATTTACGTCAGAGATAATATTCTAATGCAAAATCCTTTCCTTCGTCAAAGTCACACAACTGTCCCCATAATAAGTGGTCAGAATCGCTCGACCCCATCTCTAGCAGGATATCTCAATCCATCACGAGATGGTTTCTAAATAATAAATCTTTTCATTTCTATTGTTTCTTTATATTTATTAAAGAGTATCATCGAAAAATAAAGTGTTCGGAAAAAAATATTGAAATATTACTTTCTTCTTTTCCATACCATTTTTTTAATATATGTACATGATAAGTTACGTATATTAACACAACATAAATATTTATGTGAAAAGCCTTATGTTAAATGCAGTAAAAGTATAATGTATGGAATATAAAAAAAATTGTATCAATTAATTTTACAATACAGGAAACTATTTTTATAATAATTGAAGGGTAGGTTAAAATTAAATATGCGCCAATTACTGTGGAATTTGGATTTCAACTAATTAGATTTTTGGTCAATCGGTCAATTAAATGTCTATATTCATATTCTTAGAAATAAATACAATAATTGCGGACAATGTTTTTAATCTTAGTTTAAGTGAAAAAGTGTTCTGCGAGGCGTGCGGTGTTCGTAGCGTTTATTACCTGCTATCAGTCAACACACAGCGTTCAGAAGCGATGGGCAAATATGAAGTGTAATCATAGCTGAAGATATTATCGATATGTATTTAGACGAAAAATAATTTAAAAAATTTGACGTGTGTAATAAGAATGCTCCAAGTGTCATTGTTAAACAAAGAAAAGAGTTTGTTCAATATTATTTAATAGTTTAAGGTTAAATAAAGCTAAATTTGCAAGAATGTCAGTGTCGACCTTAGACTATGTATCAAAAAAATATCCATATTTCAGGCTTCAACTGAATTTCACCAAGTATTTGCTCGCAAGTGCTGTTAAAATATAAACTGGTTTGAACTTGCACTCTCACACTATGCCGAACGCAAACAAGCACGCTCTCCCCACCGTTCCAGGCGGTCGCCACTCATGCATTAACGTGAGCTTGCTGTGCACGCTGCACGCCCTGCCACGCAGAACGCTCGACTCAAGCGTGCACTCAGGCCTTAAACTTATTCTCTTAACTATCTTTCTGCGTTCGTGATTGAATTTTGATGAAAATGAATTAATTCTGTGTATCGAAAGTCCTTTAAATAAGTGAATGGGATATGCAAAGATTTCACATTATTCTGAGAACGACTGTTTTGGGAGTACGGTAGATGCGGTCGCCGTAACTTAGGTAATGAAATATTACGGGAACGTCCCCATGAAGTCTATGACCGTATCTCAATTGATATCAGGTCTGTGGCTGTGTTGACAGTATTCCCGGAAGTGTATTCCAAGCGGTGCGCTCCGCAGTTCGGTTCTAGACACATACCTATATGGGTATGCACATACGTATGCCTATGCGGCAAATATAAACAGGTCAATAACGAATTTATTTATGAATATTTAAATGTATAAGTTTATATATATATAGAAATTTATTATTGTTTAAAAATTAGAAAAAACTATTGTTAAAAATAATATGTGATTGGCCCTGTTGTCGAATTAAAAAAATATAATTAGATAAATGTAATAAAAAAATTTACGTAATTAAAAAAATGTAATTCCTTGTGAATATTAGACATTTTTGAGATGGAAAGTGAAAGCAAAAGATACCAATAGGTAAGAAGCCGTTCATTTATATCTGTTTATATAATATAACAAAGTGCCTAAACATCTACTAAGGTTTTGACACTAAACGGGTAGTTTTGCGGTAAGGCAACAAAAAATGTTATATCTTGAAGCGAAAATGGATCCGAAAAATAAACATCGTTATTTACTCGCCGTGGTATTAATTTATCTTGATAGCTCGTGCTAATCCCGGCTCTCAACCCTTCTTCTAATTGGGTCCATTCGTGCTGGACAATTCAAGATGATACGAATCACACGCCTCCCCTTTCGGCGCATGTTTACCCAATTAGGGATACAATAACTCACATGGAATTTTAAATTTATATCCAGGATAAGCTTTTATCAAAGGTTTAATTGTTAAAAGGGAAACTTGGATATTTGTACTTAGCGCACAGGTGATTCGTTAGCAATAAATTAATTTTAATTGAATGTCGAGACTATTTCGTCAATGATCTTCCAATACCAAACGTAGGGGTTTTTACAACTTTTTAATCATTTTTTAAAATGGTTTAGCAGAGGTATGTAGGTATAAAATTCAATGTCTTTCTGTTTTCTATACACTCTTACACTCTGACTGATCTAAACCAAATTTTGCATAGTTACTTTTAAGAGCTCGGTGCAAAACATTTCAAAACATCCGCCACCCTCGATATAAATGTGTTTTATATTGAGTGCAATATACTCATAATTTTGCAAAAGTACTCTTTACGATACATAGAAGGATATAGGCACTACCGCTTCATTCCTTGGCTGCCTTACCATCCCTTACGTATTTATTATTTTGAATGCCATTCATTCTAAATTTAACACAGTTACTTTTTAGGATTCTACGCAAAACTTAGGCACCGTCTCTCCTCCCCTTGGGTACCCCACCCCATTCCTTCCTCCCGAATTATTCTTTAGGATCTTGCGCAAAACAAAGGCATCATCCCCCATCACTTTGGTCACTCCAATATTTCTTTTTGATCCTGATAAAATATAGTAATCCCCTCCCCCCTTCAATCGTCAAACATCTCAACTCTCCCCTGCCTGGACTATATTGTATACATCGTTATCATTTATAGCTTACGAAAAACAAATGTCACTCCTTTCTGTAAACCTCTATCTTATATTATAAATAATTCTGAATCTATATGACGCTGGGTACCGACCGCTACTCTATATAATATATAAAACTGAATATCTGTCTGTCACAGTTTTACACCTTTTGATCTCATCAAACTTTGCATAATTATTTTTAGGACCCTGCACAAAATATAGGTACCCTACCTCCTTCCCCCAATATAAATGTATATTATATTGAATACCATACGTTAAAAATTTTGCGGAATTTGTTTTTAGGACCCTGCGAAAAATATAGAAACTCTCACTCCCCCGAATTCAATTATCCTATTGTCTGAATGAAATTTTGCATTACAATAAGTAAGGGTTTTATTCAAAAACATGTAATTTATAACTAAATCTGAATTACGGACAACGACGGGTACGTAGGTATAGCTAGTAGATTATAAAGTTTAATTTAAAAGACGTGCTTTTTTTATTAAACAAAAATAGACATTTTTAATATACAGGCATGTTTTATTTGTTTGCCTTTAGGTATCACTTCACTTCACTCTTATTTAAACCATAAAGAAAGAATACGTAGATTGTTGCACGGTATATGGTTGCGTTTGAGACGCTCGGGGAAAGTAACATTAAAAGATCACAGGAAGTGAAGATCTTTAGAAGGGAGAGAAAAGCGCGGAGCACGAAAAGGTCACCGCTGCTTAACACACGTGACCATGTCAATAAGTTACAAACGGCAGGTTAAACCTTTTAGTAGGAGACACTTCAAAAAACTGAGGCTTTTCGGAGGCCATGATTATTTTATGCGAAATTTACGGCCTTTCACGCGGGGGTTCTCCTCTGCCCCCTTCTCCCCGGTCCACCCTCGCAGGTGTCCCCTGACCTATTTAGACCGGGAAAAATCGAGAAAAACGTACCGTTTAACCTACATGCAAATAAAATACATCATAAAAATTCCGACTACTCGCAGCGAAGTATTTCTTCTATATGCAAAGACGCCATTGTTTCCTCGGGTTCGTTATTCCTACCGAGAAGTCTGTTTTCAGGAATTTAAATATAAACAAAAGAAAGCTACCTAACAAGATACAACGAGACTTCCAAGATGAAGAGCTCCTCAGTTTTGTCAGCTTGAAAGAACAAATGTTTTGTGGTAGAAAAGAAATGAATATTTATCAGTAAAATAGGTAGGTAGAAATTGAAAATGCTTTCTGTAAACTATCATTTAAGAAGTATGGTAGCTTCTCATTATTTTATCATATTATATTAATTATAAAAAATGTATCTCGAGTGTAAATAATTTTCTATAATATAAATGTTTGAAAAAGGCGTAGTGCAAAAAAGCTCGATGGAATTATTTTAAAACACCGTATTATATTTATAATAATAATAATAACTATTTATGCGGATGCTTGAAAATATAAAAATGTTTCAATTAATAAATTAGCATTTAAAATAACTGAACCATTCGAAAATATATTAAAGAAAACGACACAATAATACATTTTTGTTTTTTAATCTAGATGCTATCGGTCAAGCGCGTTAAAAGCACGCCGTGGCGATCGTATTTCTAGAGATTTGACAACATTTTAATATTTAACTTTTTAAGTGAAAACATATTTTTACAATTTTTAGGAGGATGTCATGAATTAGCTTAATTAATGTTACAAATTACAAATTTATCTGAAATGATATAAATTATTGGTTTGCTTTGGATAAGTATTTCGATTATTTTACTTCAAGTGGACAGTTATTGAACCCAGAAAACTATTAATTCATTAATTTCATTTTTTGATGTTAAAAGTTTATTATGTGTTCGGAGACACTACAAATAAGCAATGGTTGCGAAAATGTCGTATGATTTCTCTGGCAGAAGCGACCGACTACCGCAGAAATTTGTTTGCGACGGAATTTGGAAACGAGCAATGGTGGTATTGTTCCATTGGAACCGAAGTCTGAATTGTCCACATGCCGGCAGAGCGAGTTGGCAAATGCTGCTTACTCAACAATAGTTATCATATTACCTGTGCACTGAGATACCCGAGAAGGGAGTTTCTAATCGTGTTTTATTAGTGTCACGTGGTTTTATATACGTAATAAATGACTCATGTTAACGCAGTATTAACACAAGTCAATAATCACATACGTAGTTACATAATATAATAAATTTAGATCTAACAACGCACCATCGCACATTTATGAATTTTTATAAGAGATGGAAATTGATTTTGAATGGTATTATTGAAAAATAAAGTGTGTCTCGATTTCCTAAATCGGATGGAGAACCTATATGCGTGAATGAAATAAGCTTAAAAGGGTGAAAAGTTTACAGTCACATTGGTAAGCTCCAGAGAGGAAAAAAGGAGAGTCGTTTACAAAAAAAATCTGGTACTCTTGACCGGCTGTTGACGGTTAAGACCGTTAACAATTTTAGGATGCTGATAAAAATTAATTATTAGGTCTACATGACTACAGTAAGATCTGTAAGTAAAAACTTCTATTACGACTTGTCTACGATTGAGATTTCTTTCGGAGATTTGACTCCAGTAGGTGGTATCCATAAAGATCGGCACAGAATTCAGCTTTAAGTGAGAACGACTATGAATCATCATTTCATACGTTTCGCCCGTGGATTAAAATTACAAATCAGAGTCTCATTGAGAGATCATCTTGATCTCGGACCTTTATGAATTCTTCTTCTTCTTCTGCGGTCCCTCGATACGGGGATGAAGTCTGCCATGGTTATCGATTGTGTGTCCGGGTGCGGTTGAGGAGCCCTATTCTCGAAACGCACATCCTTCCACATGTTGTGCACGTGCATCCGTTGAGCAGGGAGGTTCTGAGTGATGGATCATCCTCTTTTTATTTTCTCTTTCTTCCTTTTTGGCTAATTGCATCAGCCCTCTTCCCCTCGCAAGTTTTAGACTTGGGTTGGCCATGGCAGAGGCCTGTGCGTGAAATTATTTAAGGTGTAGGTGATGATACACAGTACCACTAACATTATCTTGAAATAGTGGACAGCTTGGTCCAATAACAAGGGTGAACCTTTATACCTTTATAAGTAGATAAGGAATGAATGACTAATTGAAAATTAACAAGTAAATATCTATGATAGAAATCAAAACGAAAGACCTAAAGATTTTAAAGGCTCTGGTAGGAGCCTTAATATTTAAAGAGCATGCATGAACACATAATATAATACGATAAAATTATTATATTAGGAAGAATGAAAGACGTGGCTTTACTGTGATTTCTGAATAAACCGCATGTATCTACATTCATAAACAATATCAAAACAAAATGCTTTTATTGCTCAAATGTTCAAAAATTGCCAATAAGAATTGCTAATGTATCAAATTTCGCGTTTAACATTTACACTTTTTAGAATTTAATTTGAATTTGAATACTACTGTAAATATATAGTTTAAGTTTATCAGAGTCACTTCATAGAGATCATTTTCTATAATAATCAATAATGACGACAATTATATAAAAGTATATAATGATTTTTCAGTGTGTGCATTAATTTGAGACTATTAAATCTGTTAAATTTTAAATGATGTTTGAGTTGTGGGGGTAGCTGCCAACTGTAAATAACTATGAACGGGATATAACAAATATCATGGAATATTTAACCGAGCAAATGATTTTATTTTCATTGCGGTTTTCAACTGCTGGCACATATGTAGTTCACCGATTTCATACATGTTTAAAGTCGTTCATTTAATAATATGATAAACATAATAACCAACAATAATTTATACCTTAATCATTGCAGTTAAAATTTAAAATTGTTATTATTTTATTATTAGATATTGGAGAAGAAAAAAATATTGAATGGCTTCGAAAATAAATATAATGTATATGAGTATATAAAAATGTTTTTGGAATATTGATCGATTGACAGTACAAACTGAACCTCAACTTATACGACTATGACGAATCTCCGCCAACCGTCGTAAATTTAAGTAGCCCTATAATGATTTTTTGCAACTTTCTTCATCACAACATCGAATTCTTTCATAAAATGGAATGTCTATACTAATTTATGTGCTCGTCAGCAAATTTGTTATATAAAATTTGAATTTCTAAATACAATAATGTTGTATTATATTCTAATACGAGCTAATACGTGGACCCCATATGTCTATAAATTTAATTGTATTGGCTGTATGATAAATAATAAAAAATCTTCAACAATATCAAAACAAAATTTGCAGATATCTGAAATGTCAAAAAAAATGAAATTGCAAAAATGAATTTAATTTTGAAAGTGTCATGTTTGGCGTTAAAAATTATTAGGTCATTAAATATGAAATTTACGATTTAAATCAAAAGTTTGATTTATAACACGTCAAAAAAAAATCAGTATAATTAATTGTTGTATGCGCGTAAACTATCGACAAAGTTTTGTCATCTTAATGGTTGCTTGTTTATGCCGATAGCAAAAAACCCTGGTGAGTGAGTTGGCGATGAAGTCACGAAAAATATTTTTCACTGCTGGTCGAGAATTAAATAATTTTCCTTGCAAGAGGTGGTCCAATGCTTGTTAGTCAGTTGTTGAAAAGACTGATAGATACGAGAGTTTCCAAGTCCAGTTCCTGTTGTTTGTGTTCGAGTGCTGTCTTGTCAGTACCTATTAACTAATATTCATCATTTTATTCACTTGGTTTACAGCAAACATTTGTGATCAATTGGGTATGTTTAATTAAACTGTAATGGATAATAGAGACTGTCCACAACGCAGGCATTAATTTTTTTGGTATACAGTGTGTTTCAGAGTGTGTTTCGGTACACCATTTTTATTCAACCGTTGTGTTGAACAATTTGTTTCTAATGGTTCAATATTCTTGGAATAGTGACGTTAAACCTCGGTGTTAATCACTGAGGTACTGTGCGTTCATTATCCATATTTTAACCAAACACGCCGTTGATATTTAGAGCTGTCTGTGTTGCATTGATTCCACGATGGAACTCAAATTCGAAAATAATACAAATTTTTGACTTATCCATGATTTCACAAAAATTGATCTGAAAAAACGATTCGAAAGAGTAATGTACTTTTACACTAAAGAAAATATCAAAGTAAAATGTCACAAATATCAACACTCAGACTTGTGTTTACTTATATGACAATCGAACAATACTCGAAAACGTAATAGATTTTTTTTAAACTCGAAAGTTTACAATAAAAAAGATATTCAGTAATTTTCATTTACATAGTTCCATAATCTCAAATGCAGCCAGTCTTTCTGGATATAATGGCTCGTGTCCACACAATAAATTTTTAGGAGATTCTCGACTCGAGACAATCTCTGAGATACGGATTTTGCTCTCATGACATGCTTTGGAGACAACTTTTGGCTTTCAAATTCACTGTGTATACACTGTTTCTCAGAGGTTCGTCGTCTCGCGTCATACTTCATATTCGTACGTTTAACGTTATGTTAATGTTTAATGACTTAAATCTAACTTTCAGAATATGTAGTTATAACGATCTATAGTAGTTTTAAGTGATGTTTATGTGTACATATCAAATCTCGCTGTCAAAACGTAGGTACGCCGTGTACAATATTCATGAATTTATCTTCAGAACAAAATCTCATCATGTATGTATACACGGTATTGAGATGTATCTCAACTAAATCTTTGAGATTGTCTCCTTCCGTGGACATCGATCTAAATATACAATACCGACGATGCTTACAAAGTATACAATAGGTACCTATAAAAAAAAAAATTATTCATAAAATCAGGTTTTGTAGAGAAAAAAATAAAGTAAAGACTTGAAAGACAGACGCAATACACTTTTGTCAATCTCCAAAAGTTTTTAAAACATAAATAGTGCCTAAACTTACAGAGAAAGTTATAATGTGTCCACAGGATATATCTTTAATTCAAATAATAAGCAATGCGCCTGTGAAATACTAATCACCAACGCTCGATGGTATACAATTTGCATGAAATAGGTGAAATAATAAATATATTATTTAAAAACGTATGTTTTCACTAATTTATTAGTTAAATTAAAAGTTTATTAGTTTTAAATGATAGTGTATAACTTTTGATATAAATGAATAATAAAAACTTACATTTTTGTAAAAAAACTCGAAAATTAGAATAAAAATATTATTGAAAGTCGTGCCTTCAAATATTATTAACAATTTCTCCTTCGGACAACGCATTTAAAATGTTTCATTAATAGCGCTCAAAAACATATAATTAAATAACTGGCTTTAAAAATTACCACAGGCGAAACTCAAACAGAAATAAATAAAAATGCAAACTCGCTTGCTTGACAGATAATAAATTATAACCAATATAACTTTTATTTACGTAAACACGTTGACACAATGACGCTGGACTTTGTTGGAATAAGTACACTATGAAAAAAAACTTGTAGTCTATTTGCAGTTTGCAAATCAAATATGGAAATATTTAGAAGGTGTCATTGCACGCAGTTTTTAATGAGGATTAATCCCTTTCGAAAACGACAGAATTAAGAACAAATTGTTTGAAAATGCAGAAAATTGGCAGACGTAAAGATACCTATATAGATTCAGTAAGAAAATATTTACTTCAGTATGATTGTCATACGGATTGAACAGATAATTTAAATGGATACGTTTACGTGCTAGCAAATTACCTATAAGCATCAAGATGAAGTTGTTTATAAATGATTCGCAATTTTTCTGAATAAACTACGCCTAAACAAAAGTCGTGGAGTACGCCATAGACAAGGTTACATTAATCTGAGTTATATAACGGTTAAAATTTTACAGGGTATTTTCATTACATAAAGATTATTTAATTTATTTTTATTTTCCAAAAATTTTTGTAACAGCTTTTTTGCTTGTACGTAGTGCACACCCTTGATTATTAAGTATAAATGGCCTCAGCCTACTGCGATTTACATTTATAATCTGTAATAAACTTGCGTTGTTTTTGTTAATTTTTATACTATACGAAGAATTGAGTTAACATAAATACATTTTAGTGCTTTTTAAAACAAATCCTTTTGTTTATCGTTTATACATTTTTATTTATTTAAAAAATATTTGTTTTATTCTGGCACGACGATGACGTGTTAATTTAATTCGCAAATTAGAAGTAAATCCAGTAGCACTTACAACGGTGTTTGTTGCAATAAAGCAAGGATCAAAATAAAAATAAGATGAAACTTTTGTAAAATGTGGTTTGCTTTTTCCTTACCAAACCCTGACGGGCGACACGCCAGTAAATTTCATAAATTGACAAAAGTATCTGGTGATAAAATATTGTTTTATTTTGTTCAAAAAATCACTGAGCAACTTGTCACTTGTGAATTGTGAATAAAGATTGGATGGTTAACGAACCGAGACAGGCTTTTATGAAACTCTCCGCCCACATGATTGAAACTCAAATTACAACGAACAGATTTTCAACATACAATGAAAATTAAGTTACATCGTCTTCGAGACATTTTCTTGTCGGAATTTTCTTACAAGGACTGCCATGTCTGGAAAAGTAATCATCGCAATGATGCCGAGGATGTACGCAAGGCAAAACTTGAGAAAACATTTCATATCGTGAAATACAATATAATATATTTAGTCGAGTATAATGGATGAAAGATCTTTCGATTTTGTGAAATACAAAAGTTAAGAGGAAGTATTAATCGTTACGATACATCTAGACGATATATTATATTATATATTGTTAATAAGAAAATAGTTTAAGAAAAACTCAATATAAATTACATTTTTAACAACTAATCAGTAACCACGAGTTTCATGAAAATTTATTATTTTTAAATTAAAATTACCGATATATTTATATAATTTACCTAAAATATTTATTGCATTACATTGGTTAATTTGAAATAAAGTAAATTTTGTAATTTTTATAAAGGTGTAGTTGCTCGTAAACCATCAGGGTGAGGTAAGTGGGAGGGGTATTGTTTGACGCGCGTGATTTGATGATTTGCCAGTCGCAATGAGTCATTGATCGGGAGCGCACCGTGTGTTCATGGTTGAGCAATATTTAAAGTGCAGCGATTCATTGGTTAGTGCGCATCGCTCTTTTTGTACTCACTTTAATATTCGACGAGTAAGTGAAGGGCTGAGCACGCAACTTATCTGGTGTTGGGTTCAAAAGCTCAAACAGGAAGGGACAATGTAACAGTAAGTAACTAAACTACTCCGGGATAATCAACGTCAGCAGCGACGCCAGAACATATGACTCAAATTCGACGTGAAATTATGCGCAATCCGCGTAAATCGATAACGAAGATTGCAGCCTTTACTGGAATAAAAAAATCAATAGTGCACGTTATTTATAAATAATAAATTATTATTATAAATTATTATAAATTTATTTATAAAAAAAACTACAGTTTCACCCGTACAAACTGCAAATTGTGCTGTTTCTCAACAAAAATGACTATTATTTACGTGAAACCTTAGCGAGAACGATGCTGCATCGTTTTGGAACAGCATGAACGCTTGGAAACATATTTTTTACTGACGAAGCACATTTTCATATCTATGGCTATGTTAATAAATAGAACATGAGATATTGTTGCCCCGACAACCCATGAAAATGCCATCAAAAATGTTTGTATTATCCAAAAATGACAGTGTGGTGTGCAATTTCTGTCTGACGGATAATTGGCCTTTATTCTTTTAACCAGTGAGAGACGGTCACTGCTGACGTGTATTGCTAAATGATCAACAAGTTTTTGGTACTGCAACTGTAGCTGTTTCCCAAGTTCATCATCAGAACACAATTTTAGCAAGACGGGACCACTCTACACACAGCTAGAGTTTCAATGGATGAGCTCAGGGAAATTTTTCCCAATAAATTAATCAGGAAGTACGGAGACATACCCTGGGCACGTCAGTCATCGGACATTACACCGTGCGACTTTTTTTGTGAGGATATATTAAGTCGAGAGTTTACAGCAACAATCCTTGAACAATTCAGGCGCTACAAGAAAATATCCGCCGTGAAGTTGCTGCCATTGAACTAACGCTTTGCTCTCGCGTGTTCGCAAATTTAAGAGTCTGATTGCAAGAGTGTCTTGAGAGAAATGGACTACATTTAGGCGATATTGTTTATAAAACGTTATATTAGCATCGTTAAACTCCATTTTGTATAAATAAAATATGAGAATACCATTACAGTTTTAATATTAAACTTGAAAATTTTCCGCTGGACACCTTTTATTTTGATTCATGACGTATTTCATGAAATACATGCTAAGGTTAATATATGTAAAATATATAAATTAAATATAATAATAAATAGAATCGAAATATTAACCGATACACATTTTTATCACTCGTGTTTTTATCAAATAAATCTATTAGAAAATAAAGCCCACAATTTAAAAACTTACACATACTCGTAATCTCAATGATAATAATAATTTCTAATAATAAAAACTTGACTGATTTAAACAATCTCACAGTAGTATTCAAATGTCTATCGCAAAATTTGACATATTAGTAATTTAATTCTTAAGGCAATCTTGTGATATTGATTATGAATTTGAAAATTTGTTTTTGAAGATTAAACACGCGGAATTCACAGGTTGGCTCGCCTTTTAATACATACAAATTATTTTAAATATTATTTTGCTTACTTTTTGGGTTGTATTGCATTATTTCCTTCAGCATCTTATTAGATATAAAAAAATCTTTAATATTAGAATCAGATATGTAAGTGCATTTTTATAGATCCTGATATTTTACCGTAATAAATTATTTTTAATTAAATAATCTCTTAACACTTAATCTAATATAATTAATAACTAATTATATTGAACGAACAAGCTGTTATTTATTATATTCCTCATTTCAATTACTTTTCGTCAATTTCCACCTCACACTACCACTGAGGCCACGCCCCCGTCGCGCAATTGATTTCTTTGCTTAAATTATTTTTTGAATCAGTTAGTGTGCGTCCGCACTAATATATGTACAGTGGTATCGAAACCGTCGACGTTAACTTAATAAAAGTGGTTAGTTAGTTTTAAAAAAAATTAATAATATTTTTTTTTTGAAAGTAACATAATATACTTACTTTGGGTTGTACATTTTATTGGGGTGACTCGTTAGTAAAACTTAAGCGAAGTTATAAAAAAAATATTATTGGTCCGAGTCACTTTTTGCACTAGAAGCGAAAAAGTTTCCGCTAAATGAATGCACTAATATCAATACCCAATACTGTTGGGAGCACCCCGGTTAATTAGTGCGCTCTTCGGTGTGCCGGGTGTGCGGGGGCGGGACCGCGGAGGGGGGAAGTGGAAAGCTCCCCCGCGGAAACTTTTAGAGGGCTCGCGCCGGATATTACGAGCTCTAGAGTGCGACTCACTTTTAATATTAGCAAAGTAATAACGGAGAACAGTTATAGCCGCTGGCTGATAGGGTCAACATCGCCAGACGTGAAATTAAATTTTTTATGATTTTTCAAAATGATACTGGGTAGAGTATCCACTCTGCACACTTATTTTGAAAATTGCAGTGTATCTATATCTACACCCAAATGTGTGCAATTAAGTATATATATATTAAAAATGCGAAAACGATGAATTTTTTAACATAAATGGATTAAATTATAACAATTATTAATTAATCAAAGACAATAAAAAACCTATTTATGTTAGGTGGTCCTGGTTGGAAATGATATAAATCCATATAATACACATATTCAATTAAAATATGTATCTGAAAAGATAAATAAATATTTTAAATGAAAACACAAGTTTGTTGTGAGGTTACAATATCAATTTCAATCCCGGTAACAACAAAACATTTTTTGATAGATAGACTTTTTTATGTATATCTTACTAATTGATTGATTTAATTACTGTTATAAATAAATATATGAAACTAATTTAGATGAATCACTTGGAAAGATATACAGAGAAATCTATTTATCGAAAAATATAGTCAGAACCGGAACTCGGACCCGGAACTTTATATTGCCGGTAGAGACCTTTAACCGATTACGCTACGGTACGCTATACTGAAGTCGCCAGTTATCATCTATACTATTAGATATACGTTTGCTTAGTGAGAGATCAATTTTTTTGTATTGGATACAATTTAAAGTTTCGGGTTCGAGTGTGATTTCAATATAAAATAATAAAAGTAATGTGGTTGAGACGAAAATTATGTGATAGAATAGAAAAGTGTATCACTCTATCCTTTCTGTCTACTCTTTGAGAAATAGTATGATGGTGTGTAAGTATTAGGGATTCTGTATCGAGACAACCCAGGAATCTCATGGTTTATTGCTGTCTCGAGTACCGGAAATTAAAAAAAAATAACCCAAGATTCGAGACTCGATTTTTCTTGATAGTATTAATTTTAAACAAGTTAAGTTATATAAATTAATTGAATCTGAACTAGAAAGATATATGGAAATAATCTATTTATAGAAAAAAAATAGTTGCTGACCATTGCGGTACAGCAGGTGATGCACGTGTGTCAATTCTTGTAGCTTCTAACTACTAACAGAGCGAAATATGTACGAGTATTTTATCAGTTGTAAAGATTCTGAAGGTAGTAGTTTTGTCGCTTTGTTCAAATAGGGAATTATGTTGGTTTATGATTGTACAGTGTGTTGCAAATATTTAGGATAGTCGTGTTATCTTTAGACGAAACAAAATTTAGATGAGATGAAATTTTTTTTTTTTTATGGGACTTCAGTTTATCTATTGCCGTCCGATGTGTTTCATTATCACTTGTTTTTTTGTGTATTTAAAAAAAAAGTAATTTTTATAGGTGTACCTATGTATATGTTTTTTTGTAATCTATTTATAGATCTGTGCTTAATAATTTCATTTAAAAAACTACTAATAATTATTTCATCGAACTATTTTTATTCGATTTAATACGGATAATATCCCTAATAGCTACTGTAGATAATACATAATACATAGATCATAGAAAATTATTCAGTCTTTATAAAATAATGTATTCACAGTGGTAAAGAAATAATGAAAAAAAAGTCAAGTATATATTTTACCCAGATATCGATTTCATTTATAGCACCACATAATTGGTATTTTACTGTTTGAAGTACGAATTTTGTGGTTAGATACTTTAACTACGAATATTGTAAAACAAAAAATATTGTATTTAACCACCGGATTTATATTTTTTGTTTACAATCGGACAATATAAAATAAAAACTAGTATTTGATATATTTTTGTGTGACCGTGAATGGCCACTCAATCGATGAAATATATTTAGTTAAAAGATTAAATATATTTTTAACAAATTTGATTTATTAAAAATCTCATTCGTATCATTTGTGATACAATAAATAATTCTGCACACATATTTCAAAACAATGCTAAAATAAATTTTAAGAAATAGCGAATAGAAGAAAAAGCTTTTTTTTAATAAATAAAAAAATTAAAACTTGCACTACTTATAACGAAAAAACAAAAATACTTAGGATAAACTTTTAATTAATTTGCTGTAATTTGTATACGTAAAGTTTCTATGGCTAGAAAGTTCGTGCTCCGCTCACAAATCACTACATGCGCAACAGCGTACACTCTGTGGTCTCAACAGGGATTACGCATCCATTTTTAAAATTCGTAGGAATATTTGCGTATTGTAATATATCTAGGTGCAATTGAAAACTGTTCAAAATGAGTAACAAAGCAGAGAAAAATACTTTTTTGCCACGTCTTCATAAAACGTTTCACACTTTTCTTTCATTAATATTTTATAATAAATTGTAAATTTATTGATTATACTCAGTACTTTTGAAACAATATTATAATTCACAGTCACCTATTATCATACTCGTCACAAGTGTTTTTCATCGTTTCTTGTAAGGCATCATTTTGTTGCTTCCAATTAAGACATTTCTAGTGTAGGTTCTTGCAGGTTCCGCTGCGCACCTACGGTCAGTGTTTCCGCAAAATCTAGCAACTAAAATATTTTTTCGATAAATTGATTTTTTCTGTATATCTTTCTAGTTGACACATTTAATTCGTATTAACCAGTTTTGTAATGTTGAAAGTATAATTAATTATTGAGAAAATTGTAGTAGCTTATAATTTATCATAGTACAACAGTAAACAGATATCAGCCAGCCAAAAATAATTTTAATATGTAATAAATTGTTCCGGCGGTAGCACAATTTCCTCCACCTTTCATGGCTGTTGGCCGCCAACTTATTTAACGTTACATACATTATCAAAAATCTAAAATAATCTGTTATACATACATCTTAATCTTGTTATTATACATAGATCCATCTATTATATATACATCTTAATATTGTTATTATACATACACCCAACAAAATATAATTAAAACTTGCATTGTGTACACGAGATCCTATTGTGTAACTGAAGTTCTTGAACGCGGATGAACTCTCGCGTCTCGGAGATTTTGCAGTAAATAATGATATGCATCAGTTGGTCTTTTCGTTACGGCTCGCTTCAAACTCAACTCTTGCACCATTAGAACGGTAATTTTTGACATATCCTTCTCGAGATGGTGATTCTCACAACCAACATAAAAATTAATACACAATAAATACATGAACTTCGTTTTTTTCTACCCTGGCGAAGGAGTATATGTTTTGAAACCGGTCAGCATCGTAAAATGAAATTCGTATTTAAAAGGTACTTTTATCCGCATTTTAAAACGTTGATGCATAAAAGTTACTTTTTCAAAATTATAAATAAAACAACAGAAGTCCATCTTGTCAGAAGGGACATTGCTTCCCACGGCGACTCTGTAAAGTAAATTTTTCATATAATTCAACACTAAAGTCATTCATAAAATAAATATTTAATGATTTCTTGGGAAAAACGTATTTCATTATAAAAACGTATTTACAACTTCAAATAATTTGTTGTAGTGTACGTTCAATGTTCAAATTTTCTCGGAAGCAGTGAATCTATCAAAGATTGATACGAAGGGTGAAATGCCAAAATTGAAAACTGTCAAAACCATATTCTCATGTTACAGCCTTGCTGAATGCTGTTCAAAATTCTTGGTAACTTCTTTGTTACTTTTATAAACATGTAAATTCAAATTATTTATTTTTGCGGAAGGTCGACAAAATAAACAAAAAAAAATCAGAATGGGTATTTTAAATATGAAAAGACTTGTGAAAAGTTTGAGATGGAAGATGGAAAGATGGAGCAAATAGTTAATTATCTTAACAAAAGAAATCACAAATCTCAGGAGCGGTCGGTTAGAAACCTTTTTATAATTTTCTAGAACAGTTTAGAATAATGTTCGATTTCCGTATAAACTTTATGATTTGTTTTTCAATTTTAAAAGTTTCCTTTGATGGATTTTAGGATAAAATTGAATTAAGAGAAACAAAACAAACATAGATATTTTATAACAAGAGCCATAGATTTTTTACTTAAAAATTCTCGTCATTCCATCCGACAATCGTTCGTTAACTTGTCAAGACTATATAATGTGCTTAGGTAGTCGAGTTAGGATGGCCATCTGTGTAGAAATTTCTATTCATGCTTTGTCAGCTCAGCTTATTACAGTAGAATGTACGTTTTTTTGAAAAATTTTTGATCGTCGAGCAAGTCGAAGCGCCGAGCAAGCCGGGGCGCCGAGCAAGCCGAGGTGCCGAACAAGCCTGGGGGCGCCCTTCAGATCCAGAAGAGCCATCTGCTTCTTCAAATATCATCACAAACGTTTCCGCTGAAGTGTTGCTCTGGAGAATGGCAACTAATTCTCCTGTATCACAATAATTACAGCTTATGGGATGTCATTAAAAAAGATTAATCGAAAAACTCACCGGTAATTTTAATAATTACTGGAAAATGAGCAAAGAAATCAATGAAGATTCGGGAGTTTGAATATTACCCATGTGAAGTCAAACTTGAGAGATACAACACTCTCCATCTTATCATCAGTGCAAGATCGAATCACAAAAAAGAGGGTCTGCTCACTGTAGGACATTGTAGTTGCGAAATCGAAGAGAATGGTTCAACAGATCCATCATTTTTTTTAAAATCAGGGATAGAGGCGCCCAGAAAAAATAGCCTGAGGGCGCCACAGAGTCTAGGGCCGGCACCGATTCTATGATATAATTGCGTCAAACATATAATACAAATTTTTAAATTATTTCGATATCTTGGATATGTATAATATGATATGGATAATGAAAAGCTGTACTTTCTAAACTAAAATTTTTCAAATTAAATATACAGCTTCAGTGGCACTTCCTGTATACCGTATTATAGAAAATGTAAAAAAAACAATGCCTTTCATATACATTTGGATAAAATTGCCCCAATTGTCCAAAGCCTTGGCCTGGTTAGGTTAAATCATTGGCCCAAAATTCGTGATACGATGTTGTTTTCCGATTTTTTGTTCAACGTAGTCAATACCAATTTACTCTCTGCAATCGATCCGAGGGTTCCGACTCATTTAACCAGAAGAAACGGTCTATTTCACTTAAGTAGGCTTAATACTAACATAATAAAACCGTCTCATTGGACTAGTAAATGTTTCAATACCAAACGAATTGCCCTTAACATTTACGTATCTTCTAAATTTCATATCAAAAGATCTATTATGAATATATTAAAAATCATAATTTTAATGCGTTGTCTTTAAAACAAGGAAAATAATATAATACATTAGAAACTCTTTTCAATTTGATGTAATTATATTCGCCAATGTTACTACGAGACATATTGTGCTTACCTATTTTAATACTTAATGTATAATAAAATTTATTAATTGTAACTTACGTGAAATCGGCATTTTAAATAATTTTTCAAATAACATGAACCTGTACTTAATATTTATGCTACAAATAGATTTAAAGTTAAATAAATAAAATAAAAAGAAGTCAGTGTGGTTCTACAAAATATTGAATTATTAAATATATCTGAGGAATGGAAGATAGGTATAGTAATAGTGGCCATTTTAAAAAAAGGTGACAAATTATCGAGGAATCATAATCCTAAATGCAATACACAAAGTCTTTTTCTCTATAATCTATGGTAGACGGGTAGTATGGCGAAGAAATCCTTGGCGGAATACCAGTGCAATTTTCAACCTAACAGATCCACCATAGATCATGTAACTTTAGAAAAAGCGCATGAATATTGACAGTATAAATAGAGAAATCATGATACACACAGTAAAAATACTAGGTATTCCGTTAAAGCTAGTAACACTAATAATATTCACATTGTCGGAGTCTAAAACAGTTGGAAATGTTGAGCTAACGGATAATGTTGAAATTGAATCCGGAGTAGGACAAGGTGATGCGCTGTTTGCGATTAGGGGCTATATTAACTACAATACATCGCAGATGTGTGCCTATGCTGATGATTTAGTTATTACGAGCCGATCTAAACAAATATTGATGGACCATGATGCCACCCAGAAAAAGAAAGCGGAAAAATTTGGATTAAATGTAAATGCCTCAAAAACGAAGTACATAGTCAGTACACGTAAATAAAAGGCACCCAAAGATGTTTGCGTAAATCACCATGTATATGAAGGGGTTAACAAGTTTACATATCTGAGCAGCCCTAATTTGAACACGGTTAATGAGATGAATTGAAGATCTGACTTCTAGCTGGAAATAAAAGCTTCTGTGCGTGTAAAAAACTATTGGGGTCGAAAATACTAAGTCATCGAAGTAAAATGCTGATACAAAACTATAGTAAGACCAGTAGTCACCTATGGTTGTGAAACATGGTGCCTAACCCAAATCGAAGAAAACAAATTAGCAGTCTTTGAACGTAAAATATTATGTAGGTCGCAAAGACTGCTTTGGGCTGGCAATGTCAAAAGAATGCCAGATAATAGGAAGTGATGTAGAAGCAGGCCAAGGAATAGGTGAATTGATTGTGTGAAAGAGAACTGGGGCAGGGTGGGAGAACACCCTGGGATGTAGTGCCGTGGAAGAAGAAGTGATTAAATATACAACATAATAAAATACAGAAATTGGGAGTGACCAAACCGACTATTGTATATTATGTAGACTATATTATTGATAGAATCGGCGTTAACTTTATATAGTTTTATCATGATGGATGGATATAAATAAAACAATGTTATAACTCTACGTGCTAATAAACTCACGTAGAGCTATAACAATATTTTATTTATATCCATCCATTATGTAGACCATTTAATTTTGAAACATCTACATCTTTAGCTTGTTTAGTTTTCGTTATTGTTGATTACAATATAATATATAGTTTTTCTTCCCCCATAATTTAAAATTACGTTGATTCGTAGCCAAAAACAATATTTCTAAGCAAAACTCATTTAATTTGGTATGGTAGATCCGTATCATAACAGATAATATTCTTGTGGATTATCATACCGCTTGAAAAAACAAGCACGTTAGAATATCATTATATATAATATTGTATTACCTCATGTTTCATGTTCAAAACATTTTCTTAATAACGAAGTAACGTCTGAAAAGTTGTTTCTTGGTAATAAGTAACTATTTTTTACGTTGGGTTAAAATAAGAGCATACAATTTTTAGTTGTGTAGCTAGCTGCAAACAATGAAAATTATAGGATATTAATTTGCTGGAATTTTGTAATAAAAAATACCTCTTTCAAATTTATAAACAGACCAGGATTTGACGAAAGGAGAAAAATATATGTAATATATATTTTTTGAATCCTTTGTTTTATAGTACGATTGCCGGTACGGTTAAACGATTTTATATACATGCCTATATGGATGTATTATCAGTGAGCGGATACTATGGTCTGAGAATGCAATATATTCTACGGACGCCTCTTACAAAAATATTTCCCTCACAGTCACATATTGTTATAAAAGAAAAAAATATTAACGTGTTAAAAACTTTTTTTTAAAATTTTGTATATATATTGAGAATGATGAGAAGATGGTTTTGCACATGAAAAGAATAATGAAATGTAAAACTATTTTTTTTTCTTAAAATTATTTTCATAAATAATCATATATTAAATGAAAATTGATATATAATTATTCTGTGTATTATTATTTATGATATGTCTACCTCGAGAGTTCACTAGTTCGAATATCTCTACTATTCCTTTTTATTACTCTCATATCCACCATTGTAGGTTGTCCACGTGACAAGTCAGTATTCTTATCACAAAATAATATAAACCAAAAGAATTCAATAGTTTATTTGTCCCCTCGTTTTTACGCGGGGACAGCTCGTTTTTTACTTTCCTGCTCAGCAAAAATGGCGCATTTTATCTACATAAAAATGTATCTGTGTCAACACGCGTTCTCAATTTATTTTATTTTAATCTCAGAATACAGAATACTTTTTAGAACATCACAAACTTCTTACTATTTCTTATTTATAGTAAAGGTGTCCAGCTGAAAATTTTCAAGTTTAATATTAAATTTAGAAAAAAAACTACATATTTTATTTACGTAAAATGGAGATTAATGATGATAATTTAACTAAATATATAAACAATATCGTCTAAATGCCGTCCATTTCTCTCAAGACACTCTTGCAATCGGGCTCTTAAATTTGCGAACACGCGAGAGCAAAGCGTTGGTTCAATGGCAGCAACTTCACGGCGGATATTTTCTTCAAGCGCCTGAATTGTTCAAGAATTGTTGCTGTAAACTCTCAACTTAAGATATCCTCACAAAAAAAAGTCGCACGGTGTAAGGTCCGGTGACCGAGGTGCTTAGGGTATGTCTCCGTACTTGCTGATTAGTTTATTGGGAAAAATTTCCCTGAACTTCTCCATTGAAACTAGCTATGTGTGGAGTGCCCCCGTCGTGTTGAAATTGTGTTCTGTTGTTGAACATAGGAAACAATTACAGTTGCGGTACCAAAAACTTTTTGATCATTCAACAATACACGTCAGCAGTGACTGTCTCTCGCTGGTTAAAAAAATAAAGACCAATTATCCGTCAGGCAGAAATTGCACACCACACTGTCATTTTTAGACAATACAAACGTTTTTGATAGCATTTCCATGGGTTGTCGGGGCAACAGTATCTCATGTTCTGTTTATTAACATAGCCATAGATATGAAAATGTGCTTCGTCAGTAAACAATATGTTTCCAAGCGTTTGTGCTGTTCCAAAACGTTGCAGCATCGTTCTCGCTAAGGTTTAACGTAAAGAATAGTCATTTTCGTCGAATTTGAGCCACATATTCTGGCGTCGCTGCTGAAGTTGCAAACACGCGGTGCGCTCCCGACCAGTGACTCATTGCGATTGGCAAATCCGCAAATCACGCGCGTCGAACAATATTCCTCCCACTTACCTCACCCTGATGGTTAACGAGTAATTACAATTTAATCTTGAAATTTTTCCGCTGAACATCCTATATTTAAGCGAACGGTGCTATAAATATAAACATACCTAAGTTGAATTAAATCTTTTAAATACTAATGGCGAGTAAATACGTCAACTTTTATATCACGCTAAGTTACAAGCAAGATGCCACGTACTTTTCGACCTTGCAGAGATTGAATTAAATGTGATTTTCATTCTCATATACATATTAGATTTTTATAGACCTTTAAAGTCAAGACGCTTAAAGCCTACCTAAGTACGTGATGACAATGATATTTCATTTGGGGATCTATAACACCTCTCTTACGATTGTACTAATAAATCCAAAAATATCAGTAATGAAGTTGGTGATAAATCGTGCAATAAGTAGTTTCATAAATTGCGAAAATACTCTTTTTTCATATATATGTTTAATTTAAGGTTTTCGCGAGCACTAGTGTTTGGAACTGACGTCTCGTCTGGGTTAGATCGCAGAAATATAATATAACTAGAAATTTTCTGAAAAATTTTAAAGTATATTTGAAAAAAAGTATAACTTCTCAGGTATGTGAGATTTTTTTTATAAATATGATTTCATATCAAATATATAGACAATATGTTTTATAATATTTTATTACAAAATATTCTGAAGCCTTTGACATTTAATAAGATATATGTATATATATATACATATATATTTATATGTGTAATTTAAGGTTTTCGCGAGCACTGGTGTATGAAACTGGCGTCTCTTCTAGGTTAGATCGCATTTTTTGTAGATGGTAAAAACCATTTTGTTGCTTGCGATTAACATATGAAAGAATGTATATAATTAATATTAATGGATTGACTTCAAACTTAAATTTATTCAACCGTAGGAAATTTATTTCTCCTGCAAGAAAGTACGGTTGTACCGTAATTTTTTGAGGTAACGTTTTGACAATGGCTCGTATTACCGTGCCGAAATCTCGGCAGAACCATCTACAAAAAAACTTGATCTAACCCAGAAGATATATATATATATATATATACATACATATGAAAAAGAGGTATTTTCGCAATTTATAAAACTATTTATACGAGTATAAAATACACATTTACTAATTCAACTATTTAATTTTCTAAAAATTAAAATCACAGTTAATTGAATAGTTTTTTTTACTGATGAAAAATGTAACCCTATAATATTTTAGAAACACATTTCTTTTCGCAGTCAATGAAACGTAAGCGGAAGGAGCTTTCGGTCGGTTAGTTCGCATTAACGAAGCCTTAAACCTACTTGGTTATTATTAAAGAAAATGCTACGGTTTATTCTGTACAGGCGACCGACGTTCGACGGGGATATTAAAATTTTCCACCGTGTAATACATTACCAAATTAAGCCGCCCCGTGATTACCGGCGACGAGCTGGGGGGCGACGACTGCATTATTTAGGTACGTAAACTGGAACGCCCGCCATCGACACCGTGAACCTAAACAAATTTGTAAATTCGAGTGGGATTTGTTGTGAAGTAAATTTGCAACGCCGCGCGCCGATGAGGTCGCGCGCTGAAAGCAATAATTCGATTCGTAGAATACGCCAGCAACATGTGACATGCCCACCTCGCGCCGCTGCCTTAATCGTGAAACAGGCACGACACGGGTTTTAAGATTGAAACTCTGGTTTTTGGCACACCACGACCGTAATACTAATTCATGATGCGTTAACCTGGGATTTTTGCCAATTTTTTATAAAATCAAGATTGTGTAGCATTAAATGACATGTCAGTCACATTATGGTGCAAGATGAATATTTTTATTTGTAAGTAAATCAAATTTTCTACCGCACACAATTGAGTTTTATTTTCATCGTGATTATAGTGCAATTTGACTCATCAATTGAGTTATTATTTACACCTATTGATGAGAGAGATTTGCGTCTCTTAAAACAATAGTCGTGATAACAATAATTTAACTATTAAGATAAATAAAACGTTGAGTTTTCTTTAAAATTAAAATAAGATTTCATAGTATTAAATTATAATTTCTGTTATCAAAGTTGAAACATCTACTTCAAAAAATATACACTATGTCTATCATTTTTTTTGAAAATAACTTTTCTAATATTATCAATTATTCTAAGTCTTCCCATTTGTATATAGAGATATCGGTTATCAGTAAGCAGAAACCGAAAGCACTTCGTTTACAAAAAATAATGGGATTAAGGACAAATTTAACATGGAGCTAATTAAATGAAACGATTATCCCCTTTGGTGTGTATGTACCTCAAGAAGCAATTAAGGGTTAATTGTATAGTTTTGTAAGCGTGGGCAGGTGGGACCGTTTGTACCTAATCTATAAAGATATCGGTTTCTTGGGATCTCTTGTTCTCTCTTTTTAACCGCTCTCCGTTTCTTTTCCTCTCGCTGTTTCTGCGTCTCGCATTCAATCCTCGTTTTCTCGAATTACTCCTCAGTTTCATTCACGTAGCGCAACCAGGTTAAATGGCTATTAGTGATTCCCTCGGCGATATTACTTCTGCTTCAAGTTGTGTTTGAGAGACTTCGAAATATGTTTTTTCATTTACCTTCTGATTAACAGCTTGCGAAAATACTTGAGTTATTTCTGCACACAATGAATTGTTATAAATAAATTAACGACAAAATATCAGATATATTTGGAGAGAGTAATTAATTAGTTTTGTGGTCACATGCTCCCGTCATAATAGTGCGGTGACTGAAACTGATAATTGACTTCAGTGAACTGTGCAGTGCCTTGCACTCACTGAAAGCTAGAATACTTTTCTAATAAAGAAACACTCTTTAGATTGGGTTTCTCATATTTTAAAAAACATATTTAAAAACTTGGGCAGTCCCATATTTTTAAGCTCGTGTCTTATTTTCTCGAGAAAACATTTAACAGATGAAACAGTCCACGTAAGATGGTATGAATCTCACGTGATAAATATATATACAAGTCTCAGAATTAATTAATTACATGTTTTAGTAGGTATTAGGTAAAAATTAAGTGATAAAATACTCCCCGTCGCGCGTCGGTTAGGAGTTTGGCAGAATACATAGGACCACTAACTTGTCGACATATTATGTCGGATACATTTTCCTAAATATCGAGTTTGCAACTCACCCACCAGAATCCTTACCGCTTTCATGAATATTTTTGTGGTAGAAATAATTTACAGGTTTACTGGGTTTCCGCGAAATCCGGTAACTGATTACGATCGTTATTTCCATATCTGTAACACAACTGATACATTATTTTCTGATAAAAATATAATTTCAATCAACATAACTAACATATATATATTATACATTAGTTGGCTATTTGTAAACCAACACTAAGATTAATATTTATTTTTTAACATTATTATTGAAATTTGTGTATACTTAAAATTAAATACATTTTGTATTTAAAATAGTATAATATAACTTATAACTTAATTGTTTATTTCTTCTTTAGAAGAGCAATTACATTTATTCAATACAAGCTGAAAATTTTCTCCATAAATATAATTGTCAGTTGATTTGGGGATTCAACAGCATATACTTCTGTTTCATTTCAAAGTTTTCGTTATAATTTAAAGCAAATAGGTTCTGATCCCATTGTTAACGGCATTTGTTAGTGAAAAGTTTAATTAATTGAAGAGATTTCGAAAGCTTTTCAGAATAATTATCACCCAAACCAATAATTTTATCCGAAATCATTAATCATTAAGCTTCTCACTTCTATTGTAAGCAAATCGCTGTCACTTCTGTTTTCATCTAATCTCGATCTGACATAATTAAGTTCAGCTGATTCTGTCACACTGGCCGTAGTAGAACAGTTACTTGGCGTTCTGATAAAAACCCGACGATTTTGATACTTTGAATAATTCATTCGTTGTGAAAGCATCCTGAGCTCCAGTGGCTTGATTAAATTTTGATTGGAATCGAAAGAAACTCATCGTTAATAATTGAATAACGAGCGGTGAAATATTCAACCGAACACGCCCGAACAAAATGGAGTCGGGCCCATTGAGGTCGACACAAAGATCGAATAGGAAAGCCGTCTATTTGATGGGAATAATAGTTCTCTATACATTAATGCACACAATACGCTGAAATCCAATATGGCCCTGGCGAATCGGAGGGAGAGGGGGAGGAGAGAATAGTACTTTATTAAAGAGCTTTGATATGTGATATCGAAAATGACATCGCAGAAATATTTTGTGCGTATTTCTGAAGCATTTTGTTAATAATAAACAGTCACACCGTCACACTATACTCTGAGATGTGGACTAACTGGTCACAAAGCTTCGCAATATTTTTCGCTTTTTACAAATCTATCTACGTAAACCGACTTGGAGAAAATATTTATATACAATTGATTAAATACACAGTATGGAATTATTGTTAATTCGAGAATCATTGACGTTAATGAGGATTTCTCGGATCATCTTGCTTACGATCTGCTGAATACACAATGAATTGAAGTCATTGAATCAATTTATCAACACTTCGTCTAACTTGCTAATGAAACAATGGATATCTGTCTCGCCTCGAGAGGTAGTGAAATGTATATTCAGCCTGTCTTCCGGTACATTAATTCTCGACGAAACTAAAGTAGTTTGACTAAATAAGTAATTACTACAATAATTCTTTAAGCTAATTATTTATATATACATGAACATCCTTCGCTATAAAAAACTATAATTAAAAACTTTTATCATGTAATATTTGATGTAGTAAAAATACGCAAAATATTAAAAATAAAATAAATTCTTGTATAATATCTTAATATTTAACTTATATTTTTTAAAGTTAGATAATTTTTTTGATGTACCCACATATTCAATACCATATAATATTATTATTCACTAATATATATATTTTTTTTAAATTCTCGTTGAAAGTAAGAACGAAAGTAAGACAATGTAAGCTTTCAACGGAATTATTTATTTACAATAATAAATTATCGACAAAATTTAGCTAATAAAGCTTAAGTTTCTCTTTGGAAGCTTACGCAAAGTATATTTTCTTATATACCTTATGCTCAAAGTAAATACAAATTACTGACTCTATGCGAAATCGTAGTGCTACTCGGACTGGTTTATTTTTAGTAAGTAACTAACTTACCATCATGCCGTTTCTCCGCGGGGGTAGGCAGAAAGGAAAGAGCATATTTTCTTATACTCTATACTCTTCTGTCCTGACACACAATTCTTAGCTCCTCCACATTCATACATCTTCGCATATAAGCTCGCCGATTATTGAGGGTTCTAGCAGGACCATCCTCCAGAATCCGGTTTACCTGGGCGTGCCAAGTTTTCCGCGAACGTCCTCTATTTATGGTGCCATCAACACTTGCGTCATATATCGTTCTCACTATTATCTCCTCATTCATCCGTTCCATATGACCAAACCACCTTAGTGATCCTATTTTAACCTTACTAACTATAATTAGATTTACATTCTTTCCTTATTTCTTCATTCTTTACTCTGTCATAAATAGTAGCTTGTTGGTCTAGTGATTAAGATGCTGGCCTAGTGATCTAGTGGTCAGCAAGTTTATCCTATTTTCATAGGACAAGTGTTTGACTTAGTTTGGAAATAGTAAGAATATTAATGTGTAAGTCCTGTAATTACTCATACTTCCATATATTTTCCATTAAATATAATAAAAAATAGCTTCGTCTCTATGAAATATTTATTATTTGTTTGAAACTTGAACGGTACATATCCCAGTTATTATGGAACATCCTTGATATCAAATTTTTAAAGAGATAACCGACCAACACTGCGACTGATAAAACCATATTCTCTATTATTTAATTTGTTCATTACTTTCCATTGTTAGATAACAGCCAAACGATAAGCTGATACGTGGGTTCATTTATGCGTTAGTAAAAAGTTTAGTTTAAAGCTTAAACGAGAGTTATCGAGCGTTGCCGGGGTAGCGGGTTTTCATTTAAAACTATTAGCGCGGCTTTTACAATGTGCTCTGTGATTCGGCGGCGCTTCGGCGAATTCACTTTAACTAATTAGGAAGAGAGTATTATTAATTATGAATAAAATATTAGAAAATTTGATGTAACGGGCGAGAGATCCATAACTTAATCAAATATTCTTTATAGTAGTAATATAACTAGTAATGATGAATAATAATGATTACAAATAAATTATAACTTGCGAATTTACATAAATTCTGTTACTTATAAAAACAAAATTATTTAGCTCAGCAAGTGCACGAATAAAGAAAAACTTCAATACACTTGACTCATCTTATATTGTGCTTTTCCGTTTTTCTAATCAACAGTATTTAAGAAAACGCTACAGTAGGTATGTGTACATGCGTACAATTAAATCAAATGAAATTTCGTGTCACAGATCCTGTTGCGTATATATTTTATTCACACCATTGATTTATATTTAAACCACATCAACTAATGAAAATATGTAAAATGAAACATAAATCAGATTTCAATCATACATGAATAGCGGATTAGTAGCTATAACTAATGCTATGCTTAGTTCAGCGGTAAGATAGTGATGAAGTAGTCGGCAATTTGAGCCTTGTTCCAGGGGACCACCGCGTTATCCTATTTTGACGTAAATTCAGTGTGCACTTATGTATTTAAAAAAAAACTATGATGTACCCAGACAATGTCGCTTTTTGGATAATTTTAAATGACAAAATATTACAGCGAAAAATTTAAGCGGTTCGAAAAATTCAAGTACCATATGAAAAACCGCATTACGTATGAGCATTTTCAAGCAGAGTAGTAATGAATATGAGCGGAAGAAATGATACTGCATTTGTCGTCGGCAGAAAACTTTAAACTACCTCACATATAAACAATCATATGAAAGTTTCGCGAGGTTGCGTACTTAAGATTCTCGCCCTCACTTGCCAAAACTGCTTAAGAAATTTGTTCCCTCTGTTATTTGTTAGTTTGAAATAAAACTTGGCTACAAGTAACGCTTCTTATTGCGACGCCCACTTAAAAACATTTCTAAACTCTCCCCATCAATGTGTTTCTCATTTCCATTGAATGCTTTTATACATAAAGTTTTCAAATATAATAGTTTAATTATATTTACTTCTTCAATAATAGCAAAATTACTATGTGGCCACATATTATATAAATAATAAGATAAAACACTTTGTTTAAACCACTATTTATTGATAAATCAACATGTTTCGATACCTATGGTATCTTCTTCAGGAAACGACGTATGCTAAAATAAAAAAATGATAAGCACAGATAAAAACAAAACTATAAAAGTATAAGTGGTGAATTCTGATCAAAGTGAATCTGAATTCTCCAATGAACTTTGTGAAATAAACAATTCTTTTAACAATAACAAGGGTTAAGAAATTATATTAGGGGTTTACAGATAGATAAATTTGAAATTTTATATATGAGAAAAAGTGTTAATAAATAACCAAATACTTTTTGCAAATAGTCACCTTTTAAACTTGTTTTCACAGTAATTATTAATTAGTTACCAACCACTTGTACTTTTATAGTTTTGTTTTTTTTTATCTATGCTTGCATTTTTAATTTTCGTATACATTGTTTCCCGAATGAGATACCATAGGTATCGAAACATGATGATTTATCAATTAATAGTGGTTTAAACAAAACTCACTGTTTAATTTTATTTAAATTCATTTACCTAAGCGAATAAATACATTTGTGAAATATCTGAAAACAATCATTTTTAGAAATGAATACCATGTATTTGATTGTGTGAGAAATAGAAGCCTCGTCGAGGATAAACTAATATATAATACTTACTGATAGTTTATTACTATTTAAGATTATGTCATGGAAATGTTACAGATTTCATTAGAAACGAAATTGGTTTCACGATTGGCCAACATCCGAGTAGCCAAGTTATAATGAGAAATGTGAGTCGCAAACCTTTGGTCATTCAAATGCAATAACGTCTAGAACTCTCCAAGTAAACTATTATTACAAAGCGAGTACAACTCTCATACAAACAATTACACGGTACTCTGTTGACTGCTTGTTAAACTGTTCTATGTACTTCATTATTACAGCCCAGCGTAGGAACGGAACCTGGATTGCTGCCTGTTTCACATTTTTGTTGATTAGATATACACAATTATTTTGTTTATCAGGATTATTAAATAAATAATGTTTAGTAAAAAATATTTGTTAAATTTTAAATGTCTCACTCGTGCTGACAATGACTTGGATGTCTCTCTCATACTGTTGATGAATAGGAATTTAAAAAAAATTCCTGTATTAACATAGATAATCCTACCCGTTACCTATAAAATAAAGTATTTAACCTTAATATTTATTTGTAAGTGTAATTTGATTTTTCTAATATATGAAGTTCAGAATCAAAAACAGATTTGTCCTCTACCTGTTTTCGAGTAAAATGTAAAAAACTATTGTACCACAACTATCACAATTCGAATCGTATTGAACATGACCAGTGACCACAGGCCGCATTACCAAATACTGTCGTCTGTAAATATATTTGTCTGGGTTTGAATTAATTATCTATTGGATATCAATGTCTGTGATTGAAGTAACAAGTGAACATTAATAGTGTTTTTATTCGAAATTCAGTGATATTTGTCTAATTTTAATAGGCTAGTTGTTGTAGACATTAATTTGATTTATATTTGTATACACCTAACTCAAAACAAAACAAATTGGACATGTCTGATTTTGATTCTATACCTTACATGTGTTCAAAATATTTCGTAAATTATTCACATTTTAATATATACATAGATGAAAATTAAATTCAGTTAATTTTATTGATGAAATGTAATTTTTTCATATTCTACACTAGGATTTGTCATAATATTCCAAATTTTAATTAATGACTTACGTAAAGTAATTTTATCTGTTAAAATATACATCGATCAATTGAATATAAAATAACCGTGTTCTAAATATAGACAAATATCCTTGTTAATGATCTCTGATTGTTTTTCCCATTCTGTGCTCCTTTAGGACGAAAAAAATCAAATTCTGACAACAAACGCTTGGTTAAATTTGGTAAGTGACATGATGACAGGTCAGCCCTCCGCCAACTTCACCCGGTGTTGCCATCCTGGTGTGTTATTGTAAAAACAACATTGTAGTTACAATCAATGCAATAAAAATAAACATCTTGTTCGTGACTACCAATTCGGGGTATAAATTAATGAAATACAAGTACTGAGAGAAAGAATTAAAGCGTGAAGCGCAGATAGTTTTTTTTAAAATTTATTAAATTCCTGAACATCAAACAAATACATTAACAATATTTTTATAGGTAACCAAAAGATTCTTACAGTACGATTTTTTCGATATATCAAAATTATATATTACATTTCTAAAACATTCACTAAATATCAATAAATTAAATGTAGGTACATACTCTCAATTCACAGGACGATAAAAGTAAAATTTAAAAAATATTGTATTATATATAAGTATATAAAAAGTATTTTTGAAAGTTCCGTGGTTCTAATAAAATACAATACATTTTTTATTGCAAAATAATAAAAAACTCTATTAATAGCTTATATGTTAAAAATATATTCATTGAGACAATCAAATGTAGTCAGAATAATATATATATATATATATAAATAAATATTTTTTTCGAACTCATTATTAAAATTATTATTTATTCCGTTCATTTGAATTTTTTTCAGTTTTAAATCATAATATTAAGTAAATATTTTTTTACTAATATAAGAGAAAAATGAAATAATTTATTACACAGATACCTGCCTTCAATATATTACAGAACACCCTATCTTTTCTCAAATGTGCAAAATACCATGACACATAATCTACAGCCCCATAATAGGATTCGTTTCGTGATTTGGCAGAAGTCTCCGTACACCAGTTTCCGGCTAAATCGCTTGTAACTGGATGAAAACAAGAGAAGCACTAAGTTACCACCCTTATCGCATACCCACCCTGTGCTTTGCCAGTTTGTATGCAGTGCATCCGACGTTCTGCAGTTACCGTGAATGGTGCGGTGCTATGGTTACCGTTGCCATAGAGCTTTATGTCGATACCTAGATCCCAGCGGTTGACACACGTGATGGATTCGGATTGAAGCTAATTTAATTAAAATTTTCATATTTCGTTCTGAAAGTTCGATAGTGATATGATATGTATACACATTGCACGTAGATTTACTCAAATTGTGCCAATATCAAAAGTGCTTGTATACGCTGTAGTATTAAAAACGTGATAAATAATTTTTTCAGGGCTTTTTCAATGACCTTTGTTGTTGTAGTTTATTTTTAAATAAGAGATTTTTATATGGCCAATATATATTTTATTGTAATTTTCATATTTAATAATGTAATAAATTTATACATGCCAATTGAAAATATTTCTAAACTAATTTCTAATGTATATCACAAGGTTTTTTTATTTTTATAAAAGTGTTTGTAAATATTACTTAAATCATCACTTAAATTTGGATATTTTAATAATTTCATTTAATGAGTATAAAACAGATTTTTTTATCAATATTATCTCAACCCATACTTTTGATATAAATGATAAGTAAACACAAAGACCACCAAATATATAGACATGAACTAACGCAAATTCCTTGTGCGAATGTGTTTATTTTGGTGTCACCCGTGTGATCACTTTAGTATCACTTACACTCAGAGACTTTTTTTAAAATTATGACTCGCTTTGAACGAAAATTTAAACGCTGGTAATATAATATGCATTAATGTAAAAAATACGTCTTGTTTACAAAAATATTTAATTTTCGAAGAGTGAATACTTTTACTGTTACATAAATGTGTCATAAACTCTCGGATTTATGTTTTGACCAAGAATGTGGATGCCCTTCGTCCCGCAACTAATGTTCCAAACCTGTCTCCTATATGTAAACTTTATTTCATGTCTATTCAATTACTGGTATGTGCTGTTTTTTCGTTAATTATATTAGAATAGAAATTAAACATTTTTAGACATACCAAATTCCGGATCTTCGATGTGATCGTGAAACCCATAACGCTATAAAGGTATCCAAGTATGTAAAAAAGAAATTGATTTAATTTCTAATTAAAAAAATTATGCCGTCATATTCCATCCACTTCATCACAAATATTATAATCAGGCTCAGGGTCAATAATACTCCGACCGAATACTACATTTCTTTTAGCATACATTATTTTATCTCTCTTTCTTGCTCACAATTTGTCGACGAATAGTCTTAATATTTTTTTCAGATCCATTTTACTCATGAAATATTAAATAAAATCCTAGCTATAATTTAATCTAACAATCCACCAAAACAGCCAATATATAGGTAGGTACTGCTGTGGAAACATCATAATTTTTAAAAACTCTTTTGATGTAACAAAAAAAAGTGTATATATATTTATACCATTTTTAATACATTTTTTGTTGTCCCGCTAGAATGATCTATATTGAAGCAATGTTACAACACAAGTAAGCGACTTAAACATGAACTTAAATAACAAATAACCACTTGATGGTTTTAAGAATAATGTAAAGCTGTTATAAAAAACATTGAAAATTATAAAAAAATAACAAATGAATTAAAAAAGTAGTAATTGTGAGTGCCAGTAAGTTTGATTGGATGATATTTATTAAATTATATTGAATATAACGTCACTTTTTGACTAAAATTGAAAAGTTTATTTAAAGCCACTTATACAATTTGAAAACAGGCATTATAACAGATACGTAATATTTTGAAAATTCTAATTTGAATATATAATATTTAATAATATCTGATGTACAATGAATATGAATGTCGGTAGCCTGAAAAATTGACAGGCGTGTATCAGAAGATGTTGATACGGATAAAGGAAAATACGTTCATCTGTCAGGAGAGAAATGTCTGGCGTTTTATTATTTATGACTATGCGAACGGAAATAGGGAGTGATAAAATATTCAAAGTGAGGGTGAAATAGAATTTTGAAGTTAATCAAAATGTGAGTTATCAGTTTTTTAAAGGAATCATCCGAATGAAGTTTGAGAAATGGAAAAATTAATATGAGTTATTTTAATGATGCAAAGGACACTCAAGTGCATTCAAATTAATGCGATCATCTGGCGAGGAACCATCGTTGGGTAACACAGCAGTATCCATTATCAAGGCTTTATGAATATATTTAAAAGTTCATACAGTCTTGTATATAGATATTACTGCGTTATCTGCAGTTCATCACAGTCTTCACAGCGTTTGAAGTTATCAAAACACTAAAGAGATCACAGAAGAACTCGAAAGAAGCTTGATATAATAACCATCAATATTTTAAAGGACGAAATTGAAGCAAATTGAAAAAAAAAAAAAGTCTTTTTGAAGTCACCAAACATAATACTTTTAGCGTCCATTATCAAAAGTGTTGCAAAAGGACCGTCGTTATCTTATTCTTAGAAGACACAACATACCACACAAATATTATGACCTTCACCAAAGGCAGTAAATTATCATAAAATAATACTATGGTAAGAATCCTATATTCCTTAAAATCACTGGATTCATAAAATTACGTTTAATATGCGAATATTTAAGAGCAAAGAAGTATCATAAAAATATGCGTTAATATTCATTTATCAAAACAGGCGTAAGATATTTCAGCAAAGGGAGAGTAATTATAATATAATAGATTTTTTTTTCTTGAATTAAATTATTAAGCTTATTACAGAGTTTTATTGATTTATGCATTGGTTAATATTTTTAATTTATTTGCTTTTTTCATTAAAACAAAAATTAAATGTTAAATAAATTATAATATATAACTTACAAATAATTAACATTAATTATGAATCAATTAAGATATTAAATAAAAAACAGTTTTAATACAAATTGACCTTCATATTATTTTAATGCTATGGTTAAAAACCATCACTGAAATTAATAACTGAACTAAAAAAATATATTAATGTTGAACACTTATTACATTTTATTATATTTATAAAATCATCAAGAGAGTGAGATCATTATTAGAAAAAATAAATATGGCTTTGTGCCGATGTAAAACAAGCTTTGTACGTATTTGAAATTCAACAAGTGGCTGAGCCTCACTGATCGCTAAAATTTGTTGGACGAAGACCAGTAAAGACACAATGGGATAAACGCTGTTCGTAAATTTATCGGCGGATTGAATATAAATATGTTTTATACGTATTCTGCGATTTCTCTTCTTTAGGTTCTGTGTAAAATATTTATTGAAAAGCTTATAACCTAACTAACAATTATCTTCAACTTTATATTTCTGAGGGTTAACGATGCATTTGTTCTGATCACCGAAATGCCGCCTTTGATTCATATATTTTAATATTAATAAATAATACTGCATTCATTGTTGTTTCTTTCAGAATTAAGTATTATAGTATTTACATGATACGTGTAGCAGATAACAGTCGGGATGATGGAAAAAGTAAAAGTAATTTATTTTCATCGCTCTGTATCATATCGGATGTACGAATTTTAAACAAAAATACACATTCAATAAAAACTTTTAAATGCAGAAAAACTCATGCAATCGAATTCAAACAAACATCAACTATATAATTTGGATCAATTTATTTATGATATGAATCGTACATTTTACAAGTCAGTAATTAAAAACTGAATTCAATAAAAACTTAACTAGACCAGTGTTTTTAAATTTGCAGTATTTTATAGATTAGTATTAGGTACATCCGCCGCCAAATGTTTCTGAAATTGAATTATAGCTTACTCAAAATCTTTTTGAAAATAAATTAATAATTATTAAAATATTACAAGGTCTATTCAATGTTTCCCAGTCTATGTAAGACCTTTTAATTTTATTGATTAGATATGTATGAAAATAAAATACGTAATAATTGATAATCAAATTAGATATTTTATGTAAAATAATTGAGAATTATATAAGTTATTTTAAAAAAAATACATACATCAGCTGCAAATTTTACAATTTTAATCCATTCCTCTCGTTTTTTGAAAATACTTACTCGTAAATCTACAGGAAGTACTTTTACTGAAGAAGATCTCAAAATATCAAGAATAATTCGCGAAAAATACTGAATGTTGTCATCCTTAAATATTATCAAAAATGTATCAGAAATATATTTTAATTGTAAAAGCGTCTAAAATAATTTTTAAAATCAGGGTCAATCGTATTTGTTGAAAATGATTCGTAAATTTTTTGAGTTTTAATAAAACTCTTTTGAAATAATTCAACACAGCAATGTTGCTTCTAGGTTAATGTTTAACCCTTCCCAAACTATGCATAACACAGGTCTACCATCATAATTAAACCTGTAATATTTCGATAAATACATGTAACATAAAATCAATATTTTAGATAATCTTAAAGAAAATATTAACGGTCAGGAATGACTAATGAAAAACCAATTATGAAAAGGGAATCGTACTAAAACAATTATTTTTTCCATGCAATCCATTGTAAAATTAATACGTTGGTAAATATACAATTTGTTATATGAAAGACAGAGATCACACACTACTTTCACAGTGAAAAGAATAACAAACATACAAATATAATTGTCTCTTTCTCACTAATTAAATGAAGAGAGATAAGAAGGAAGGACACATTGCTATTTACGGTAACACGAGTTGACAGCATGGCTGCGTTCGGGTATTTTATATCACGGTATGGTAAAGGTTAATGCATTCATTTAATTATTGTCTATCGATTTTATTATATTTAAAATTGACACTACTAAATATGTTTATGTGTAAATCTGAATACAAAAGTCATGGTGTCATCTAAAAACAGTAAATATTTCATTTTAATCGTTTCATTTATGTCTTTAATAATTTTTGTTGGTAGGTTTTTAATATTTTAGAATTATATCCAAAAATGGGACAAAGAATACACATTTTTTTATTTAAATTCACAAAGTACAGAAAATATTGATATATTATTTTAACACCAATGCATGAATAAGGGCTAGTTGTTTGACCAGCAGTAATATTTTAGGTAGTAAATTTTGACTATGGCAATTCTTTACCATTGCCCGTTATAAAAACTATTTGCGGGTTGTTTGAACGTCAAGTTAATCCCGCCTAATAGTGTGGCAAGGCGAATAATCATCAAATTCCTCAGAAATGTACCAAAATAGATTTATTTTAAATATTCACCATTGGCAATAAATACAATTTTATGTTTTATCTATTGCTTTATTCTCTTTGCTGGCGAAATATCTTCAGTCCACGTGGCAATATAAATTCTACAGCGAGATGGTCATCTGACGAACACACATCACTAAAGTAGTGTAATATTGAATGATTCATTGTCGTACACTGCAACTTTCAAAGTATCAATGTAACAGATGTCTTTTGGAACAGCTGTGAAGAGTGCGCTATTTTTAACAAACGATTTACACTTTTTACCATCTAATATTGGAGTGGAAAATTAGTTTATTATTGAATGTACTTTAAATCAATGATCGGATAACCCGTATCTACTAAAGTAACTTTTTATTATAGTTAAAATTTACCACTGATCAAACAACCAATTATTGGGGTCCATTTAGTACTCAGAAAAAATAACTCGTTATATTGAGCATTATAGATGTTGCCAATCCACGATAAATTACCCCTCTGTGTTAGATATTTCGCTTAGACACTTAAAATGTCTATATATTTTTTAAGCTGTCAATATTTATATTCAGTAAATAAACGTATGGTCAACATATTAAAAAGTAACCAATTGTGTATCGACAATTATATTAGTATTGGTGGAGACCGGCGGCACAGATCTCGCATGAGCGCTCTTCCTGGGCTTTGTTCATCTCAAATGGGCCACGAGGAACCCGGGAACCGATACCAATTTATCAAATATTTGCCTCCGGCCAAAACAATAAATCGGATCAGGCTGGCGACCTGAAGCACATCGATAGCAGTAAGTTCACTATCTTGACTGCTCGGTAGACGTTTTGGACCCCAATGTATAGGATAAAGGGGGATTGTTTCCCTCGCAAACTGAATATTACATACTATAAAATCGTATATTTGGGGTGGATTTTTTGTTGTTTAATTTCAGCATTATTAGTAAAGTATATTTAATGGTAATCAGTTGAATTCAAAAAAATATGAACGTGTTTTTTTCAGTCCATTCTATTTAAATATTTAAAAAAAAGATGAATCAATTAGAAAGATACACAGAAAAAAAAATTGATTATCACCGGGATACGAACCTGAAACTTTCTTGCTGGGAAAATATTAAACATTTAGATTTATGATAAATTTTAGACTTATATATGTAGTCTTCACAAATGCGAATGTGGAAACCAATATTTTTTTTTTGATATTTATTTCTGTTCTAATTGATTAAATATCATAGAACTGTATATGAATAAATGTGTGAAAGAACTGGAATGTATGCATTTAGGAGCAAAAATAGGCGATTTGATTGTATGCTGTTTATTATACGCTGATGATGCAGTATTACTGGCGAATAATGAACAAGAATTACAGAATCTGGTGAGTAGAATGTACAATGTATGCAAGGAAAACGACCTCATGATGGATGTTAACAAGTCGAAATTGATGGTATTCAAGAAGGAGGAAAGCAAGACACCGTGCAAAATACTTGTAGGTAATGAATGTTTGGAACAAGTAGATGAGTTTTTATATTTGGGAAGTATGTTTGATAGAAACGGAAAGACAGAGAAAGTTATCAAAAGGAGGGTGACTGTAGGGAATAAAGTGAATGGCGCTTTGAATGGAATTATAGTTAATGAGAACTTGTCAACTGAGGCAAGACTAGCGGTTCAAAATAGAGTCCTGGTACTGACACTGATGTATGGAAGTGAGGCCTAGAGCTGGCAGAAGAAGAACGAAAGCAGACTGAATGCAGTGGAAATGAGATCAATTAGGTATATGTGTGGTAGATCCATTTATGACAGAGTAAATAATGAAGAAATAAGGAAAGAATGTAAAGCTGATCTTAGTATAGTAAGTAAGATTAAGAAAGGATCCCTTGGGTGGTTTGATCACATGGAACGGATGAATGAAGAAAGAATGGTAAGAAGGATATATGAAGAAAGTGTTGATGGAACCAGAAGTAGAGGAAATCTGCGGAAGACTTGGCACAACCAGGTAAACCAGATACTGGAGGATGGTCCTGTTAGAAGCCTCAATAATCGTTGAGCTTGTATGAGAAGATGTATGAATGTGGATGAGGTGAGAATTGTGTGTCAGGACAGAAGAGTGTGGCGCTCTATCCTCTCTGCCTACTCCCGCAGAGAAACGGCGTGATGGTAAGTAAGTAAGTAAGTAAGTAAGAACTATGTTCGAAAATAGTAATTTCAGATTAATAGTGTTTTCATTATGTGATATAAATATTTTATTTATATTTTTTCATATTTTTGAACATACATTTTTCCCTTAAATGTTTCCTAAACATTTAACCGTTTGAGAGGTTCGTAAAAGACAAGATCCATATAGTAAATCCCTGCTGCTTTATCGGATAAACCAGGAATTTAGCGCTTTAGCAGATGAGTTAAGAATTTAGCGCTTTAATGGATAAGTTAGGTTTTTAGCGACTTTTCAAGGATATTAATGTTAATCTGAGTGCTTCTTAAGTATTAGTTTTTTATAAGATTCTAACTCACACAAATCAAAAAAACAAGATTTGTCTCATTCCGAAAATTTTCGTTTTCAGTTTGATTCTTAATTGTATGTATTTTTTTAAGAACTCTAAATTGCATTCAGAAATATAATATTTATCATTTTTCGATCAATTATTCTTATATCGCAATGACATTATTAACGTCACACATACAATAATAAATACAAATTTATGAAATATGTTGTCAATGATTTAATGAAAGATATTTCAATTATTTACTATCTGAAAATAGTATAATTTAATAATAAAACACTATTGTAGTATTAACCAATTATTGGATGACGGTCTAATAATTGATGAGTGTGAGTGAGAAGACGTATGAAAATGAAAGAAGCAAGACAGAAGAAGTGTGACGTTCTATCCTCAATCTGCGTCTTTACATAAATAAGTAAGTGAAAATTGTAACTAAGTGGAATAATATTAATTTAAAAAAATCCTCTTTTTCTTCTTCCTCGTCAGTCTTTTATAAACGAGGATCGCGAGCCCATCCCGCATATCTGAAACCAGATAAATACCTGTTACTTTTTCCAGTTTGTCCAACGAGATGTGGATCTTCCTCTTCTTTTCTGTTATTCGATGTTGCCTGTCATAATCTTTCCACCTATCTTCTCTTCACGCAATACATTAAAAAAAAAATATAAGGATTTGCATCAGGAAAAGTGTTGAAAATTTGCGGTTGATGTGTAGTTACTGCAGAATGGAGACATTGGTGCATCTTGTAAACGGTATGCGCAGCACGTGTCTCCAACACCATATCTTAAAGACATCAATTCGCCTTCTTTACCCAACCATTAGAGTCCAAGGTTCTAAAAAAATAGTAGTTTCCCCGCAGAGGTAGGTAGAGAGGATAGAGCGCCACACTCTTCTGTCCTGACACATAATTATCGCCTTATCCACATACATATATTTTATCATACAAACTCGCCTGTTATCGTGGCTTCTAACAGGACTATCTTTCAGTATCCGGTTTACCTGGTCGAGCCAAGTCTTCCTCGGACGTCTTCTATTTCTTGTGCCATCAACACTTGCGTCATATATTTTTTTACCATTCTCTCCTCATTCATCCATTCCATATGACCAAACCACCTAAGTGATCCTTTTTTAATCTTACTCACTATACTAATATCAGCTTTACATTCTTTCTTTATTTCTTCATTCTTTATTCTGTGTATATACGCATAAGTGATCTCATTTCCACTGCATTTAGTTTACTTTCGTTTCTCTTCTGCCAGCTCATACCAGGACTCTATTGTGAACCGCTAGTCTTACCTCGGTTAACAAGTTTCCGTTAGGTATCATTCCATTCAAAGCGCTGCTCACTTTATTTCCTGCAGTCGCCTTCCTTTCGATATCTTTCTGTCTTTCCGTTGTAATTATACTAATAAATTGTAGTAATAAATTAATTAAGCTAATAGACTATAATTATAGTAATAAATTAGTAAATAGGTAGTGACGGATTTTATTGAAGTATTAAAAGAAATCCCCCGAGAAGTGTCTAGTGATAATAGTTTAGCTGAATGTTAGATAGTAAGCCATGACTGCCTGAAGGGAAACATGCTCTCACCATAAAATTAGTAAATTATTCATTTCGGACTTAGGACGTGACTTGTAAACCGAACAGTATACTTGATTTTAATTTCGACATGATTTATCAAAATAATATATACACTTATAATTAATATAGTTAATGCAAATAACTAACGGCAGGTAATTGTTAAAATATATGCATAAATAATATGTTTTCAGAGTTATTTAGTTTATTTTAGATTAGTTCATTTGAGAGAAATTTGTAGAAAAACACATTTTTGTTGTGAAGTTTCATTTTCAGAACATAGTTCTGTTGTATTTTTAATACAAATTAAATTAATCAACTACAAAAATGTATAGAAAAAAACCTATTTATCGAAAAAATATTTTAGTTGCAAATATTGATGTAATTTTAGAACATATTTATATAGTTCAATGATACCTTTCCCATACGGTGCTAAAATAATAACGCGCGCTCCGGTGCTGTAAACTCAGTGTACATGGAGACTTTCGTGATTTTTAAGTCGGATAAATATGAATAATTTACATTTATTACACTGTCACTAATGCCAGCAGTCCACTCTCCCCGAGGCTCCTCACCTCGCCTCGCCTCGACAACGCTCCGACCGGAACGGAGCGTGGCCAGGGGGAGTCGAAGCGAGATGGCACGAGACGACGTGTGTCGACACGAGAATAGGCGATGCAAGCCGAGAGCTGCAGTATATTCGTGCTTGGCTCCTCTCGCCGTGCCTCGGCGAGAGTGGACTGCTGTCATGACTAAAGTGACGATCGGCATCCGGCACCCCGCGCACTACACCTTCCTCACTTCTCCACTCGTACACACACAAATTTTGTCAGATTCTTCGAGAAAGTATTTTTTTTTGTTGCGTATGGTAAATACTTATATATTGTAATTATTTTATTCTATACATAAATATAACACGGAAGAATACGTAAAATGTGAACTCTATATTTAGTATATTTATAGAAATTTTCACATAATTAGAGGCAATGTCAACTCAGTTTACATCACCGGAGAGAAAGTGATAAAAAAACAAGTTAGATGAATTTATTTATAGCAAATATAAAGTTAGGTTAGGTAGTTTTATATATATAAATAATAGATGTCTTAACCAAAAAGACTACATATAAAAGTCGTAAATTTAATCTGTTAACGTGGTAACCATTTTTTTTTGATTGGTAGGTTTTTATATCTGTATATCTTTCTAATTGATTAATTTAATTTGTTTTAAAAAATAGAACTATTGGGAGAACTTCTAGCTAAAGGCCAAAGATTTTCTTGCGTCGGTGACTCCCGTAACATATCGAAGACCCAATGATGTATTATTAATTCGATGGGATCTTGCATTACTTGATATATTAGACAGCCCATTGGATTCCGTGGTTATTCGCAGGAGCGAACATATTGCACGCTAATGTTACTAAAGCTAGCCACGCGCCTCTGCGGTAGCATTGTTTGTATTAATCAAACAAGAAGACATCAATTGAAATATATTTTTTAAACTTATAGGTTTGATTATTTTTACACTAATGTATTATCTACTAGATCAGGCTACGATGGTACTCCCGGGTACATCTTGTTAAATACAAAACCTATATCAAATCTCATAAATTCAATACTTGAAAATGATTAGAAATTATCATAAATATAAAAACATTAAAATTATAAATATTATATTTAATATGTTTGAATATTTTTTTTAAACATACGAAAGTGAATGATTGTTATACAGGATGTTTTTTTTAGAGGTATAGAACTTTAAAATGAAATAAAACACATACAAATCGTGGTAATGGACATGGTATTGGCTTATTGTACAGATAATTTTATGCCATTAGTGTTTAAATATAATTTCGCGCATATAGGCGCCGCGGCTGGCTCGAATAAAATGCAATCTGCAAGTCCAATTTTCGACAACATTTTGGAGCAGCTGGAGCCGTATATTGGTAATAACGCCTTGAATGTTGACTTTCAAGTCGTCTATCGTCTCTGGTTTATGAAAATAATCCAAAGGTGTTAAATCACCCGATCTTGGAGGCCAATTCACAGATCTATTATGCGCTCATCGATTGTTTTCTTCAGTAAATTGATTGTGGCGCGTGCTGTGTAGTATGTTGCATCGTGTTGTTGTAACCACAGCTCTTTCACATTCATTAATTTTAATTGGGATCCAGGATTATTCAAATTACTTGCTCAGATGGACGATTATGTCGTCCGTAAAATAGACTTAGCGCACGATAAATTTCGCTAACTGAACCCCAATTTTTTAAATAAATTTGCATAATTTGCAAGCGTTGTTCTGGCGTAAGCCTATTCGTGGTGAAATGGCAAACCAAGCTGAGCACAAATCAGCTGTTAAATCGGCTTTCGTTGGTAAAAGTGTTGCCAATTCGAAAAACAAACCACTAAAAAAACAACCTTTTTAACAACACGAAAAAAAAAACTATCACATTATTTCACTTACTTGTCAATTCTTCGTATTATTAAACGACAATGTCTGTTTATTTGCATATTAACTATTTAAGTGTGAATTCTTCCTGTCCAAAACATACTTGTTGTAGTGTTAGCATTTATATTCCAAATAAAAAATGAGCACTCCGAAATATTTGTACTTTCATGAAATCTTTATTCCAGATTGGGAAAAATATATCTTTGTATAGATATATATATATACTATACCTTTCTGGCAAAGTACTGGCCATAAAAATTATGGCAGATAAAATATTATAACAAAATGGATTATCGCGGATCTATTTTTTTATCTGGCTGTATAAAAAACACTTCTTTTAGAGAGATTTTGTGGGCGCAATACTGGAGTTTATCGTCTTCCTACAATATTTCTAGAGAAGTTCTTCGTAATGAAATAAAATTGTCAACAAAATAATAGATCATAAAAGTTGGAATATTTTTACATTATAAAATAACAAATTTTAATCTAAAATCAATTAGGGCTGCTTTGTGATGTAAGTATCTCTCAACGTCCAAGAAATAACGAATAAAGAAGGTAGATATATACAAACCTTCTGTTTGGTTCCTTGTTAAAGTTAATCATACCTGAATGTCGAGCATCGAAGGTTGTTAAAAGAAATATGAAGAATATTTTTTTTATTTTCATTCAATTCTTATAAGTACTTTAGATGGTACAATCTGTTAAAAGTACGTTTACATTTCATTTATTTTTCTTTCGCTTATTTTTTTATAACATTCGTTTATTTTAATAAATTCTGGGTCAACAAATAATTTTTTTGGATGTTTATTATATTAACTAGTTATATAGCTACTGGTGATATATAATAGGTAAATGGTATGTGAGTAGGTACTTAAGGTGAAAAAATAATTTTTAATAGGTTTTTTCTCAGCCAAAATTATCAGATCCAGCTTTAATATAGCCGAAAAAACCTTAAATTATCTGTACTATGTTATATCTACGATTAATTCATTTGAAAAATATATATTATAATTGTTAAAAATTAGTAAATAATTTAGCCAGGTTCAATTATTTGTAGATGTTTTGACCACAATTATTATTAACTACTCTAAATCATCAAATCACGCAAAGATGAAAATAAATTTCACTTGTTGTAATATAATTTTAACGTTATGATTTTACTATATTTTGAACATCACATGCAAAAGTATTTTCAGGATTTTTCCACAGATTTCAAGAATGTCTATATGAAATATTAAAATAGTTAACCATCTTTGAATAGTGGAATAATATAATCTATTAAAGTTGTTTAGGTTGAGAAATTTATATTTGTAATCCCTTGTTAACTTTCAATATAAATAAACCCATTCATACAGGGAAACCATTAGGGGTTTTCGTGGCTTCGGGCTACCCCAGTAATGACGTTGACTTAAACATCATTATTGAATTGTATCGCGAATAAGCTGTTTAACATTTTGAGATTAATACATTATATCACCACATTATATCAGCGTAATATTTTATAAAAATTTCTGTTGGGACGAAACGACAAAAATATTTTTAAAGAAATAATGAAAAATAAGTTAGTAAGTAGATACTTTTGGGAATATTTACATTACAAATTTTTCAGTAAAGGGAAAAATGAGATGTTTCATTAAAAAAATAATATATTTTTAAGATCAAAAATTGATATGTACAAGCTTAGTATATCGTAATTAGTAAACCAGCAATATTAAGACCCAAATTAGATTTTTTCTGTGCAATTTTGTAAGTAGTTTATCTAATTTGGCTTAATCAAGGAACTATGTTTTGAAAAATGATATCACAAGTAAAATGTGATTTTATTTAAAAATGAATCATAATATTAATAGTTATTGGAAATAAATACTAAAATGTGAATATTTTCAATTCCAGAAATGCTAAAAATCTTCTCTTAAGTTGGATTTTTTTTATTCTATATGAAAAGTCAGTTTATTTCTGGCAAACTGAAGAAAGAGACTTATTTAAAAACCACAAGGAGAATTGTATTGTAGCCAAGTTCGCTGTGAGAAGTATTACGCATCATAAATAAAACCCAGTCACTTCTGGCAGAGCTTTCCAAAGCTCCCAACATTTGCACCAATTCACATTTGAACATCACACGGCAAGTGAGAAGCTCCGCCGAGCTTTACATTGCAAAGTATATTTCACGAATTTGTCAAAAGTTCATCTGCGAGTTGGGGCACGCCACGCGTGAGCGATCTTCGTTGCCGCGCCACAATCCCGCTAATGTAGACAAGTACAAAAAAGTTATTTTACGGAGTGTTCTAATAATTATTTGTTTTTCCCGGAAAAAATATTACAGACCGTGTAAAATAAAGTTTTGTATTACATATATAAAAAAAAACTACGTCAGTTTTTTTTATATAAACAAGTTGGTACACTTTCGTTTTCACATTTACCATGAGCTTCAAAAATCAAAAAAATATTTTTGAATTAAATAATATAAATATGTATTTTATTTTCATGTAATTAATAGCACATACATAATATAATTGAAGCATATTCGTAATAAAGTTCTAAATTCACTATAAATACTAATTTAGGAAGTAAACAATGAAACGATGGCGGCCAAATATTTTTCCTTTTAGTTTTTTTTTTGTTTATCAAATTTCTGTACGTGATCAACCAAACGTGATGAAAAATACACCCGGATGTATTAATTTGTTCCAAATAAATAATAAAAGTAATAAAAGGTTTCGAAATTCGAAGTATTTTAAAAAAACACGATATCGTAAATCGTTCCCTCGCTTTCTTGACAAGTCAAGGTGAGACTAAATATTTTATGGAGCTTTACTTCCAGGAGCGGATTTCCTCTCACGGTATCTCTTCCACGGCAGAGCTCGTCACTCCTTGTTACACAAACACCTATTTATGTGGATCTCGAAGACGAACACAATTCCCGAAAACCAGGAAAAAGTATTCGAAAAACTTTTCTTAGTCCTATCTAGATCTCGTAAATCTAAAAGCAAAGTGAAAGTAATCTGAAGCCACTTAATACTAGAATTCAGCGTATTGAAAATAGTTCAGTAAAATTATTATTCCTTTCTTACTATGTGCCATTTTTCTTGAAAATAAGATTCAGGGATACGTCTGCGAGTCCTAGATTTGGTTGAATGGTTTTTCGAACTCTTGATCAATCGTTCCACATGCAAAAATATGAAATGGATTTATGACACAGCCGCTCCTTTTACGCCGTGATTCAAAATTTTTATATTGGATGGGGCCTCACGGCTGACATTCAATATATTAAAATTGATATGTTATTCTTCTAATAAATAGAAAATGCACGATGACTGGACGTAGATTTTTTTGATTAAGCCATCAAATTAATTTTTGAACAGTAATCATAGGATTAAATATTATATATATCATGTTATTTTTTTAAATAAAATTTCTAATTTATTATTATATTCTATTAACTGTCCTATATTATATTATATTAACTATTATTATTATATATACATAAGTGTGGTGCCAGTTGCTTCATCGGACTGGTGGCAATGGAACACATAAGTGCAAATCGTTATATCTAAATACGAAATATAATGCAAGTTCTACATCAAGTGCCCGACAAATTATATGAATGAAAAGAGTTCTAATCTTCAGTTTTAACCAAAAGCATTTCCAAATAATGCTCACCACTTTTCAGAGTGATTATTTACGGGGTTTTCAATTTTATAAGTACTTTATAAGGGTTGAGGTGGTGGCCGTCCTCAAGTCGACACGCGCCTGGGTAAAAATTTCATTTCACCTCCGATCGACATCCAAGGCACGCCATCTTATATGAGACCAAGTTGGAAGGTCTCGTCTGGTTCACGTGGCTGCTAGTTGGTAATCTCAACCTAAATGTCTGCCAGGCGATCCGCCCATAACGCGGGTGAATCGGGGGCCAAAAATCTTCCGATCACCGAGTCCAAAAATACCTTGTTTTGATGAATAATCCTTCGCCATTCCTCGGCATAGCACAACCCGGCGCTCGTAAGGATAGAAGCTCTGGAAATGTTGTGCAGTTGACGCATGCTCCGCATACTGTGGATAGCCTGCTTTTCGAATGCCTCGACCATGGAGGAATTAAACATCGGGCAGCGTCTATTCTTAACTATACGGCTCCAAATCCTCTGATATTTTAGCCATGTCATCAGACATGAGGTGTTACTGACGCAAGTCACCGGTAACAAGAGATATGATGGAAACGAAAGGGAATAACGGGAAATATGTTGATGGGTGGATGGGTGGAAGGGGTGATGATTAAGAATTCCTCCGATATTAAATGGATCAGGTGTGAGGACTTACGGGATACGGAAGGATAGCTCAATTCACCTAATGATAATGCTGGTCTTGTTTTCTCCTGAAGTTCATACTGCAGCGACACTAGCGACACCGATGAGTACACTTGAGTACAATGAGTTGCACCACACTAATGCACTGATGGGTACTTTCATGAGTTATGCACAAATGAGGACGAAAAATCCGCTCCAATCTCATCGAATTTAACAAGCCTGAATAGACAATACGCCGAGCTGAGAGGTAATTTGATACTGAGGAATTAGGCTAGGCGAGAAAAAAGGGTGACAACAATAATATAAATTTAACAATAATAAATTCGCGCAATTACATGAAGTACGTATGAACTGTGCGTGCTTTGTTATTAATTGTAATTACGAATATTGAACATGAGGACACCATGAAAAAATTGATGTGTCAAAGGGGGTGGACACGATTGATCGATCTGGTTAAAATTTCGACGTAGAGTCCACTCCTGGAATGAACAAGAAAGGGACCGGAATAGGTAACGAAAAACATTCAAGCTGTCGTCCAAAATATCTAGCAGCAGGATCCATGTTCATAACTGCTCTCATTGAGAGTAAGACGAAGATGAAGATGAGATATTAGTTTCATGATAATATTTCATGGATGACTCAGGCTTATGGAGTGTCCAATGAACGTGAAAGAGAATCATGTATAAGTTTGTATATATGAAATTTTTAGAAGTTTTATTGGTATAATCAAACATGACTATGGGCTATCCCTTACCGGGACACTTTCTATAAAAAGGGGCATAATCCTTCTGAATTATGAACAAGCATAAAAGTTGACACATTTTAGTTTTTCACGTAAAAAGCAGGTGTAATACTTTTAACAAATATTTTGTATTTCTTAACAAAATATGATGTTTCGTTGTATTAATATTTCTCAAACACGCCATTTTTTTGTTAATATGTAAAAACATATTCTTTTATATCCAATTTCTTTTAGTGCACTTTTTTGTTCTGCTATCAATATTTATAGCACTAGATTTTTTATATTAATCTGACATCTCATATGTTAATAGAATGTTATTAGATTTGGATCCATTTAACATGTGTATTTGATATGTTTTAGTCTTTCAAACTTCTTGAAAGCTTTTGTCTTCGGTTATCGATTAACCTGGATTACCCACCATGACTGGTGCCTATATCTTCCGTAGCTCTGTGTTGAATGTGTTACGAGATATGCGAGCAAACACTGCTAAGCCAGCATCAACTGCCGAGTACTTTCATCTCCTTCAAAGGAGATCCCTCAAACGATAATAATAATAAATTCTGTAAATATATCGTTAATTTGCTTTGAGTAATTTTTAGAATATAAAAATATTTCATTTTATTTTTAGTATTCTATGTTATATTTAACATGTACCTACCTATTATTTTATGATTAATTTTATTTATAAATAATGTGATATGTTACATCACAAAATTATATTTAATAAATAGAAAAAAATCTCATTAAATTACTGTTTGACTGACTACGAACCAATCAGAATCTAGTTTGTTTCTAGATCATTTAATATAAGATTTTTTCTAAAAAATAATTAAAATAATATACCTATTCTTTTTTGCTTTAAAATTATGTTAAAGCAATTTTAAAATATTGTAGATTAGAAAACTTGTTAATGTGTTGGACGTTCTGATAATTCAACTCCACAAGCCTTTGTGAGGTGGCATTTTTTAATTTGAAATATTATTAGTTGCTTTTTTCTATCGATTTGTGCATTCTTGAAAGCATTGGAAATAATTTGTTAATATTCAAATATGAGATTGTATCCTTAACTGCATGTTAACCAAAAATTAAAGAATCAAGAGTTTAAAAACTTTTTGCAGTCATTTGACAAGCGTATTATTTGCACTTAAAATTTTAATTCGCACAGATTAAGAAATTTCAATGCAGCTTTTGAAGAACCTGTTAACTAGCAGATATTTTGAAAGCCGCTCATAACTTCAACGCCTTGTCAATTCCAAAGTTCCTCCAAGCAGCGACTCTCTTGCATATTAATTTGAAGACACCCCAGTTAATAACTAAATTCAAAGTTGTGGTAAGACAAGCACAAAAATTGGGCTTTTTCATTTAATTAATTTAAATGATTTCTTTTCAATTTTAAATGGCTTACAATTCTGTAATAATTTATATTAAAATGCTTCTTTCAATCCAACTTCTGTTTCTTAAAAAAGTTTATTTTAAATAAATTATACGCAAAATATTAATGTGTAAAGAACATAAATATTAATTTGACATAAAATGTAGGTACTTGAAACGTATCAGAAGTTTTAGAAAATGGATCTTTTATTATTATAATCAAGATAATTAAGATGACCATTTATTACAAAAAAAAAATCAGAAATGTCACGCGACACTAAAAAAAAGGTATTATAAGGATCAGAGTGCGATGCCAATGAGATTCTATTTTCCTTGGAGTGGATTACTTATTGCTATTCAATCGGTTGTAAGAAAAAATACGTTGGGGGTTATCCATTTTCCACCTAGAGAAATCTCGATATCTTTCCTAATATCTGTAAATATTTAAGACTATATTATTTAATTAAAACGGATAGTAAACACATTCTGGAAGATTAACAATCTGGTGAAACACACGGCGAGTCGAGAAGTTATTACAGTTATATTAATTGAATAGGATTAGTTTGGTTAATTGGCATAGTTAACTAAACTATTATTTATTTAGTTATCGTCATCATTATATGTCCACTGTTAGATGAACGCCTTCCAAATGAAAATATTTATACACATATGACGCAGTTCACGTCATAAACTTACTAACTTAATTAATCATCACATTTTCACACAGAGTGGGTAAAACACTACATGTTCCATATTCTCAAACAACCTTAGCGACTCTTTCGTTTAGTATGCTACGATTAATTTAAAAACTGTTCGAAATGGGCGAAGTTGTTAACGATGCACTAACCATATTACGGTACTCAGTTTACAATATATTTTTAACAAACGGACAAAATAACTATCGCATGAAATGTAAAAGCTAGAAGTTGACGCTCCCTTATTTAACTTGGAAGAAAGCATTTCACGATTTGAAAAAGTATACGAGACTCAAAGTGACACCCGTTACTTATTGCAGTACGGAGGGAACGGCTCTGAACCTTTCACTGTACACAATTGACGAGCGGAATGATTTTATTACAAAGCCATATATTTCTGTAGACATTATTGTTACTGAATATCTCTGAATTGACAATTCATTTAAAATTTACTAACGATTAACATACATCATTTATCTAACTTTTTTATACATATTGGTTACTACTTAGTTATATTATAGCATACTAATAATAGTAAAATGTTATGGATAGTCACACCACGTTTTAGATTTACTACGAAACAACACTAGATCAACACTTGTATGAATATAATTCATTAATATATACGTATTACTTAAAATTCCACCACAAAATTTCTCCAACATAATTTATGTACTTTAAAAATTCTACCATTCGTCGATATAGTTAATTCTAATACATGCTGAATATCGTATTATTGGATCATAGGAAAAAAAATCATCCTGTTTAGCTCTCTATCATGGAAATATCTGTTATAATACAGTAGGGATCTAGTGCAACAGACAGAGCGACGAATTAAATTTTCATTTTACTGGTAATCTGCTATACTCGTATCTATGCGAATTATTCGAGTAAATATTTCCGATGAACAAAACAAACATTTTTGATACAACAAAATACCTCTACCTTCCAGTGTTATTTGAGATTTCATTGGCGACACACGAGCACGAAAAAATGCTATCCAGTGAATAGTGAGCGCGTCCAAATTATTTTTAGTGTTTTTTTTTCGTTTAAGCGGTGTCAGAAATCATTAAATACTTAAATATATAAGTTAAATAAATTTTATATATAAATATGGTCTCGTGTTGTCAGAAGTTGAAGCAGAGATTTCTGCGATTTCTTTCATGACACTGGTGTGCTTTCAATTATCATTCGGCGCGGGACCATCACTTGGTAATCAGAACTAGGTATCAGAATTACTAACATTCAAATAATGCACTAACGTTGTTTTAAAGAACCGCTTCAATTATTACTTACCACAATTTTTATGCCACTAATGTTCTCGAGTACTTAAATGCTCTGACAAATAACACTGATATTGGATTTTTTTTTCATAAGAAAAGCAGTGACGTGTTAAAGTTTTATTTGGTTAGCGTAGCATATGTTCAATATTGTATTTTATGGAGAAACATAACTTATGTCTTCTAAAAAAGGGTGGAGCCAGACTTCCGACCTCAAAAAGATTCTCGGAATTTCCGGAGCCTGAAACAGTTATATGTTGAAGTGTTTATATACTTGTTCAAATGTTTAACGAAATTATTTTCTTAATGTACGTAATTTAAAAGTTAACTTATTACTTACGTATTTCGCTACAGTAATTGGACCTCATGACCTATTATAGCATTAAAAAATTTAAAAAATAATAATTAAGTTAGGTTTGATAAATTATAATAACATATTATATAATATAGCAATATTGTTAGTAACACAATAATAAAATTGTATCGACATATTTAATTATATTTTAACAAAAAATATAATTTTATATTTATATGCATAAAACATGAGATGATGACCATGTTGCACAAATGAAAAAATAGATACAATGGCATAGCAACAGATTGACCCCTACCTTCCCACCGCCCAAGAATATAATTTCACAATGGTGTCCATATTAATTATCATCTACTTAGTTTCATTACTACTCACTGTTATCGAGTAGTACTTCTAGGACATTTTTTTTCGTACAAATTATACTTTCAAATTCATACCTATTTGGGTGACATATTTTGATTTATATTGTTAGCGAAAATAACACAAATTCATTACTAATTGTTAAACGCAATTGTAGGTTTTTATGAAACTGAAGATAGTAAAGACGGAGACATCGCAAACAAAATTAATAGTTGACTTGGCGTTAGCATTTAACAAAGATATCTGAATGTCACTTTTTGGAACCAAGAATAATTAGTTTCAAAATTATTATTTTAATTTTACTTAGTGATCTTGTTCAGCAATTCTGGCTCCTCCAGGGGCCCAGGCTCTTGGATAGCAGCCTAAGCTGCCCGGGTGAAAGCTACGCCACGGCATAGATATCTAAACGAATAATTATGAAAAACAAATAACGTGATTTATTAATTATTACAATTAATTTTAAAAATAGCGCTTTCCAACGTTTTAAATAAATATGTTGAGATTATTAATAATAAAATAATATTATTATAGATAGTAAAACGTAGGTAATATTATTTTTTTCACAACAAAAATTTTCTCGTTAATGATAAAATTGTTTCTTTTTAAAGATAAAAGTTTTCCAAACATTAAAATGAAAGATTTTAATGAACGTTTTATTCTTATTCTTTGAGAAGGTCTGTGCGCCGCCTGTTGGAGTAGTTTTAGTGATTTCTCTTTGCATTTTACGTCACGATGCCGGCTGTAAGAGGGCGTTTCACGTACAATGTGAAAACTTCTATATGCTGCATTCTCCACCGACTTGTTCGCAAACCAATGTGTTAACAAAAAGCTGTAAGCTTTCAAAGTTTCGAATACGCTGAGGCTGAAAGGGGCTCGCGACTAATCAGCCAAAATGTACTCTCCTTGCGTTGTTTGTGTGTAATGGGAAAAAAACTCGTTTTTGTATAACGGCGGATTAAGGCATGACAGTATTCCATTAATTCAAATTTTTTCTCTTTGCCGTATCGCGTTGAGAGCCATATGAATAGAATAGTGTGCACATAAAGTCAGATTAGGGGCGGTTTTCCATTTCGTGAATGTGAAATAATAATACGAACCGTACGGTTATTATCTTTAAAGTCTTTGATTAGAGCTCTCCAAACCTTTTTGGAAAAGAAAAAAAAAACATTTTATTTATCTCCTATTTAATGTAATTAAAACAAATAGTTACAGATATTTCAGTAAAAAATGACACTACATATTAAATAATTTTATTTAAAATTTTGTTAATTGTATCTGTTTCAAAGTATTTATTAAATTTACAAAAATACACAAAAAAAAATTTAAAATATAAAATAATATCGTTAAAAATTGTCATTCATATTTGATATTGGGTGTTGGAAACTCCCTTCATAAATATGATAGATTTTTTTTATATACTGAATTCTAGGCCAATGATTGATAAGAAATTTAAGTATATATGTTACATAAAAATAATAAACTACTTGGATTTGTGTTACAAAGGATACATATGATCCTGTTTTTTTTAATGTCGTAAAATATTATAGTATCATAGTGAATGTGTAATCAAAGATAGAACAATCAAATAAAATCAATGATGTTAGTTTAAGAATATTTCTTTGAGAATGTAAAATAAAATGAGTGACACATTTCATTATTTATACCCTTGATCTTTCTTCTGATGGTCATTAACTTGTATACAAATATAATATATTGATTATTGCATTGATAATTCGCCCTCAATTTTTATTTTTAAAATAATGTTGTTTTTATTTTAACGATAATAAAAACAATAATAAAAATATACATTATGTATATTGTGGATCCAGCATCGGCTGAAGTGAGAGGGGCGGGCCATTCATGTCGCCTTGTCCATACAACTGTTGCATGAAATGTTCAGTGGGTAACTTTACTAACGGCCAATGTTTCCCTTTCTGTTGTATCTCACATATAGGACGAGAAGAACCAACTCCTTATAACAAATATATGGCTGTCTTTGGTAAGTGTATATGAAAAAATGCCTAAGATAAAAAACATTATATTGTTTACACACACGGCAGTTAAATGTATGTACATTACTTAATATTTTATTTTAAATTTCAGTAATAATTGTCAAATTTTATATCAAACATTTCATAAATTTATGCAATTATGTTATTGAAAAAAACAAATATTATGTGTATTATATTATAGAAAATTTTAAATAAAACCTAGTACCAACTTGACAATAAAATGATGACAAGTGATGATCATGATTATTTGCGAACTGTTATATTTTTAAATAAATAGTTTTTTACTCAAAATATTTGAGTTACATATATTTTTGTAACTTTTTAATATCTATGTATATTATCATAAGATAACAAATATACACTGTACAGACATACACTAGAAAATATTTTGGCACATTATTATTGGAATATTTATATAGTTGATGAATAAAATTTTAGTTTCTTCAGAAAATTGTAAAATAATTATGTTTTTTTGTATGTAGTTAGAATGTAGGGTCAGAAATGAAAATCAATATCGGCAAATAACTCTCAAGTATAATGATAGATCTCATAAAATACAGATTTTTAGTAACATTGTAATAATTTAGTAAGGAAACAATTTTACGTGAACCGTGTGCATGTGAAATACTAATAAATTAATAAATACAAATTATTAATTAATGAAATAATAGCAGCAGGCAGTATACACAAAAATACGATAAATTGTAGTTTAAAAACATGTAATATGAACGATGAATTTTAAGTTGAACGCAGTAATTTATCTCATTTGACAATATGAAATCGTTAATCAATAACAAATCCATTTGTACCATGCTTCAATATCAGTATTGCGGTAATTTAATGATCGCTGTGTTCCAATAATTGTATTATTTTTCAATAGTATGATATATTTATGAACACCTACTACATGTATGATTTACTACACAAGTAAAAGGGAATTATAATCCTAGTAATCGGTGTAACGAACAATTAAAAAATAGGAATATTTACTACTAATACTGTTCACTTTGATACTTTTTGTTGGAATTTATTTTTTGAAATTCAAACTCTAAAATTTTTCATCACAACTATACTATTTTTGGCAAAAATAATATAATAATTGACCGAATTAACATAATAATAATTATAATATCCTTCAAATAATTTTGCTCGCTGTTCGTCTCTTTATGTAAATTTTCCTCCTTCCGTTTTGATGAATATTCATTTCACCACGAAGCATTAGATCTGTTCTCTCGTCTAGATAAAATATCAACGTAACAGCTGTTGAATAGGAAAGGTCAGGTTGATCCTTGAAGTATCCCAAAATTGATTGCAAATAACATTCACCGTGAAATAATCAAAATTATAAGCAATATTTTCATTTAGGATTATAATTAAAGAGATTTTTTGATTTAGATTAAAAAAAATTAAGATGTGTACACGGACTACGTGTCACATCAATATTCTTACTATTTTAAAAATCTGAAAATTATTATGAGTATAAAACTAACTTGGTGGTCTCTTCGCTCGAACCTCTAACCACTTGACCGCAAACACGTCAAGAAACGTTATTGATAAATAATAAATGTAAATAACTGTATGTGTGACATCTTTTTTAGTAATTATCGTTAGTTCACTTTTAATGTGATGTATTTAAACTTACGAGGCATAATTATTCAGTACTAAATTCAAACATTACATCCATTCGTCAATTACGTTGAAGTGCTGTGAGAAATTTGCTTAAAAATAAATAATAAGAATATGGGTGATTTTTAAACAAAAATGTTCAATCTTACCAACGGAGAATTTGTAATGACAAATATCGTTTCGGTTATGTTATAAACATTATTAGTAATTATAGTTAATTATTTAGTGGGAAGAGTTACTAGTGTTTTTTTAGTTGTAAGATAATAGCTGTGTTTTTACAAGAGTCGTTTAAAATTAGTTGCACTATTGGTACCTAGTTTTCTTGTATTCTCAGTGGAAATATTTTTATTCCAGTTCTGCCGCTTCTTCTTAGCGTTTCAGATGATAAATTATTTTAAAAATAAATTTAATGGACAATTTAATTTATCCAGAGCAGTATAGGATTAATAAACTATGAAGTTATCACCGCATTGTCCCTTTTATGTAACATCTGTGACTGATTTAATACTTACTGTGGAGGTATAAACAATCCTGCGGTGATCCCTTGAACTTTACAATTGTTGTGGGACAAATTTGCTAGAATATTGCATAATAACAGTTGGTCAGGATCATATCTTAATATTTGATTGCAAATAAATGATATAAATAGTTAAGCATCTGAATAATTGAATAATATTTATTTTCAAGAGTCGAAGAAAGACTTAATACTTTACAAAGACAAAATATTGCACAATACTTCAAACGTAAGACAACTTTTGGTAATCACATAGTATTGAATAAATTGTAATATTATCACATATATGTTCATATTATACAAAACGTAAATATAACAGTTCCAAAGTATCATTTGAGAATTAAATCTGCCGTGTGTGTAGAATATATTTTTAAATAATGTCCATGTTTAAAATAAGAAAAATAAATTATATATATAGACCGCCTTTTTAAAATTTCATAGTATCTAAAAAAAATATTGGGATGTAAATAGGGGGAATGAAACAAGATCATTTGTCAGACCAATCAAAATTTAAAATCAATGTTCCCAACTTCACATATGCATATCAAAATGGAATCAAAAACTATTTTCCCTTAACATTTATGAAATGTTAAAAATTGACTGAGGTTAGTGATTCAATGTCGTTGTATTTTTGGGATCATTATTTGAAATTACATTTTTCTACCCTTTTGGCGATAGTAGTTTTGAAGGCGGCGCAGTATATTTTAAATAATCTTCCACTAAACACATCTAAGTAATAAATATCCATAACTTAACAAAAATAACTAAACCACAAATCAAAGACACACTTACTGATTGACATTTTTTATTAGCTGTACTGTCCCGCCGAGGTATAAAACGGGGCAGTGGAGCCTGTAAGAGATGTTGCAGCCATTCCTTTACAAAAAACAAATCTATTTCTGAAAGTTTTGTGACCACCAAACACCTTGTGTCGTGGTAGAATCTTCTATTAGACCCTGTTTATTTTTTTAATCCCGTTTATGTATTTCCAAAGATTACTGTTTGCATGATATTTTTTAAACCTCTTGTCGACTGTGTAGTGTGTATTATAGAATGTGTTTTTAGTTGTTCGTTTTTTACTTTTAAAAGGTGATCTGAAACTTAAAACTCCTTTGTTCGTAGAAATACAAAAGCATTTATTTCTCGTGACGTAGTTGTTTTGTTGATTAATATTTACGATCGAAAACACAAAATATTTACTTTAAAAGTTATTCCAATAACTCTGTTTATACACCAGTTATGATTGTTGGGAAACATAAAGATGAGCCGTGATACCAGTTCATAGATTTATTGTTACATCAGGAAGCTGTTCGAGCATTCGAGAGCTACTCAGGTAGTGTTGTTGTGAGGATGTTTATCTATGGAGTTTATGGCTCCAAATGGGTACAGCGTATCTTTACTAACGGCAACTCAGTCGTTAGGTAGATTTGCATCGCTTTTATAACTGACGAAAACAAATAATCTTTTTAACAACAAGTATTTTGTAACAAGTTTTGTTATGGTTTATTTATAGTATAGTTACATTTATTTTGTTTATGTAGGTATATTTTGTTGATTTTGCATGTATAACACGCTTATTAGATTTCTTCTTAGTGACATTCTGTGACAATATGGTGTTGTTTTAGATTAGATTTTTAACTTCGAATATGCTTTTTGCGTTTGATTCATGACGTCCGAAGATTTAAATTGTACGGTAATAGTAAAATTGTTATGCAGTGAAAATTAATGGAATAATTTGCTTTCTCACATCTCACCTCCTCATCACTCTACAGTTCCTCATCTTACTATACTACAACCAACTGAATTATTTATAAAACTTTCCGCGTTGATTGCAAGATAACTTTTCCTTTGAAATACAATAATATTGAATATATGTCAAAATAAATAATAATTTATTTTATTAATGCTTAGATGTATAAGACAGAAGTATGGTACATAATGGTTGCATTGTATGAATCTATTTTCCATGCATAAAGATCTAGTTAAAACACCATTTCACCGTTTATTCACGTTGAGTTAATATGCAAGCTAAGTAGCGCTTTCTTCCATCTTTGCATTCAATCTTTGGACACTTTAATTTAACTATGATTTAGTTCACAGCACAACATTCACACATAACTATTCACTTTTCACAACAACAACTGAATTCACATTTTCTCATTCCGCAACATAATTCTTATCCGACATATTGCTAATTAACGATTGGCTCTATGATAACTATGTTCGATTCTCTAAATATGTTTATCAAGATAAATTAATTATAGTCTACTTGGCCTGTATTCAACATGGTTATCATAAAGCGCATAAAGCTAAACAAACTTCATTACTGCAATTTTCATATTTGAATTATTTACACCTTCAACTTAATCGCACACAAAAAGAATATTCAAAATTACTCTCGCAAGATGCGTTAATGACATTGTCCGAATACTGCTGCTTTGTATGGTTGTTAATCGCGGTACAGATTGAAGGCGACCACTTGTCGTACAGCTTCCGCGTAAAGCCAACATATGCAAGATGTAGAAATTTAGAAAATTGTACGAGCTGTGGTGAACAGATAACTGAGATCCTTGCGCTTGACTGTTAGTACGTGTCATTAGCGCTTCATATATGTGAGTAGTTTTCCTATGTTAGTTTAAAACATCGACCGTTCAATAATGTTGGCTAAACGTGTAAATGCTTCAGGAGTGGAATGATTACAACCTGCGGTGGAACGATTCGGAGTACGGCGGAGTGAAGGATCTCAGGATTACGCCCAACAAGCTGTGGAAACCAGACGTGCTGATGTACAACAGGTAGGACATAATCGTTTTTTTTTTAAATAAAAAATGTTTGATAAAATAGAGAATATTTCTCTTTAAATTTTCCACATAGTTCTGTTTTTTCTTAGATTTTTTTCACAGCTGAAGCTGGCGGAGAGACTTGAAATAAACATTCCGTGCCAAGTTAAAGTAAACCGAAATTTTTCATTAAATCTCTCCCTCCAGCGACAAAAGCAGTCGAGCCAACAAGATACGATGAAATCTCGAAAAAGGGATGTCCTTGTTCCACAATATTTAAACCCTCTTATTATCAAAATCTTTTTAGCATAACTGATACGCATTTCACTAATTAATATTATATAATTTTTTTTAAAAACATTGCCTATGTCTATAATTTAATTATAATATTTATTTATATACGAAAATACAATACTTTAAGTAAAGTTAATAAAATAAATAACATTAATATATAAAACTTTAATCAAATGGAAGCTTTATATATTACATATATTAGTTTAGGATGATCATTTCAATCTGTCATTCTACTAATCAACAACAAAATTAAAGCCTCTTTACACAGTAATAATAATTAGTTTGAACTTGAATTAACGGCCAGGCTCTAAGAACCACTGAACAACTCCGGAAAGTTTTCAGTTTTCAGGCTTAGTTGGTTTCCCTGCCTTCCCAGATAAACAGAATGAACTTGTCCCAAGTGTTGATGGAAGACCTTTCTATTTGCATCTTGGGTAAACAATTTGTCAACATATTTCGGCTGACTGCGCTTACACGAAACTTCTAGCATAAGTAGTTACCGCAAAGATATTGTACCTTTAAAGTAGTCTTTTGAAATTAAAAAACTTTTTTGTATTAAATAAATGTGGAAAGATTTTAGAAAAACTATTTTATTAACTAATAAACAATAATTTGTATTTGTATTGTGATTGAAAAATTCTAACTTGTTTAAATTGTCTAAATTACTAAGCTTTTGAGAAAAATTAAAATGTCATTTTAATAAAGCTTAGATAAAAAAAAATGTGCTTTCAAAATAAAGTTTTTCACTAATGTGGCTGTAACTATGCTCTGTTGGCTATAATATTTTTTTTCTGTGTCAATTAATTTATGATTTTTTCGTCTACAGATGTGTTAAAAAGACACGTGATAAATATTTTAGCTTAAAAAGTAAGGAGGTACCTCAAAAATGACGCGAATTTCTTTTCTTTATGATCCCAGTAAATTTTATTTTCTTCACACTACAAAAATACACAAAAAAACGTCTAAGTTGTTTCCTGATTTATTTTAATTTAACAAATATGTATTATCTCAGGCAAAAAAAATGTTTTGAAAGATACATAGATTCACTGAAAATTATTATCTATTAAAAAATATTGCGATTACCAAGAAACGAATCCGGAACTTACTATTGCCGGTAGAGAGCTTTAAGCTATAAAATTAAGGTATAATTTTCTATTCAAAAGTCACTAAATATCATCTACATATATTTGCTAAGAGATTATTTATAAAAACTGAAAGTCCAGGGTTCACCTAACATTGAGAAATATTGTAATCAAAAATATGTTTTTTCAACAAGGAAAAAATATGTTTCAATTAGCAAACGTATATAGATGAAAATTGGCTACGCTTTTATAGGATATCATAGCTTTATCTGTTGAAGTTATCTAACTGTAATAGTTATAAGATTCCGGGTTTGAGTTCCGGTGAAAAGTATTTTTTTGTGTATTTGTCTAAAATTTATTTTTATTATCACTGAACTGTGTTCCGAAATATCGCAAATAAAATATTTCATTAAATTTTTTTTTTAATTCAAATAGTTTTAATTTTATTTGCCCTTATTACAATTCGAATTGATTGGTTAATTAAAAATTATCATAAATATTATTTGAGGTACCTCCCTTGCATACCTGTTTACAAGATAATATGTTTCGAATTTACATTTGTATTTCTTAGAACCTTTCAGGTTGCCGGGAAAACAGTTTGCTGAATTTGCTTTTACATGTTCTCTACAAAGTTTAACAGTAGAGCTTACAAATTTAAAGTTTAGGCTCAGCCTTTTCAGATACAAAGGTAGGCAGTTAAACAAAAGGGGGTAGCATGGAACTTAGGAGTAGATACACCGGCTCCTGATTATGCTGAAAAAGCCTAATCCTATTGGAATGATATGGAATGATGACGACTTGTTTCAATTTAAAAAATCCAAATATTTTCGAAGAAATATAAAACTCTTTTTGCTTAAATAAATATTTATTTAAGCAAAACAATTGTGTTATTTTCACTACTTTTATTATTCCATTAATTTCAATAAGAAATAAAATATACTATCAAAAAAATATATAGTCCACAAATAAAGATTAAGGTTTAAAATATTTTCTTGATTGTTTAAATTGAATATTTATTTTATTTTCTAGTAATTCAATAATAATCTACTCGTAAATATATTTCACGCGAAGATGTAATTTACAATATTGATATTTTAGAAATAAGTTAATAATAATTTTTTTTAGACATAACTAAATCATTTTCAGAAAAAAAAATTAATTAATGGAAATCTTTTGTATGAAGTATTCAATATCTTGAGTTCGTATTTAATCACTTAGAAATGTGAATTTCAAATTTTATTTGTAACATAGTAAATAAAAGGTTTATGTATTTAGTCTACGAATATAAAAAATATGTTTTATATTATTGTTAAAAAAAATTAAAGTTGTCTTCAAATTTCAGCGCAGCGCTTCTGTTTCTATGATGATCAACAATTTTAGTATGTAGAAAAAAATATGGAATGATATCTTTCTTACCTAATTATATTATGTAGTATTTTTATATTTCTTACCTAATACTTAAAAATAAACTTTTATGAGTTATCATGTATGACTATAAGTTAAACACATCTATTAATATTTAAATGCTTCATCATTATTCAACTCATTTAGAAATACTTTAAGCTGTAGATAATATATTTTACATTTAATTATACAAATAAACTTTTTGTTTAAATTGCATTTAAATAATGAATTGAACGACTCTGCAGTAGGAAGCGACCCCTCCTCTAGTCTGTGGCTGGCTACTCGAGCTTGCCCAAACTCATCATCTATTTACCTTTGTAAAAGGGCGCGCTAGTTCATTAGGGGTCATCGAGCAATATTTTGAATTGGGAATAGTTCAAAATGAAAATATTCATAATCCAAACTGTCACTCAGCTGTCCAAAGCACGAGCGTTACTTAATTGATGACGACTAATTGCCCAGAGCTAAATTGGAGCAAGTTAAACCCTTTGACTACCAACAAAATTTCATTGGCACGCGAAAATAGCCTCAGTTTCATATGAATAATGTTTTATTCAGTATATTTTTGTGTGGCCATAATAAGTATATCGTACATCTCGTGAAATTCTACCGTTACATTCAAGCATACGTTTTCACATTATTCGTGATTTTTTATGGTGTTGATTTAGATGATGAATATTCATGATTTTAAAAAAATTCTTGAAACACTAAATTGAATAAATTGATAAAAATGGGGTAATTTTAAAAGTATTATTATTGATTATAAACTTTATTTTCTTTTTCAAATGCCATTTTTATGGTACGATAGAATTGAACTTAGAGTATAATAGAGTATAATTATTGGTAGTCCAAGGGATTTGTACCAGCAACACAGATTCAGGGACGGGATGTGGTTAACACCCTCCAAAGGGTGGGCTTCTTACTGCGAGAGCCGTGCCGAGGATTGTGATGGAAGACTGAACCCTAATGCGGTCCAGTTTCCATGGTGGTCGTATGTAAGACATCGAGCCGTTGTTGTGGTCCACTCCAGCCCCCTGGGCCCCATTAACTGGGGGGTCATTACAGTGCAAGTCGCTTCTCTCATCTCAATTTAAAATTAAAATATATAACTAATAACAAATTTAAAAGTGCTACATTAATAATTTAACTACTCTTTTAAAAATAAGTGAAAACATTATCTTAATCTGAAAAATAAGATCCTCTATCATCAGACCAATAACGCAGAATGAAATAATTACGTTGTAAAAAATATCCTAGTAAGCAAATATCTTAATGCCCGATAAAAAATCGAGTTATAGGCGGTCTCAGTCACAAATCAAAGAAAACCAATTCAATTTGATGTGGTGCCAATAAATACGTAAAATAGTTTTAAATTACAGAGCATAAGTATACGGTGTGTTTTAAAACGAGGCTGTTGATTGTTGGAGACAATTTTTAAACTAATTAATTATTACGCTTCAAATAAACATGAAAATTAAATCCTTCTCATTGCGCCTTTAACATGGAAAAAGTCATGTTTATTTTACGTGACAATATTTATATATAGCATTTTGTAAGAAGATGGTGAAAAGATAGTTAGCTATATATATAGAAATATTAAAATTACTTCTATTTGTTATATAATTGTGCGATAGTGGGATCTTGGTCGGTATTGTTTTGTTAAGAAAATAATAAAACAAAAATACAATCACCCATTTCCTGGCGGGATTGTTCTAAGGAGTGGAATGCTCAGTAGAATAAGTGCGCATAAGGCAAGAATAATAGGAAAATCTTGCGTGGAGAGGACTTGAACGAGCATTTTCGTAATGAAATGTGGTTTTTTCCCATTTCAGTTTTATTGTTCTCGGAACAGTTCCCGTCCTCGGGTCTCGCTTTCTTTCAGAACTTGTGTCCGTTTAGCCCATAACTGAGATATCTTACTCAAACAAAACTCATTCGACCACCAAACTTTGGTAGAGAGGACCAAGTCCCGGAAAAAAGGACAAACGATTAATCAAAGTTTTAGTACTTTATACCTTACTTTTAATATATGTACATTAATATTTTTTCAAATTCTATTAAATAACATTTTTGATTAAAAGTATGGAGACAGTCGACGAAAAGTTGAGGTTTTATTTCGATCAGTTATAAAGCCTTTTTTTATATACATTTTTGGAAACGCATCGGAAAAGGAGGAAGTTTTAATAAAATTTAAGATTTCATTCGCTTTGAATTGGTATTGAATATTGGTATTCAAAAATATCATTAAAATATAATTTGATTAAAAGTATTAAATATTGCACCTGAAAAAAGTTTGACACGCTTAGAAAGGGGAATCTGGAGTACCATATAATTTAGAACATGGGCTTAAAATATATTTAATCAGTTAACCTCAAGTAGGTGCCCTTTATAAGCCAAGCGAGTAAAATGATGACTTCCCTGGGATATAATGGAGACGGGGTAATTTACAAAGTGATTTCTTGGCAACGAAGCACAGAGAACAGATTCTATTAGCGATTTTAAATAAATAAATTAAAAAAATGTTTTAATTTTAAAAGTTCGTTATACCTACGTGTATTAAAAATTTAATTACATAATTTAATACGTATTGTGTTAATAATAATATTATGTATGTATTTGATTTTATGAAAAGTGACATTAATAAAGGCATGTTAAAAATCATTTAAGGACAAACCAAACAAAAGATTTAATGGTCTTTGTTGACTAAAATACATTATTAAATATATATAGTATTTGGTATTTACTAAATTCGATAAAAAATATCCTTGTTATGTACATCGCCTTTCACAGGAATATTCTCTCAAATGACCCATGGATGTAGTTATTTACTTCCTACCCAACATTTAAATACCAGGCTGTGCTAGTTTGTGAAAATATATATTAACTCTGTTGCTCTCGAATATCAGCGTGTATTCGATAATTCCTTTTTGTACGGTGGTGTATTATTTACTTTTATTGGTCATTCACCTTGTATACCTTCATATATACATTGTTCACCCTTCCTCCTTTATTCAAAGCCGCGCTCCACTCTTCTCAACCACCCTGTTGATTGGTGGAGATTCACTGGCCCCGCATAACTTATTGACAACCACCGACACTCTTGATACTGGGATCCTGAATACTACACGGTGGTTCTACCATATAAGAATAAATAATTTTGTTTTTCCAATATGTTTTAAATTACATATTTGAAATAGTTATCGGATTAACAACACTTATAATTATTTTGGCTTAAATAGATTCTTAGTAAATTTTTACAGAGTGCTATTGCTATATGATCACAAATCTGAAGTAATGTCATGTTATAATAACGCAACATTTACAACTAAATCAAGCGTGCTTTTAATATTGTAAAATCAATTAGTGGAGTTAAATAATGAAATTAATTAAATCTACCAGTTGGAAATATATGACTGAAAATAACTTGACCAAAAAGGTAATGTCACCAAAATTACACAAATAAAATAAAAAATTTAATACATTTAATTCTGTAAATAACAATAGGATGTATGTCTACAAATATTTTATTTGTTTTATGAAAAGTTTCTTATTTATTGATTAAACATGTTTTATACTTCACTATAAATGGATCAAATACTTGTATTATCCATGTATTTCTCACTTTTAGTAATCATCTAACGACGATCATATTTTTCTAAAGGTTGAAAAATAACTATATATTAAATAAATACATTTGCATTATTTGATCACCCCGTACCTCAGTCTCTGAATAATTTATTCAGATACGATAAGACTCTCAGTCAGTCTCTTCCACAGAGACTCTACTCCTTCGGCGAACCCACAGATTTAGATAAACATGTATCCCAGGTCAAACATGACCGACCAAATAATAGATACACGGCATGTTGCCTATTCTGTGAGGGTAGTTTACGACGTAATAAAGCTTTATCGATCATTACAGATTCAGTACGATAAATATGATGTAATTATATATTTCATGAACCCTAATATAAAACATTTTTTAGATAACTTTAATTTGAGGAAACACGTGTGAAACACTCTTCTAATCCTTTTTTAGTGCAAAAATAAGAGGGTTCTAATTTTTTACTCAAAAAAAATTTCCCAGTTTTAATAATGGGCGAATTTTTTAGTCAAATTCCCAATGTTCGTCCTTCTAATGGATATACAACGATTCTTTATTTTTTAAATTTATATTTATTTTGAATTTCAAATAGAGTTTAAAAGCTTTTTTTTTAGTTTAACTAAATGATTGATATGCACCACACACGATTATGGCACCCTATACTCTTTTTTTTTTCCAGCACAGATAATTTTAATTCTGTGACAGTTTTATGTTACCTAACTAACTGTCTTTAATTACACTGATAGTACTAAATCTCAATTTGCATTCAAGCAATTTGTCTCTCAGAAGCGTTGCATAATGCATTCCTTGCGGGGATCGATCATCATTAGGCTTCCCTTAAGGCATAGACTTTGGGACTATATTACGCCGCACATATTAAGTATTAAACGGAGGAATGTTTTTGAGAACCATCTTTTTAAATCCTATTTTTTAATCTATATTTAATCATGAAAATTAAAAAATTAAGTTTAATGTAAAAACTGAAATAAATCGCCTTCAAATACATAATATATCCACTTAAAATAATTAATTAATTGGAAAAATAAATAGTTTCTTAAAGCTTTTCTATGAATACTTTATTGTTAACGGAGCTTGAAAATAATGGAGATGAAAATAATAAACTGAAAAAATATTACAAAAATGAGATGAACAAATCGGCGAACAAGATGACCCCTCAGTCAGTGGGAATGAAGGTAATTGCAGTCCCGGAAAAACCGCACTGATAACCAGCAAACACTTTTAACACAAATCAAATAAATAAAATATTAAAAAGCATTAGCGGGTGAAGAATATTTTATTGTTTCTAATGTCTTATAAAAAAGTTAATGATGATAGAATCATTAATAAATATGCTTCGTACCAATGTTTACAATTAACTAAAAAAAAGTGAATTGAGTTACGATTAAAATTTTGATCCTTTAATACAAACTAAAAAAGATTTGTTCTTTTAGTCTACGTAAAAGAGAAGAACATTAGAAAAGATAAAACTCTTAGCCCAGTAGTGAATAAAAAAAAAATTTTGAATAACGTCAAAATTTAAAGCATAACTTATTTAATAGGCACATCAATTACAAATACTGTTAAAATATGTCTATGGTAAATGTTAATGTAATAATTGTGTGTTTCTACTGACCAAACCATACTCGATCCTGAGAGATGAGTCCCCAGGTGGCCTATTTCGGGAATCACACTAGCGTGGCACTACGTTAACGCAAGTAATTCGAACATGGTATCCATTATTGTGTTACGTACGCCGCTCGGACTGCTCACGTTACTGATATGCAACGCTAGCGTTATACCCGGAATAAGGTTGCCACGCTGTTGTTGTGTACAGTAACAGTAAATGATTGTCCTTACAAAGAGCTGGTTAAATATGATTTGTGTTGGCGCGTACAGTGCTGACGAAGGTTTCGACGGGACGTACCACACAAACGTTGTGGTCAAACACAACGGCAGTTGCTTGTACGTTCCTCCTGGTATCTTCAAGAGCACATGCAAGATAGACATCACTTGGTTCCCCTTTGACGATCAACACTGTGACATGAAGTTCGGTAGCTGGACGTATGACGGCAATCAGGTACATGCTAACATTTGCAGGACAAGGATACAATACATACACTACGCCTTTTGTCACACCTTTTCATATATTGCATCAACATTTTATATTCTCGACACAGATTCTGGCGTGAATTCCCATTTTATATCTTATTTTCAAAATAATGTTTCTACCACAGACTGTTAGTTCAATTGATCACAGATCTTATCTTTAAGTTTATTTTTTATCTTTATCTTTAAGTTCACGCAAGAATTTGTTCGAGCTGTATAATAATTATTAACCTTACCAATAATTTTCAAAATACGATGCACTTCAAAATCTTTTATATTCACGTCTTTTATTCAAGTTTAATGCAATGTTAGCGACACTTTTCATATTTTTTTAAGTTCTTTATCATATATAATATAAACTTTCTACTCTTTATTGATTCAATGGTATTTTCGGAACTCGTGGAAAGAACATTGAACGCGTTCTAGATATAATTTTATCAATACCTTCAAAAAATATTATTAATTTGCAAATATTATCTTCCTATGAGAAAAAATAAACAGCCATGAATATTTGATGTAACAAATGAGTTAAATATTATATCTGCATAAAATATTAGACTGTGGTTTACTTAAGAACGTGTTCTAGAATTAATTTACAAGTTATGAAAAATTTATGAGCCATTTTAAAGTCGCTTCGTCGATATTGGATAGCGAAATATTGTAAAGAAATTTATAAGTACTTTTTCCGAACACCCAATATTAGATTCTTGTATAAAGGAATATAGCTTTAAGTTTTCATCCGGAAAAATTGCTTTACCAAAATCACTCTTGAATTCTCAATTTCCACATTAAAAAGTACATACTGTGAAATTGACGGTGGTTAACTTTTAGTCAAATGCGTTTATAGACTAATAATTATTACATTACATACACAAGTATTTTAAATACACAATTTTATAAAAAGATTTATTAGATCGATGACACAATAATAATTAAAATTCTTATTTGGCAATCGACGACTTAAAATGTATGTCACTCACCAACAGATACACAAGCAATCTACGGGTATTATACGCTGAGTAATGTGAAAGTCTTCAATGCTAGGGAACCATGTGATATTTGATTCGATCCGTCGAGAGATAGAGCGAATTGAGGTGTACTATTTTGCATGGGGCAATGAAATATAACGTCCCGTTTGTACAAAATTTAATAAATATAACATATTTATATTCTGTCATGTGTCATGAGAAAGCTCTTTTGGTAGACGTTTTACTATCTGTTTTTTCCATACTCGATTTTATTGTATTAGTTTTTTTGTAACATTAATTGCGGTTTTTATTCGAACATAAATTTAATGTGAAAGATGTGCCGAGAGAAATTTACGTGTTTTGTGTACCTTGGTACTCCGTAGATGAACGGATCGATGTATTTATATTATATAAAAATTAATTCAGCATATTATTTGGAAATTACAGATAATAAATAAATTTGTGTTGTGCTCTATTAGTTTGATTAAATTTCAACTTTTAAAGTATTGTAGAATCTAGTCAGTGAAATATTTAGAATTATGCGCACATAGTGAGAAAATATTATCCTTAAATATTTGATGTAAAAGTTCATTGCTTTTATCGAATCGTATTTATTAATTAGAATTAAGGCATGATGACATCAAGGTTTAGATATTATATAGTTTTTTATTTTGTCTGCATGCAAAACATATTGAAACTATTTTATTTTATTTGAAATGTTATTTTTCTTAAATTGAATTCACTTCTTACGTATATCTTTTATATTATTTGCCAAATCTTGCTTGTTATAGATATTATAGTAGTCACATTGTATTAACTTTTTGATAATAGGGTCTATAATATTATATACTCGACTTGATTTGATAAAATTGCAAAAATAAAAAAATGTTCACAAATGAATATTTTAAATGCATGTTATTTTATGAATGTTTGGGTGCTGAGAAGCTTCCTAAATATTTCCTTCAAAGGTAAGTGTTAAAAGGTGCGCTGTTCTGTTGTGCCATTGAATTCTTATGTGTATGTACATATGTTTCTGTGTAGTTTTTATCATTTTCCAAAGGATTCGATGAAGTATTGTGCTTTCTCACCCCCATAAGACATTGTTGGTAATATGTTGAGAAGCAACACACGTATCTATAACTTGAAAAAATAACCCTAGTGTATATTTGTGGGTCTTTCGTGCCTTTTTGACAAGGCTGTTTCTCATACCGGAAGCGGTGGCATTCGGTTTTCTGCCTTTGCCGGAGCCGGAAATTAGTTTATACCATTGAGTACTGTACACGAACACCATGTCATACTCTGTTATCAGATATAATGATAACATTTATCTTACAAATGAGACGTAAAACAACAGATTTTTTATAACTATTTTATTTTCAACAGTGATTCAGAACATGCTGTTGCGACCATCTTTAGAGATATACATGTAAATAGCATGAAAATTATTGTAATATCATGGCTTTGAAATAATAAAGTATCATTTGACATTTAGATCAATCTGAAATACTGAGCTTGAAAGTTTTGAACATTATTTTTTCGATTTCTTCGGTGGAGTTGCCCATGGGGTGAAATTTTTTCAAAAATGTCTATATGGTTTAGATGGATAAAGTAAATTTATTCCTGATTTCGGGCACGTTGTTTAATATTATAACATTACGTGTATTAAAATAACAATAGTTCTAATAAATATAAATACTAGAATATAATTTGTTTTCTAGTTATCTCCTAAACTACTAGAAAATTGGACATGTTTCACCACGTTTTTAAAGAGAAAGTTATTGTCAGAATTTCTATACAAACAATTTTGATCAACATATATTGGTATTCCAATGTCACTATATGGCAAAAATAGAGATATGGAAATAATAATAATGGGTTTGTGTTAATCTATTAAATGTGTTTAAAAATTTATTGAATTTTATCTTAAATCATTTCTCGATCCGAGTTTCTTACGTGAGATGTATATGTTTTTGCCGTCAATTATCTGTGCTAGTGTGATGACAAACCTTTACTTTAAGCAAATAAAGGTATTTGAGTATGTGATCCGTGTACTTAATGTATTGTATCTGTACCTGGAGTGTAGATAAAACTAATGGGAAAGCAAACTTAATTACTGTTTTGTAAGGAGAGGTTGCGAGAAGCGTACTGAGTGGAAAAGTTTTCCAGAAATCGCTTTACAAGGGGCGAGCGTGCGCGCGGCCGGGAACCGGGGCTCGTGTGGAGAAAATAAGATTACTTGTCCATTGGAGTGTCGAAAATTCACTGAAAGCGTTCTTGTGTCTAGCGGGACATTTGAAAAGTCTTAAACCAATTTAATAGTTCATCGAATGAATTATTTATACGACTTATTATTACTCAATTCACTTAAGATATTCAATTTTTCTGATTTTCGCCAACCAATTTGGTCAGTGGAGAGAATTCACAAATGGTCTTACTTCTTTAAATAATTTAAAACGAAAAAAAATCTCGTTAAGAAAGAAATATTATAAGGTTATTTTTATTTAAAATAAATATGTAATTAAATTAAGTAAATACATGGATAATATAATAAGTGCTAGATGAGACATAAATACTGTGTAGCTCACGTAAAAAAAGAGCTAAGTATAATCTTTGTGGGATCACATTATTTATTTGAAAATATATATAATAATAATAATAATAATAATTTATTTGAGTTAAAGTACAGTGTGTTATATTATTGTTATAATAAGATAAAACATTGCAGCAAAGTGAGACATATATTTCGGTATCCTACCTGCTACGAATATTATTGATATAGTTTTAACCTTTCTCTTACGATGCTATAATAAAAACGCGCGTTCCGGTGTTGTAAAGCATAAAGACACATAAGACGCATCTAACTCGGCCAGCGCAAGCTCTTCCACTAAAGTGACAATCGGCATTTGGTACCCCGCGGCTCGTGCACTACGTTTTCTGCACCACTCCGCACGAACACATACACATATTGACAAATTTACGTCAGGTTCTTCGAGAAAACATGTTATATTGTTGGGTATGGTAAATACTTATATGTTGTAATTATTTTATCCAATACATAAATATATTATGGAGAAATACTTACAATACGAACTCTGTATTTAGTATATTCACATAATCAGAAACAATGTCAACAAGAGTGCGTTTTCAAAAAAATGAATATTTTCGTGTTTTTTTACGAAAAATTATGTTTATTATTTAACTTTTTAAAAAAACTATTACTTAAATAAGACCTTTACACTAATTTAAAACTAATAAACTGAAAGTTATTTGCCACAATTAGGAAAATACAAGCATTATAAGAAAGACCGCGACCATTAAATTAATTTTTCGCGTGCCACAAAATTGCTTTAATATATAAAATTCTTGCATGTACAAAATATATTTTCTTATAATCTTGAAGCCAAGATTATGGAGATAAATTTACATTGAACCAAAGAACGAAATGCTAAAAATTGATAAAGTTCACTATTCAATTTGCAATACATATTATCAATTTTCGACATTTTTAAAACATTTTGCGTTAGTGAAAACAAATTATTTTAAATAATATATTATATTTAATTACATGCTAAGGCTTCAGCTACTATTTAAAATCAAGTTTTGTATCAAAAACACAATAATTTATTACTAAATAATATTTATGTCCATCTTATTAATGTGTGTTTTTATTGGGTTTTTTTAATTTCAAATTGCCGATTAAAAAACAATAATCTTATAATGCTTGTATTGTCTTTTAATAATCTTTTAATAATAAGAATAAGTCTTTCTTATAACGGTTTTCTAAGTTATGGCAAATAATATCCAGTTTATTAGTTTTATATTAGTGTAAAGGTCCTATCTAAGTAATAATTTTTACAAAAGTCAAATTTAGTGTATAACTTCTGATATAAATGCTTATTAAAAACCCACATTTTCGTAAAAAACGCGGAAATATGAATTATTTTTGAAAGGAAAACCTTAAAAATTTATATTATTGAAGGAACATGAGTGGTATCAACGTTAGTTCATGTTACAAATTTAAGATTGAGTTCGGCGCAAAGTTTACAGACGACTTCGGAAGTGCTCATTCCACCTTGGTGCCTACTGAACTTAGTAGCCTTTACTTGTGAGCCATTTCCTTTAAGATGAGTAAAAGTGGAGATGTGCTTGCTGTTGTATTTTTTTAAATATTGACCTTGGCTTTAATTATATATGGAATGATAAGACGGTACTAAACAGAAGAACAATAATGTAAGTACATAAAACAGGTTTATATTTCTAATGCGTTTATTATATTAAATTTCATCGAAGGAATGTGAGAAAAATAAAAAAAAATCTTATAGCCTCTATTGTTTGAAAGTTACAGTATTTATTTATTGGAATTGAAATGCGACATTCTATCATCGTTGCTATTCCAATAAAGCGAAGTTGAGTCTTTTCTCTCTTTTTACATTTTACCCTTTTCTTTAGTAAAATACTTTTAAGATTGCAAAAAATTCAAGTATAAGCTTTTGAAAATAACCATACCCTGAGTAAATTCTCAAATCGATAACTTTTGAAAATAATACGAAGTTTTTAATATCCGAAGTATTAACCGGTATATCTAACTAATATCGGTCAACAGATCCTGATAGCTTTGACGAATATTTACAGCATAGAATTCGAAAATATGAAAATCGTCAGGACTATATTTATTTTTAAATAGTAAAATTTCTAGAAGACTTTGAATGAATATTCGACCCCTTAGAATAACTAACATTTTGGGCTAATTTGAGTTATTGCGTGAAATGGGTTTCAAATGCATTATTATTTATTTCTTCCATACACATCAACTCAATTTAACGAATATTAAAGAAAATAGCAAGAGCTGAATGTTCCAACTGCATCAGTTATTTATTTCAATTTATGGATCATTATTGTTAATTTATAATGTTTTTTTAAATATTTAACTTCCCTCGTCTCACAGTGGTCATTGATCATTTCAGTATATAATATTTAGCTAATCTTAGAGCTAACCGCCGCGCCGTAATTTAAAACATATTTTTCAAGATTTTTTTAAAAAACGGTAGTCTTTATTATACACCTTTACCATTAGTCAGAAAAGATTAAAATAATCAAATGTCGTTTTATTTGCTGATTGTAGGCAAAACCCGACATTTTATCGAACACGCATATCAATTTTTGGAGCTTCAATATCTGGTTCTCAATACCGGGTTCAATCCTTATGCCAAATCGTTTTCGAAAGTCCTCTATCTCTGGTGTTTTAAACATTCGCGTAGTATATCTTTTTCATCAATCTTTCATACTCATTAATTTCACACGACCAAACGATTGTTTATAAGATGCATGTACATGGATGAAACTTAGTCGTCACTTCTCGGAGATTCATCAGTAAAGGTATTTTGCATATGAAATACGACAAATAACGAATTATATTAACTTTCGTCTCGTCTCTGTATTCTCCTTTCTACGAATTTCGAGACAAGTCTCATCAGCGTACATGCACCGTTAATCTTATTGTGGTAACTTTGCAAGCATCACCAGATTCCTTTGGGGTTCTATCCTCTCTTTATTCATTCATTTTACACAATTAACAGAATTTTACTGACGCTTGTAGATAATCATATAAATAAGTATTGGAGAAAATTAAATGCCGAGAAAAATAAACATACACTTGAAATAAAAGATAAATAGAGAATAAAATATTGCAAAGGTAAATCAGTTATCATAATTTAATAATGTAACATTAATATATTTTTATAGGAATTCATATTCCAGATAACCAATTTGTATTTGAACGGTCTCTTCGGAGTTATTTAGTTAAAGCAATTCATTTTCTTTTCTCTTAAAGAACTCGCACTTCGTGAACTCCTCCCGACTCGGTCCTTGACGTCTGTAAATGGCTTAGCTTTCTGTGTCCAGCACAATAAACCACGTCGCGACGCCAGCGCCACTAAATCATCCTCGGCTGACGGCCGCTTACTGTACAAGGATAATTCAAGTAACAGCTTCCTGAAAATTTACCTCTTAATTTGAAAATATTAAAGAACTTAACATTGTTTTGAGAATTAAAATTAAGAGCACTCTTTTGCAACATAGCTCGCTATTTATCAGGGTGATTCCTACGTTTGCTTTTACTGGCATTTGAGTACTGCGTCTGTTTGTTTGTTCACAAAATCTGCTCACCTTTTCAATCTATTCACAGAGAAAAATGATTATAATTCAGGATTCTTACTATTTTTTACATAAGCGCTTGCGCTTTAAGTAAAAAAAATAGGACTAACTTGGTGGTCTCTCGGAACGAGGATCGATACCCTAACCTCCTGATCCCTGGTCACACATCTCACCAGTTAACCGAATAGATCTTATTAAAAATAAAACAAGTTGTGAAAAGCCGACATGGGAGTAATTTAAATGAATAAGATTATTATCTGAGTTATATTTCTAAAATATATTTTATGTCTCTGTATTTAGATTGTCGGGCAAAAATACATATTTTCTTATTTCTTAAAATATTTCGTAATTTCATTCGCAAATACTAATCACAGATATATTAAAAGTATTAGAATATAGTATACATATTTTTTGAAGGTTTTTGAAATTAAAATGATATCGATTAATAATTATTTTTCTAAATAATACACGACATTATTTAAATCGTTCATCTATTGACCAAGAAGTTTTGTTAAAATTCTTATTATTCGAACTACTCGCGTTAAACTTCAATATAAAATATTGTGATTATTAGATGTATTATCGTTCATTCGATTCACACGAGTAAAGTTATTACAAAAATGTATTAATCAATTTAGAAAAAATATTGTACAAATTGAAAGATTTTAGAGTAATTTTGTTATGTATTGTGAAATGATTTTGGATGAAGTGAGAGATAATAATGAATGTTGCAAAAAATATTTATAATATTCTTTTATTTAAATGACATTATACATTCAAAATAAGGCCATGGATTCTATGAATAGTTCTACCAGAGCGTGTAGACGGTAGGCATCTTAGCTTATGGTAAATGAAGGATTTCACTGTTTTTACCATAAAAATACAAAATACTTATGGATTTGTTAGAGATGTATTTATTTTTTATGTAAATGATTCTGTTCAACAAAATATGAGAGCAAAACAAAGTTCCTATGAATAATTTATCCCTTGTCTTGTACGGGAATTTATAAAGATTGAATACGGCAGCTCTTATATTTCGAAAATAGTATATTGTTACATATTTGCTTCCAGCAGAAGGCTTATCATAAATTCCATTACTGAACCCCATATCGTGGTGAGTACACAGGTAAGGATCCTACCCTGAAGTGTCCTGAACGCCATGTTTAGAGTTTACCCGCCCTCAGAATATTAATGACGATTAAATGCACGCCAATCCCTTCTGTTGCTTTTTAACATATGGACTCCTTGTTCAAAAATATTCAAGTGTCTGGCCAGATTGACGCTGAAATATTTCCTTTAGTCACGAGAATGACAGATTAATTTTTACAAGGCAAAATTAAATCATTGAATCTTGAAATCTAAATTTCTCCACCTATCGCAGTATATATAATATTATTCTAACTACTTCTATTAAATTCACAGATTTTAAAAATAAAATAAACTGCATGTTAGTATTTACAGACATATCTAGTTGTATAGACACATTATAATTTACTTACTTTACATTAATATAATTTTTGACGAAGTCTTTGTAATTCTCACAAATATAATATATCAGTTTTAGAGAACTTTACTTGTCTCGAGACATGTTGCAGTAAGCTCAGATGAGTGGCGTTATTCATTAACTATTTTCATACATAAAATATAATTTATATCGTTATTTACGAGAATTTACGAATTTGTGGGTTTTTTAAATAAAGTACTACAAATTATTTTAATACATGTTTCAATTCAGAACGCCGTTTTCACGCAGCGGTAGGCAGAGAGGATAGAGTGCTACACTCTCCTGTCCTGACACACAGTTATCGCCTCATCCACATTCATATATCTTCTCATACAAGCTCGCCGGTTATTTGGTTTATCTGGTCGAGCCAAGTCTTTCGCGAACGTCTTTTATTTCTTGTGCCATCAACACTCGCATCATATATATTTCTTACCATTATCTCCTCATTCATTAATTCCATACGACCAAACCATCTAAGTGGTCCTTTCTTAATCTTACTCACTACACTAATTTCAGATTTACATTCTTTCTTCATTTCTTCATTCTTTGCCCTGTCATAAATGGATCTACGCCTAAGTGATCTCATTTCCACTGCATTTAATTTACTTTCGTTCCTTTTCTGTCAGCTTTAGGCCTCACTTCCATACATAGGTGCCGGTACCAGGACTCTATTGTGTACCGCTAGTCATGCCTCGGTTTACAAGTTCCTATTAGCTATAATTCCATTCAAAGCACCGTTCACTCTTATTTCCTACAGTCACCCTCCTTTCGATATCTCAAACATACTTCCAAAATACACGAACCCATCTTCTTGTTCCAAATATTCATTACCAAGTATTTTGCACATTGTCTTGCTTTCCTCCTTCTCGAATACCATCACTTTCGACTTGTAATAAGGTCGCTTTCCTTGCATACATCGTACATCTTTTAAATTTATAAAATTTGTATGTGTCATAATTAAAATAATGTTAGATTTTTTTAGTAAGGACTATTTAAAAAAAAATGATAGGTACACGATAAAAATATAATTTGTACAATTACATTACCATACAATAACATTTTTATTAAATAAAGTTGTGACTGTAGCTGTAGTTTAAAAATATCATACATTGTTTGAAATATAATTTTTCTGTCTCCCATTTGCTTTTATTACCTTGAGACTACATCAAAATGTAATACTGTAATTTAAAATTTTCATCTTAAAAAATTTCATACTTCTATCATAGATTTTTTTATTAAATTGCCAATTTAGTAATATTAGAGATACGGAAAAAACAAATTTTTTGGATGAGAAAATATATACGGAAATATCACAGTAGGTTTAATAAACTTTTCCAAAGTATCAACATTTTTAGAAATTATTTGTTTGACTTTTTCGAACAAAACAAACAAGCCCAGGATAAACAAAGCAATCTGAAAAATCTTTAACTGATCATTTGATAAAGAAAACATAAATTTGTGGAACTTGACAAGTATGAGTTTGTTCGAAGGTAATCTTAATGAATCAGTAAATTATTTCTTCCGAGAGAAAATTGTAACACCGAAGAAATGGATACAAGTTTTTTAAATGTTGTTGTAAGTTCATGTAATAACATTTATAATTTAGTAATACTTAATATGCGTATTACACAAGCAACATTTCATGCGTGAATAAAACTGAATAGTAAAGATGACCCAATGTTTATTTTTGTATGAAAAATATCGCGATCCAAAAATATAAATCAAGATTAAAGTGTCAGTAATTTAACTAGGTGCTTAACACCTGATACGAAATTGCTTAGTTTTAGATAAAATATTTAATCTCAATGCACTATAACACGTACAAGTTTTTCTTCTATATATTATAAAATTAAAAATATAATTAAATGGATACATTTTCATAAATCTTATGTTGATATAAAAGTTTTCTGAACAAATATTAGGCGTATTATGTAAATGTTAATCGTATTTATTTATCTTTTTGTAATGTTATTTATTTTGATTGGTTAATATGGTTGAGAGATCATTTTTATGCATGCTATAGTTGATTTCTGTTTAATAATATAAGGGTGCGTGCATATGGATGAGACTATCGCGCCTCTGAGATTTAACGGTAAAGTTCGCTATGCTTTAGTTGATTATTCTGCTTTGCGTAAAAAAAATACAATATACAACGAATGAATACTGTCGTTTACACAAGTTTCGAGACAAAGTCTCATCTGTGTACATGCACCCTGAGAGTTTTCTATATGACACATTGTCAGAATTTGACAATACATAATATTTTCGAAGATGTATTGTATATGAAAGTAAACCATTATGTAAACTACTAAAGCATGAACCTTTGCATTTTCAAAAATACCTTATCCCAAGATACATGAGTATCTCTTGAATTTTAATTAGTTTTGTGGAATGGGTAAACTTTTACCACTAAAGCATGATTTACAAAAATTTGTAATAATGATTATAAGAAGGTTGATTTAAAAAAAATCTCTTTAGTGCAGTCGATAAACTTTTCACATGTTTATACAATTTTCAATTAGTGGTATTTTCGTAATTAAGATTTCTGACTTGTTAAATTATAAATAAAATGATTTTATGTGCTGTGCAGTTGGATTTGGTGCTAAATTCTGATGAAGGAGGGGATCTCTCGGACTTCATCACAAATGGAGAATGGTATCTCATAGGTAGGACTTTTTCACATACGATATTTTATTGTTCTTATTTACTTCATTTTATTATCTTAATATATTTACATAGTGCGCAATATTTTCAATAAAAAAATAAAGGTAAATTCAAAGCACAGAAATGTAATCATATAAATCTTTCAATTTTTATCATTTGAACTTTAGTGTCTGCCGTTGTGCATATATATCTAATAATTTTATTTATTTATTTATGAACTTCTTCGTATATAATTCTAAATATTATTTTTTAAAGATAATATAATTTTTGACAACAAACTTACGGGCTATTTTCATTTATAATTTATAAAAAAAAAAACACTATTTTTTTTTTCATAAACTACCGAATAAATAAATCTTCCCACTCTTCCTTTAATATATCCCCATTAGAAATGAGAAAAATAGTACATTTTTAGAAAGAGGTGCGCGTAAATTCGCAACATTGATTAGAATTTTATACTATTAAAAACAAAAAAAAATTATGACATCAATAAATTTCAACATCTCTCGATTAAGATTAGATATCAATAAAATTATGAAATATATATATACCTACTTGATACGCCGAAAGATTGATGCAATGCAAGCACATTGAATTTTGAAAATTATTATATACTTAGTTATTATTATTACTGCTAACTATCAATAGTTTTCATAGTTTTTTTATGTAATATTTTTTTGATATTATGCATTCGAAAAAGAAATATACCTTCTTATTTAGAATACAACCAATAACTATTTGAATACTATTATATATAAAGGTGTGTCATATATCTACTATCAAATATAAACTAATGGTTTTTTGATTATATGCATCTGAAAATGAAATATACCTTACATATTTAGAATAATTAACGACTATTAGATCAGTATTGTTCTATCAAAGAATACAAATTATGAAGTTTGTAAATATGTTAATTTTCAGAAATTCTTCGCAAAAGTAGGTAAATGTGTACTTATATAAGAGATAGGATATTATTTGAAAGAAAAATTTCATTGATCCGACAATGTCTACCCAGATAGCCTTAGAATAAATATATGCATATTTATTTAATATTGCAGTGAAAATTTTTCATAAAAAAATACTTATCATTGATGAATTTATTTTGATAGCCGAAAGTTAACTACCATTAAATGAAAAATATTTTATGAATTTGTAATAAATGGCATGAGTGAAATTTTTTTTTTTCAATATTTTCAAAGTTTCAGGAAAAACCAATAAATAGACCGACATAATGTGGCCTTACTATCCAACAGTACTCATGGTCTAGTCTATTTAAAATATATATATTTATATAGAAATTTTTTGTTCAAACCTTTCCGTGTAGTATTTATATTTGCATATTTGTAAATAATTATTCGTAAAATGTCAACATTTCTATCGTTATGGTGGAATGATTGGTTCCAACATTATTATATCTGAGTATATCATTAATAATATTCACGAAGCATTCAATGTTATATAATAGCAAACAGACAATATTGTTTAGCAACGCAAACAATGAATATTAACCAAAAATGAATTCGTTTATAAGATATTCTTATGTGATTACGGTTCATTTATAATTATGTGAATTCAAATAAAAAAGTATTGGTTATTAATAACAAACATTTCTATTACGAAAAATAATATTTGATAGAATTGTAAAATTGATATTTTTTTCATTTTAAAATTCTTTACTCAATGGAAAATATTCCTCTGTATTATAGGATGAAAAAATTGTAGTAAACATTTCAAGCAATATATAATAAATAACTCAATTTGATCCATATTAAATCATTGACATCCCTTTAAGGTTTGGTTTAAAACCTTTTAGTCTAACCCTGAAGGATTTATATTTGAAACCAATTTATTTGGATTTATATTTGAAATGGCCAGGAAGAAGAATATGACCATAAAAGTAAGTAAAAAATGTTATTACCATGAAAATTGATTTTGTAAGCCCGAAGGGCTACAAACTAATCAAATTCATGTAATATTTGATTTCAACAATTTGATTTGATTTAATTAATATTTTTTACTCAAATTCCTTATTTTTCAATATAAATCGATGAATCTTAATTCCTCCATTTTGGTATTTCTACTGTAAATCAGTGGTTTCAACTATCACGATACATTAAGAGTTTCTAAATTAATTATTGTTAAACTATATGGAATGTGGATAATTATTTACATAATGAAGTAACAAGGAAAATACTACAAGTTTTTGGTTTACTCAAACGTTTCTAACTGTGCATACTTTATGAAAAGGGATCTAACAAGAGTAATATTTTAATTAAACAAGTTTTAAATTTTCTAGAACTAGATTTATGTTTATTTACAAAATATATTTCTTTTAATGATAAAGCACAGACCACCAAATATATAGACATGAACTAACGCAAATTCCTTGTCCGAATATGTTCATTTTGGTGACACCCACATGATCACTTTGAGACCACTTACGCAATCAAATAGCTCCGCGTCTTTTTTAAAATATGACTCGATTGAAACGCTGACAAAAACATTGTAAAAAATACGTCTTTTTTTATATAAAGATTTAATTTTCGAAGAGTAAATACTTTTACTGTTACATAAATGTGTCATAAACTATCAGATTTATGTTTCCCTCTCCTATATGTATACTTTATTTCGTGTCTATTCATTTACTGGTCTGTGTGATAAAGGTAATTTGAAATCGTCTTTATTATTAAAAATAAATACAAGTGTGATTAACCGTACGGTCGAATGTTCAACGTACGCTCAGCTCTTTTTTTGCGTTACTGTATATTTGATACTGATCTCGTATATTTATCCCAAAGCCTTCTTTTCTTTGTTGGCCTTTATTAGCAGCTTTTCTAGATATTTCCATCGGCTCATCCAAGTCGAAAGGGTTCACTAAAGGGAAAAGGCTTACGTGCACTTCGGCATCCGGCATATTGTATTCTACGAAAAATCACTTAAGTATTCCAAATTAAAGATTTTGGGCTAATTTATGTTATACGAGAATATTTCATAATATTTTTAGTTTTTACGTGTTACATTTCTAAAGATATTTTCTAAAATAACCAAAATAATTATATCGTTACAAAACTTTTCAAATTTCGCCAATTCTCTTTAGCCCATAAAATCTATCCGTCGTCCCGTATATGATTGTTTTTATTGTACCTCAATAATCACATATATTATTTTTACTGGTTTCATAAAACTTGAAACCGAACCATCCGTGTTCACCAGCAATGAAAAACACTAGAATAATACAATAGAAAACTAGTGCAGTGTCTAAGGGATACATTAAATATTTATTTAACTGTCAACAAATTGCACTATTCTTTTTTAAAACAATATTTATTTTCGTGTTCTTAAAGATAGCATAGAACAGTTAGATGCCCTCATTATCTATAACTATCGCAGTATCGAATATATGCCGCACTCCACTCGCGCGCATACCTCACAAGCGCACAATACCTGTCTATACAAATCTTATTATGTATCAGATTTTTACAAGAATGGCTAAAACATTATAATTGGTTCATATATCCAAATATTATTCAATGGACAAAGCAGTCCTCGTCAAATAGTTTTAGGTTAAAAATATCTACCCACTAGTAATTTTATTTTGTAACAAAGTCACGCGCCGTTGCTTTTTCACCACATATGGCTGTTAAGCACCGCCTACTACTAGTATATAAAACATATTTTTACACCGTATTCTACATTTATAGCATTGTGAATTTCGGTGAAATTTTTCATCCTTTTCCTAAAAGTAGAAATCGCGTACAAGATCTGAAGGCACGTATATACTTATAGTAACCTAATTCACACCAAATAGCATCAAATTAAATTAGAGTTTTAACATAATTGATTATAATAGTGTATTTTACAAAAGTAATTTAGATTTTTTTTGCTGTGTTTAACAATGATTTTTATTATTTTTTTATTCAGCCAGTTAATTAAATTTGATTCAAGTATTTTGCTTTAACTTTGTTTGGTTGAAGGAGTTATCGAAATCGAGATTTTATCGAAAAATATTGTTTTTGCTCCACCGGGTTTCGAACCTGGATCTCTTTCCAAACCGGAGAAGGTGCATTATTCTACTATGCTACAGCGACATTATTTTTGACGGCAAATTTTCGAACCTATATGTTACACCTTTTCAAATTAATACATCTATCGTTCCATTATTTGAAAAAAATGATTTTATATTTATATCTCTCTAATTAATACATTTAATTGGTATTTAAAATATCACAGACCTATGTTCTGAATAATTACAACTTCACAATAAGAATATGTTCTCTTAATAATGAAAAAATATAACTAATTAACGTAACACCACGCCGCAGGAGTTAGCACACAGGACAGAATGCCACACTCTTCTGTCCTGGCATACTACTCTTGCCACGTTCACTTTTATACATCTTCTCATGCACGTTCTTCGGTTGTTTTGAAGCTTTTAACAGGGCCGTTCTCAATATTTGATTTATCTGATCGCGTTAGGTCTTTCGCGAATGTCATTTATCCCTGTTGTGTTTAACACTCGCCTCAAATATTTTCTTCACTATATTCTTCTCGTTTAGTTTGGTCATGTGGAATGTATGAGCAAAAAAAGGCCAGTAAAAACATCTTGTCATATTTTTAGACCGATCTGTTCTACCAAAGCTTGAAACGAATCGCTATTTAATATATTTTTGTTAAAATTGTATTTGTATTTAACTTTATTTAAACCGCTGTGTTTTTAAGTCAACCGATTTCGACACTAACGTATCTTCGTCAGGACTAGCGTACAACTAAAAATACTATAAAATTTAAACATCTATTGAGGGGTGTGAAATAGAGAATATATTAAATAGCGGATTCTTTGAAAGGTTTAATTGGTTATTTACTATATTGGACTTAGTGTTGAGTGATTTTTTGATTTTTAGACTTTCTAAATTATCTAATCTAAGGCCTTTCATATTAATGTGTAAAATTTCACCGTTTTCTTTTACGAAATTGTGGCCTGTCTATAAAAGATTGTTGGAAAATTCAGAGAAGTTATTATTGTTAAGGCACCTTAAGTGTTCTTTTATTCAAGTATTAAAACATCGTGCTGTTTTACCAACATAAAATGCCGGACAGTCATTACATATTTTTGATATCCTTATAGAGTCCAGCAGAAATAACTCCCCGATTTTCCCCTGCTGCTTGTGGAGCACTAGTAGTATAGGACGTGGTTTTGACACGCCATTTTGTAGCCAATGCCTTGCCATTTTAGTTGCCATCATGCCATCAGTGGTGAGCATCGCGCGTTTGCTATTGAAACGTACTTTAAAACTAGTGACTATTTACACGGTGCCCGTTAAGATGACAATTAAGTTATGTGTGTCCAATTTTAGAGCTACCAGTTCAGTTTTAAAAAAGAAACCGCCAGGTAGGCCACGAAGCGTTCGAACACCCGAAAGCATTCAAGCAGTGAGATAAACAAAAGTATAAATTTTACAATTTTCTATATAAAATAAAATACAAATTAACTTTTGAAACATTTTGTTTCGGCGAATAGGTAAAAAGCAGGAATAATTATTCTTCATCCATTCTATTTGCACATCATTGCATTGCGTCTACAGGGCTTGTTAGACCTGAAAAATGGGACGCGATGCTCTCGGGTACGCCCTAGATAATACACCCCGAGTATATCTACCCTGTGTAGGTCTATTTGGTACACTATAGAGGACCATTTCTATACTTCAGGGGACCATTTGGAATGGATCTGAGCTATACACTATTAACTGAATTTAATAAAATAAGGTAGATATTTGTTTACTTGAATTGTTTATTGTGATCCAACATGTTCAGTGTTTGGAAATATTTCTGTATTAGAAATATTTTAAATTTCAATACAACACTTTAAATTTCAATAAACATTTTACTTTTGTTGGAGTTATGAAATGAATGATGACTAATTATTAATTGATATATTTTTGATGGTATTAAAGTAAAGTTTTCTTTGGCGTATAACGAATCGTTTTGTTTATATATATTATGTGCAAAATTTATCTTCTTTTATGCGTTGCGTGGCTGCGTTGTTTACTCTTATAATTTTATGAACATCAGTTTTGGCACCAGTTGTGGCAGCTACGATGCAATGAAAAAATATATTAGAAAAATAATACCTATTGCGGAATTACGTTTGGAAATAATAGAGACTTTTGAAAAGTATTTCATTGCCATTATATAAATACATTAAAAATCAGTCAAGAATTATGATTGTTCTTACAGCCGATAGCGCAATTTTTTACTTCATACATGGGGTTTATATAGCATACTGCTTCTTGATATATGAATGAGTATAATGATCCAACAATGTACAGCTACTGCGCATAATGTTGTATGTTAACGGATTAGACTTTGCTCTCTTATATTAGAGATTTTCGGCGTTCGTTTGCGCTCGTCTCTATACTGTCCTTTATGTACTTTTCAGATAAATTTTTGAAATAAATCTCATCTCTGTACGCGCGTCAATAAGGCTTATGTCCTATCAACGAGACATTGATCTCTAAGAGTCAGTAAAGGTACGTATGTCATTCTACGCGTTTATGATTCATAAATCACTTTACGCTAAACTCTGCACTGTCTATTATGTGAACTCGAGTAGAATCTCCAAGAGAAATCTCATTATTATACACGCGCCATTAAGACTTTTATTTCTGAGAATTAGTTAAGGTCGTGCGTTCGACGTGCGCGCATTTCGTATACTTCATGGAATTTTCAATAAGTCACCCATGTGTCATAATAGTGGGCGTTCATTCAAAAACATAGCCGCAAGGAGAGAAAGAGTTACTGAAGACCCAAAGACATCAATTCGTCATCGTTCTCAAGAGTTAGGCATTTCAAGACACACCATACAGCGAATTCTCGTGAAATACCTAAAGCTGTATGCCTACAAAATCCAATTGACTCAAAAACTAAAACCAGCAGTCCATTTTAAGCGAAGAGAATTTGTTAATTGGTTAATTGAACATCAGCAAGTGGATGAAAATTTTGCTAAAAACACCAAGATCATGTGATTTGATACCATGCGACTTTTTTCTTTGGGAATTTTTGAAGTCACATGTGTATGCCAAATAAGCTACAAAAAATCAGAGAGCTTATGGTGGAGATCCAGCGTGTTATTACCACAATAACACCTCAATTATGCAACGATGTTATCTTAAATTTCATCAACAGAGTAAGAGTTTGCAAGGAGTGCCGTAGTGCCCATTTGTTTGACATTTAATTCTATACATAATCGGAATATTTGTACTTAACAACGAAATAAAAATATTATCACATTTCAAATAAATAATGTGTTTAATTGAAAAATTTAAAAAGGCGCTGTTTTTGGGACACCTTAATACCGCTTCGTGCTAAACTTGACACTGTCGTTGATGCGAACTCGAGTTGAATCTCTGAGAGAAAACTCAACCATGTACACGCGCCATTAAAACATGGTCTCATAAACTGACACCAATAACCCGTTAAAAAAATAATTAATGCATTTATGTTAGGCGATGTACTTAGAATGACTATCAAAAAATTCTTAAGTCTTTTAAAAGATTAAACACATGTTATACAGAAATCGTATAGTTTTACATTGTTGATTTGTTGGTGTGTAATATAGGATTTAAAAGTTATTTAGGTATGTGTATACAAATGTACGGATTATTTACAAGTATATTTTCTTTTGATGAGTATATTCCTTATAATATATTTTATTTGACTTTTCGATATTCCCAAGTTGATAGATAATTAACTCAAGCCACACAAATTCGGTGCCGCGAGCAATATCCCATAAATAACTTATTTACGCGGCCATTAGCCCATACAACGCTAACGACTTTCCTTGCTTACAAGTTTTGTGAGTAAAAAGTCCCTCCTCGGGGCATAAAATTCTTCTCCGTGTCAGACCTACCACCCCAGCCGGGCCCCGAGAGCCTCCTCTACATCAGGAAGGTCTTCGACTCATCGAGTTTTCATAAAGCGGAGAGATTATCGGATTGCTTAACTTTTCCCCAATTTTTTCGAGAATTTGTCAATGGGGAAACTTCTTTTCGTAATTTTTTTGAAAAATATACAACAATTCTTTGCCTAAAAATAATGAGATTTGTTTCATAGCTCACACGTATTTGTGTTAATCTAAATATGCTTAGATAATATTTTCGCGAAAGCTGACAATATTTTCAGAAATTCTGCATTAATTCAAGCTAGCGAATTAAACAAATAATAGATATATCTCATAGAAACGAAGCTATTTTTTAAAATTATATTTAATGGAAATATATGGAAGTATTGGTAATTAAAGGGCTTACGACCTGTTTCAGCTGGCTTAAATGATCACTTTATACAAATATAACGTTCACCATTCTCACCCATTCATTCAAGACAGGTCGTAAGTCCTGTAATTATCCATACTTCCATGTATTTCCATTAAATATAATAAAAAATAGTTTCGTTTGTGGGATATCTATTATTTGTTTAATAACAGTGCTTTTGTAGGTGAAAATCGAGTAATTGTTTGTTCTTGGACATATTCAAATATTGCCAAGCTAGGAAAAAACATTGAAAATAATCTTTAAAAATACTTTTGTATTCTGGAGAGGATATTCTCTAAGGTTACACATTGTCATTACCATCTCTTTATCTTCTCCATCATTAAATTTAAATACAACATCGTTAAAAAGTTGTCTACTTTATAAAACGTATGAATGCTAGTTTACACACTGATTCATTTCGATGAAATCTTAATTCATTATTTTGAAAAAATTACTCTACAAGCTGATGGATGATTAAAAAGTGGCTACAGTTTGGCTCTAAATATACTCATATAATAGATATTGAACGCAATAATAGTAAGAATATTTAAAAAATCTGTGCATTTCTAAATTAAAAATTATATGAGCTATTATTATTTTTAAATTCTATTCTCATCATTCTTGTCATTTTAAATCGTGCAGTAGTTAATAATAGTGTTATATTGTTCCCCATAAATCTACAGTATCAAATATTTTGCGAAATATTCTCCCATTCTGATTTTACCATTTAATTAGAATCAGCTGATCGAAGCTCAATAATGAGAATACATTTTAAGTACTAATATACCGAGTGCCAAGGAAGCTGAAATTCTTAGAAGATCTGCAGAAAAAATAAAAAAGTTACTTTCAAATTGCTCGGCGTTGGGACAAATTTTATTCACCCTATACCTAGCTGATCCACTCTCGTACATTATCTTCTTCCACAGCTTCTTCACTAATGATTCTAAAGCCTATAAAATCCTATTTTAGCCGATAAGCTACAGCAAAAATTGATAGAGTGGAATAGATAACCAATGACTTATATATTTTGTTTCTATCTGTAGCGAGTGAACATTATGAAGAAAAACCTTCACAGTGCTAAAGTCATCATTCTTTAAACAATATTGTTATATACTCGAGACAAAAAGAAACCTTGGGGATATTTATAAGCGTTTAAAAAACAGTTGAACCATAAATCTAATTAGTTGCGTCTTCGAATTTTAGTCTTCGGTATTTTTAAAGAGAACACAATATTATTGTTAAGTTGCAGTTTTTTCAGAAGATAGTTCTGTGGTATTTTAATACGAGTTAAATTAATCAACTAAAAAGGATTTCCCCGGATAGGAAAAGGTTCACGTTCGAATCCCGGTAGCCACTAAAATATTTTTTCGATAAGTTGTTTTTTTCTGTATCTTTCTAGTTGATTGATTTAATTTGTATTAGTATTTTTGTTTTAGACCAATTTATTTATAAACTAATCTACTTGCTCATGGATTCATAATATACACACATACATACACGAGTTACTATATCTTATCAATAAATATAGTAACTAGTTAACATCCTGAACATCCTGAAACATCTTGAAAATTTATAATTCGTATTCCTATGCGTATACGAATTGACGCATCTTCTTGTAGATTTGGTAATAATGGTCAGTACATATCAGTCAGTAATTCTACTTTGAGTACAAAATATAATGGATAACGAATGACAATGAGATTTTCGATACGAGTCTCCGAAACGAGAAGTTTCACCATCTTAAATATAATATATGTTTTTGACTTATTGGACTAATTAACGTATCGAAGAATTACTAATTCCACCGCAATTAAGAATACAGGTTATAAACAAAAGTAAGCAAATGAGGATGACTTTGCAGAATATAAAAAAAATAATATATATTATTATCTTTAGTCCAATGCTGACTTTCATATACGTTCACAACCACACCACTTAGCTGATGGGGCATGAGTTTAAATGAAGTAAAGGAAACTTTAGCTCCGACCCACAGAAATATTAAAGTCTAAATTAGTGGCTGAGTAGTGCAAACTTGTCTACTGCGATTAGCGTACCGCGCATCTATAGTTGTTGTAGAAACAAACATATTCATATAGAACAGGAAGCCTAGGCCTCACTTAAAAATAATTTAATAAACAAAATATAATAGTTTTAAACATTTCGAATGCTTGCATGTATTTTTTTATTTGACTGGTGTGAGTTGAGTAGATGCGGGCGGTGACCGACAAGTTTTTTTCCAAATTAAAAAAAATAATCATTTGTGCACCGAGGTACGAAATATAACATGGTGGAATCTAAGAAAGGTTGCTGAAATCAACTTTTCAAAGTTTTATCTGTTACATATTATTTTTTTATTTTAAGAAGAACACATTCTTATTGTGAAGTTGCAATTTTTCAGAACATATCGGATTTCACTCAAAGGTGTTTGAGATTCCGTAAATATAAAGAAGATGTCTTTCAAATAATGGAACGACAGATGTATCAATTGGAAAGTGCAACATATAAGTTCGAAAATTTGTCGTCAAATTACTGTGTTGGTGTAGCATAATCGGTTAATGTATTTTCATGGATAGGAAGAGATCTAGGTTCGAATCCCGGTAGCATCAACAATATTTTTTCGATAAATTGTTTTTATATGTATATCTTGTCAGAGTGGCTGGCTCGGATGGACAGGAATGGTCTAAATAATGCCAAACACTGTATCACATGATAAACAATATGGTGTGTATAAACAAGAGTTTGCCCGACAAAGATAATTGCACGATTAGAGTTCTGATTTCTTTCACCATCATTTGTTCAAAGAGTGGAGGACACTTTTGTTATGATTTTGTCGCACAAGTTAACTACGGGTTTGGGTAGAGCGGGTTCGCACTAGATTACCCGGAGTGAAGTGTGGCCGTCGTGGCATCACAGCGGTCGTACCAAGATTCCTCTCACCTTCCGAAAAATTCCAAGCGTCGCCATTTTCAGCCGCTCCGAATAGGAGGACCTAGATACGCTCTACCACCGCTCACAGGCAGTCTCCCCGCTAGTCCTAGCTAAGAGACTCTTTTCACGCGCTTGTGGACCAAGGCTCAGACTCTCTTGAATCCACCGCGCCTAATTCAATCCTATCTTTTCTATGTCGCCGCTTGGCGCTCTACTCATCCCGCGCGTTCGCACGGAAGTCCTCCGTTCCCTTCGTTCTGCCTTCGCTATTACCGACCACGTCCACTCGGATCGGCATAGTAGCGCTCGGTGCCGCCGCGCATGTTTAAAATGTCACAATATTTTTAATTTATTAATTTAATTTATATTCATATGTTATTTTGTTAATCAAAATATAATTTGGGAATGAATTAATACGTAAATCGAGCCCTAGCTCGCTCAATCCTCACCTCCACGACACCAATCTTCTGCTGCCCAATTATTATTATTCACCAGCAGCAGGTCCAAAGTATCTTTCTGCCTATCAATTTTCCAGCGGACGCTTGATCTTAAAAGTAGTATTTTGCTCTTGGGTTTAAAATTTAACAAACCGAAACGGTTGGTAATATCTAAAATTTTACAATTATTTTTGATAAAAATACACACATTACATTACAATACTATAAATGCACTATAATTACATTGGCAGCCGACTGATACATTTTAAAACTGAAAATGTTTTAGGTTGACTGACTTATGATTTGAAATTAATTCTGAATTACATAAACATTCATAATTTTATTGCAAAACATACATTTATTAATAAACATTTTAACTTTTAAATCATAAATGTGATTTATTGTTAAATTAAATTACGTATCATTTTAAGACTTTCTATATATAGGTCGAAAACGCGTGACAACCAAAAAAAATATTTCAAAAGTTTAAATAGAAAATGAAAATAAAATAAAATTCCTCAATGTAATTATAGAAATCTGCTGAGAAATATTATCGTGTGAGGATTTTACAAAATCATTACAAACCAAGTCTATGTTCTTGAAACCAATATTTGAAAAATTGACCCATTATTATCCTGAACCAGTCTTTACTTGGGAGCAATAAAATATTTCGGGATCATAAATCATATAAGAAAAAATAGTGCAGCTGTTGGAAGTTCAATGACCTTTTACTTTTGGTATTCAATATATTGTTTGAAATGAATAAAATATTTATTTCAATTAATCAAAACCTTCCAGTGACTATGACTTATTAAAATGTTTATATCTCTGAAATGGTTAGAATAGGACATGGTAGCTTGAATATTTTCGACTTATATTTGTATAAGGTATAAACTCCTAAAGTATTTTGTACTAAGTCTGTTACACCTGTATTTAATATTTTAAAATAAAAATAGAGATGCGTTAACGAAATACATATAACATCTTACTATTTTCAAACTAATCTAAACACTTGTGTGATGAAAATAGGACTAACTTGCTGGTCTCCTGGAACGAGGTGCGAATCGCCAACCACTAGATCATTAAGCCAGCGTCTTAGACCACTACTAGACCAACAGGCTACTATATTCTACTCTACTTTGTATTGTTGTTTATCGTGCAACACTACAAAGTTTTTCGATATAAATAAAAAATCCTGCAGTATATCAAAATCATTATTTTCATAATTAAAAATTTTGCGAACGAACAACGAATGGACTACGAACGTAAACGTGTTTCGCTTATTTGTAGAATAAGATTGTAAAAATAATACAGATATTTTTACACGATATAAATAAGATTTGAAGCTGCACAACACCCGGCTCAGGAACGCATATATTAAATAGTATTAAATAATAATTTAACCATGTGAAATGAATTACGTTACGTAATCGTACTTATGAGATGCACAAAAAACTGTAGCCGGGTACATTATTTTCCCCTGGGAAACGGTCCGCGCAAACGGATGCTTTGTACAAAGCCACAGCTGCAGGTTTGTTAAATAGATTCCGATATAATCCGGCCGGAGTGATAAATGCCCTAGAACTAAATTGAAAAGAAAATGGAGCTCGGAGAGGATAAATTGTAGAGTTTTCTAGTTATGCCGCTGAATGGATTAAATATTTTTTTATTTGCCGCGGAAAAATAGAGCTAACGTCTTTTGCATTCAAATGTCAATAGAAAATATTTTAAAACAGTACTTATGGGAAGAGAAATTATGATGAAAAAATTTGGATCTCTTGTAGATTATATTAGTACATATATATTATATTATAAGTATGTAATGTTTATATTTGATAATCATAAATGATTCAATGATTTTTAAACATTTTCTCCGATGATATGAATATACATACTCTTATATAAATAACTGGTATCTTATTCTAGGTTAGACCGACACTTCGGTACGGCAACGCGTGCCGTTGTCAAGGCTTTGCCTCTAAAATTACGCTACAACTGTACGCACTGTACTCAACTGTACGTACTGCACTCAACTGTACGTACGTACAACTGTACGCACTGTACTCAAGATATATAAATCTCTTACAGTTGAGTTGAGAACCTTGACAATGGTACGTGTTACCACATCGAAACGTTGGCACAGGTTTCCTCAAGAAGACCTTAACATATATAATATAAAATTATCTTTAATTTACGTTTAACTTCCTCGTAAACTCGTTTTCCACAATTTTTCTGTAAAAATATTTCAAGTATAAAATATTCATAAATTGCTAGATAGTATTATTTTGCTGATCCCAAAAATATTCAAGTGAAGAAGAGATTGGCTTCAGAAAATCCCCTAAGAAGCTTCATATTTTATATCACCACTCACCACATAGTCACTTATAATCCACCCCCTTTAAGAAGAAAACATTCTTAGTCATGTGCGAGGGGGTAGGTTCTGATTTTACCTTCAAATTTTGTGCGAAATTTAAATTTTAAATTCCACATTTAAAATGTTTTTTTTTTAAACGACTCGCGCGTCACTTATTGTAAAATGGTTGTACTAATTCAGAAACCTTCGTGGGCGTGTGCACAACTCACCAAAGTTTCATCGCAATCGGATGAACGGTATAGGAACGCATACGGGACAAACAAACAAACAAACAAACATTCATTTATAGATTAATATTAAAAATGTTCTGTTTGACACCCTTTATTAAATTTAAAAAAAATTTGTAATACTTTAAAGATTTTAATGTTTTAGTTTATTAACTTTTATTTTATTGTTGTATATAAATCACATAAAACACTGCCAGAGTGTGACATTATGCGAATGGGATTTTTAACATGTGCTATATTGGGATAAAAATATAATATTACATTTTATTTTATATATGTGAAAAATATTACCCTTTATATTTTTCATAATTTATTCAGTAACACATTAAAGTAATCACGTACACCAATCATATAACTTCATTTAAAAAGTTCCATGTTTGCGTATAGCTTCATAAATTGCGCCGTTTAACGTCGCGCGTATTATGTCAAAATTAATTGTTTCCCATATGTAAAATGATGCAGGTGCCTCTGTTTAATTTGTCAAAGATGTCAGGGTTCAGGGTTGGCGGGGGAAGTACCTAAATTGGGTTTCACGGGTTAATTAAAGATACGCAGTCAAGACGGGGGGCGCTCTTAACACACGGCAGGAACTGGAAGCAGAGGGAAAATAAGGAATATTTAACAGTACAAATAATCAGGTTGTTCCGTAATTGCTGGATCCGCACTAACGTTGCGGGGTAGGTTGCTTATCTCTCAATGCGCATATGTATCCGTGTTTCAAGCGACCAAATAATATAGGTAATTCGAATACACAATCTTGAGAAAACTTTTATCTTCTTCATTGTTTAAACTCTCGTTATTATTCAAATTAAGTTTTTATGAAATATGTATTTGCACAAACTATTTTTGATTAAATTAAATACATTTTTTTTTTCTAAAAATACGTCTCCGCGAGTATTTTATTTATCAGTTTCAATTTTAAGTTAAATGAATACATAAATATATTTGTGTATTTACATACGATAAATGCGAATGAAAAAATATGTTAAATTGATCTATAACATCCCATAAAAATATATTCTAATAATTTTATAAATAAAAATATAAATACAAAGGTGATGATAATTTCTCGCAAGAACATAGGCTGTTTTTCACCGTCCCCCTCAAAGCGAATTAATATATATTTCAACGATACTTTGAAAACCATTTTCATTAAACATTCAAAACTGAAATGAATATCATTTGAAAAGGTCTTCATTGTTTTAAGTCTACATACAATGACTATGATTATAGACAATATTGAACAATATCATAAAATTCTTACAAAAACAACCTTGTAGTCTATTCTGGTGGTTATAATATCTCGATAGAAGTAAATTTTCGGTAAAAAAAAAATAGAATTGACTCTTTAATGGTAAAGTGGTTGTGAGTAGGGAATCCAATCCCGAGACCCCGGCCCAGTGTACAATATTTATGAATCCCGGAATTAATACCATAAATTCCAAAATTTTCGGGAATTAATTTATTTGTCATTTACATCCGACATCTAATACAATACTTCGAATATCATAAAAATACAATACTTACTCGTATGGCAAGATGTTTGATCAGTGGTAAATTTTTATTCTACGAAAAAAAAAATGTCGTAATTTTTTTTGCGAGAACTGGTTTTTCGATCGTTAGTCATAAATATTTACTCATTCGATAGTACATTCAATAGTAAACAAATTTTACCTTCCAATGTCGGATGGTAAAAACTGTAAATCGTTAGTTAAAAATAGTGGACTCTTCACAACTGTTTCAAAAGTCATCTGTCGTATTGAAAGATACGACAATGAATAATTCAATATCCCGCTATTTAGTAATGAGATTTTGTCCGATGATGATATAGCTGAATTATATTAGCACATACACTGAAAATATTTCGCCATCAAAGTGACAGATTTCGAACGCATGGGGTGAGTAAAGCAATAGATAAAGCATACAATTTTGATACAATACAAGTATTTGATAATTATTCGTCTTGCCACACTATTAAGCGAGATTAACTTTGACAGTGGTAAACTCGACATTCGAACAACCCGGAAACGTTTTTTATTACGGACGATAGTAAAAACTTACTATGGTAAAAATTTACCATTGGTCAAATAACCGGCCCTTAAAATATCGAGTTGATTTGTGTATATGTAAAAAAATGGAAACTAACTTTGAAACGTCCGGTGTATTTACACTTGTCACGTGCAAACCGCCTATCCTTCATTTCGGTTCTTCAGAATATATAGAGACGTGCGTATGAGTATTATTAGGTTATTATACGAAAATATTATCTTCTTATCAAATCTCACATCTGTGACAAAAAATAAATGCAATTAAAAAAATAATAGATATATCATAGAGACGAAACTATTTTTTATTATATTTAATGGAAAATATATGGAAGTATGGGTAATTACAGGGCTTGCTTCGGCTGGCTTAACTGATCACTTTATATAAATATAACGTTCACCATTCTCACCCATCAATCGCCATATCTATTAAATCTTTGACAGTTGTATATATGTTAATATATGATGGACTCGCTTCGAGTACCACTACACCATTGCCATCTATGGACTAAAAAATAGTATTTTAGTCTGTAGAAATACAATTGTTTGAAAACGAAGGCTCACATGATCATCATCTCGTACTGGTACACGAGTATTTTATGACAATGCATATAACAAGTACCTATGGAGGTTGAGCATTTTTAGTCGTTTGTCGCATCGGTATTAAAATTAGTTAAAACTAAATTCTAAAATACTATTTGTTTATGCTTCTGGCATATGATTAATAATAATCAAATTATCCGTTTTATTTGTCAATCTTGCGGTAAAATTTACGTTTTATTTTATTTACACACATTTTTGTTGGGAAGCTGCAGTTTTTCAGAATATAGTTCTGTGATATTTGAATAAAAATTCAATTTTCTCCAGACAGGAAAATGTCCAGGTTCGAATCTAGGCAGCAACTAAAATATGTTTTTCTAAATATGAATTAAATGTATTAATTAGAAAGATATACATATAAAATCAATTTTATCGAAATATATTGTTGTTGCGCCACCGGGATTCGAACCTGGATCTCTTTCCAAGCCGGGGAAGGTGCATTATCCAACTATGTTACAGCGACAATATTTTTAGCGACACATTGTCGAACCTCTATGTTACCTTTTTGATATTAATACATGTTATCGTTTCATTATTTATATTTTTCGATAAAATTGATTTTATATGTATATCTTTTTAATTAATACATTTAAATCATATTTAAAATATCACAGACCTATGTTCTGAATAATTACAACTTCACAATAAGAATGTGTTCACCGATTATTTTTTTCTGTATATTTTTCAAGTTGATTCATTAAATTTATATAATGTATGTTATTTTTTTGTAAAACAATTATGTTTGAATGATTAATTAGCATATTTATACCCGGGATTGATTCTGAGATCCCGGAATTATTAAAATCTAGATCGCAATTTTGGGTCGAGATTTAATTCACTAGTTGCAAATGAATTCCTCGAGTGTTGTATATGTTTAGCTACTTAATAAAACTGATTTATTTTAAATAGATCGTCATAATTATATGCTAACTAGTTTGTATGGGCAGTCTTGATATTTTCCCATTTCCAATCTGTTAATGACGTGTTTGACTGCAGGAATGCCGGGGAAGAAGAACACCATAACCTATGCTTGCTGCCCCGAGCCTTACGTTGATGTGACGTTTACGATACAGATCAGAAGAAGGACATTGTATTACTTCTTCAACCTGATTGTGCCCTGCGTCCTCATCTCCTCCATGGCCCTGTTGGGGTTCACACTGCCGCCGGACTCCGGTGAAAAGTTAACTCTTGGTGAGTGACCTTGCGGCACTTGTTTTATTTGAGAAATATATATATTCTTATACGATTCATTGAATTAATAATCTGATGTAATTTTATAAATACAGTCGAACTCGGTTATAACGAATACGAAGGGGGGAGCTAAATTAGCTCGTTATAACCGTTACTCGTTATATACTCGTTATTACAAAAAATATTTAATATTCAATAAAATTAAAAGCGAGTCAAATACATATGAATCATCAAAAATCTATAATTGTGTGAACAAAAATTCAAAATACTGCTCTGTTTTAAAGTTTAAAATTTACTACTACTTACTACGCACACAAAATAAACACCAATTATTTATTTCTAAGAATACACAAACCTGAAAGGAATCGTAAATAATATGGAACCTCGTCGGCAGACGCTGCTTTTGATTTAATGACTTCTCAAGAATTAGGGTTTTTAGACCGTGTAGTGTATTTTGTTCACCTGTTAGCAATATTTTTGTACGTTATATTAGTGAAGCGAGCTCAGTATAACAGTGCAAAGTTATATGAAAACAGATCTGAATCAGAATAATAATAAATATTTCCTCATTGTAACCGTGATCTCACTATAACCGTGCTTGATATAACCGAGTTCGACTGCATATACATTCTTATACGATTCGTCAAATTAATGATCTGATGTAATTTTATAAATATCTATTAATTTAATTGTAATAATAAAAAAATGAAGTTGAACTATTTGAGACATAGGTACTGATAAGACTTCAAAGTATGTAATGTAATGTTGACAAATGTGCGAATATTTTCAATAGAATCGTGCATTTACTGTTGTTCTGATTTTAAATAATAAAAATTCACCACTCGTTGAAAAATAATATTAGCGTTTAATTAAAAAATATTTTACAAATTTAACTGGGGTAGTTTTATGTCGGTGAATACTGGCCGCATTTTTATCGGATACATTTACGCCTCCTTTATTAATTCTCGCTTCATTGCTCAACCTTAGGCTAGGGTAATTGAATAAAAAATCACAATGCTTCATTTATTCATTAAAATATAGATAAATTAATTTTTAACAGGTGAAATATAAAATTAATATACGCTTCGGTGAGTCTAAAAAATTTGGTCATAAAAATATTTATAATAGTTAAAAAACTAACAAGATCTCATGACTTGCCTCACAACTTTTCATTTAATTTTTATCATAATCAAAATTTATAAAAACGTTGCCGACCAATTTGTTGCAAAGTATTTTTCCTTTAAATAACATTCTCTCATGGTTACCGCAATAATTATGCAATAAATTTAGCGAAGAAAAGTTTCGCAGTTGATCCGGTCCAAGTTAAATTGAATTATTATTTCAGGCCCAGGCTTGTCTAATAGTACGCTTCATATTATTTACCGAAGCTTTATATAATTTGTTGTCGTAACTGATTTATGAATATGAGACGGGAGAGCACCGGAGAATTATTCAATTTACATCAGGTTTCTTCAGACGCTATAAATCAAAGTGATCAAAATATCACTAAGACTAGAATGATCATTATCAAAATTTGACTATCAATATCAGTACATGTGTTGACTTAAATTATAAGTTTTATTTTAATCGATATTAATACTGTTTTAAAAACAGGATATTCGAGACAACTCTTTTTTATTATTATTTTCATAGAATGACATATATGTCAAACATTGAACTATGGAGTGTAATAAATGAATTAGAATTGTAAATTTATCTTCCACGAGTTCACAGTTAAAAACATACTTTACGTTTATTGCCATTTTTCGTTATGAATATATATTTTTAATATAACTAATTTACCAAACTAGCGGTAAAATAATTTATTCTATGTAAACACGTTTTATAGTTGTACGTAAGTCAAAACACTAGGGCTATGGATATATAATATAACTTAGATGATCGATAGCGAGATATGTACTCCCTAAGTTTGTTGCCTAAGAGAGGGTGTTCTGACCATTCAACTACATAATCCAGACTACAACATTATGCTCTGGTGTCCAATGTAAGTAATATGGAATTCCACTATTGAATTTTTAAGCTAAAATACTATTATTTTGTATAATAAATATGTATTCTGGTATGTATGTATTCAGAAATAAATATTTTTATTGATACGTTCATATACGTACAAAAATCATATAATTTATACAGATTATTTCAATGTCGCTCAATGGAGTGATATAAAATGCTCCGTCGTCTGACTGAACATGGTGGCATGTTGAACGAGTCTGCCAAGGTTGGCGCAAGGAGTTTTGATTGTTAATAGAATAATAATTCACTTGAACTATTATAATAATTCAATATGTTAACATTAAAAATAAACTTTTAATTTTAAAGAACCGATAACCGAATCTGCAATTTTATAAATAGATTTTTCCGTTAAACAAACATAGAGCTGTATTTTTACGAGATCCTCAAATAGTAAACACAATACATTTTTTGTATGTGAAAATATACTTTAATGTTCAAGTATGTATAATGAAAAAATATTAATGAGCTTCTTTGTAGTAAAATAAAGTGATGAGTGCGACATTTGCTGTGAAACTCTTTTTCATTATCTGTGAAGCCTTTCATACATTGCTAGATGTATTAACATTTTTTGCAGGTGTCACAATATTGCTGTCTCTCACAGTATTTCTCAATCTGGTTGCCGAAAAAATGCCGACTACTTCCGATGCTGTTCCGCTCATAGGTACAGCTGCGGGAAAACTTCTCGGAAGATTAGGGGGACAATATCGCTTCGGATGGCTGTTGTTAACTCGATCAAACGAGAGGCGAAACCTATCACGAACAATACTAAGTACTAAGGATCTATAAACAAACAAACGAAATAATTTGATTTCTTTCCAAAGAATTTCACAATTTAACCGCCAACATCCAAGACGAATTAAATTCAGATGGTGAAATACTGAAATGGCACTGTTAACAAAATTTAGTAGGACATTTACATCGGGGAGTTTATTTTGGAAGTTTTCTTGTCATTTTCTTTAAACAACGAATATAAATTTGAAATTATGATTCGTGTTTATCGAGCGAGTTTCACTTTGTTTCCCGAGTGAGTTAAATTTTCAAAATCAATATCCCTCGTTAAAACGATGTCAGTGGAACGGGGTTATCGGGAGAGGAAGGAAAAGAAGTACATGCGGAGGTTAGGATAGAAATAAGAATGTGTGGTGGAGGCCGGGGCGTCGGGGCGTCGGGGCGTCGGGGTGTCGGGGTGTCGGGGCGTGCGCGGCGGTAAGAGTGAGGACGTGCTCCTGTCAGAAGATTTATGGGCGACGATGAATGTTGTGGGCAGAAGGCGTGGTCTTCGGTAATCCTCGCTTATGATTTCCATCACTCGTACTCCGATAAGAACCGTTTTCCGTGACGACAATCTCAACGAGCGTTGTGAATGATTGTTTTTGTTTATTTAAATTTGAATGTTGTGCGTTCAGATTTTTCAGATCTCGGCCATGTTGGAATTTTTAGTAATTAACTAATTTATTAATTAATTTTGAACATTTTTTTTACATTCTTTGAGATAGTAATACGAGTAATATTTAAATTTCGTTAGTTGTGCTACGCAAAGATAATGATACAACATTTTTAATACCTTATTCAGTTTTTATTTTACTTTAAACAATTCTTCATCTATATAATTTTAGACCTTGCGATTGACAGGTAAGATGCTACTATTGATACAATCCTTTTATATCAAAGAAAATACACTGAAAAGTAACTCCACTTACCCTCCACGTTTTTCTATATTAATGGAGAGCACTCGGGGTTAATGCTGTCTTGTAAAGTTTAGTTCTCCGGGAACACAAAGAAATGAAGCCTCACGTCAAACTTTGGTACTTGAGTATGTTTACATTCGCCGCAACTGAAATTGACTCAAAGCGTCTCTTAAAAACAAGGAAAGAACTATCCGGACCGATATTCTCCCTCTGTTCGCGCTGATGAAGTGTTTTTGTTACACGTGATTGTGAATATGTTAAGGTTTTGTTCGTACAGTGTTCCCTTTGTATTGTAAGATGGTGTCGCTCGTCTAGTTCTGTGTCAGTGAGGTGGTGGTCGAGGGGGAGGGGAGGCTCCGCCGCTATAGCGGGGTACATTGATACTTGGAGGAAAACTTTACCCGCTTCACGACACGAGGGTCGCATCGAGTGTGCGCACTTTTAAATATAAACGTTTTACGAGCACACCAGAATGCATTTATGTCCACCAGAGTTTTACACGAGATCCAAATGATAAAATGCCAAAAGTAGTTTTTAATATAATTTTATTTCAAAATTGCAAAATGCTGCCGATGTCGTAAGTATAAATTTCACATACCATCACATAATTAGATTAAGACTAAACCACTATTTTTTCCAGCTCAATTTTAATTTAGAATCTAACCAAATGCGTATATTTTTATATTAAAAAATATCTACCAAATTTTTATGTGATTTTCGTTCAACCAGGTAATTATCCCCCTCCCAGAGAACGGGTCCTGTACTGTAAAAGTCGCATCTTTATGACTTTAACATTCTGTCCAAAGAAATGTCGTCCGTAAAAAAGACACGACGAGTGGCGGGGAAAAGATCGAATGTTCCCGGAGGGTCGCGGGCCTTGCCGAGATGTTAAATAGAGAAAATTCAATCTATAGTAAGGGGGATATATCACCACGTGACTCGTGTACACCCGCTATTGGATTTGTATCGGGAATCACGTTTGTGTATTCTCTCAGTACAGGTTGTTCCGAGAGCGCCATCGGAAATTCATTGTAAAAAAAATAATATATGTTAAATACTATTATGTAGGAAAATATAGTTTAATTATTCTTGTTTAATATATGAGATGAGATAGACTACTAGAGAATGTTTTTTAGTATTACTTCACATTTCAAATCAGTTTCGATCAATATCAGTTTAATATGATTCGTTTATTTTTTTGATCAGGGTTTTAAAAACTGGCGCAAAATTCTCTGAAAAATATATTTTTAATCTTATATAATATATCTTATTTAAAAAAAAAATTAAGGCCATTTCTCTTTCCACGCACGTTCCTTATTTCTTATGGCTAAAAAATGTTTAAACATTTATGAAAATCATATTGATGTCAGGTATCTTTATCGTCAAATACATATATTGATGTCAGGTATCTTTATCGTCAAATACATATATTGATGTCAGGTGTCTTTATCGTCAAATACATATATTGATGTCAGGTATCTTGATCGTCAAATACATATATTGATGTCAGGTATCTTTATCGTCAAGTACATATATTTATTAAATGATAACAATAATATTTTAAAATGTCTTCTTTCAAATTCTGTAATCAATATAAAAATAATTGGATTACAATTTCGTTTCTAAATATTTACTAATATTCAAAAGTAAGATATTTATTTATTGTTTTTAAATATCTAAGGTGAAAAATAAGCTGTAAATTATGTTCAAATTCCACAATGAGTTTAGAGGACATTTTTATTTTTTGTGAGTGAATTTATCGGCGGGTGAACCGGGAATTCGGTTGAAACGGGAGATGGGGGCACGGGTGTTCACGGGGTAGCACGTTAAACCAGATTTAATGTTACCTGTAAATAAGAACCCAACTTTAACAGAAAGCGCTTTGCACTCGAAATGGCGGTTGATTCTGGGTAACATGTTAATATATTCGAAGACCTTTTTAGTATTTTATTTTCAGATTTGTATTTCGTCAGGTCGACCTACAGGTTTTCATTCCGGCCGTGAAATAAAATAAAGAATTGCATTGCGCAATTGTGATGTTTATTAATAATGAAATACAATTTTGATGCAATTAAAATTTAAAATCGATGAAAATCTTTAAATAATTGAAACTTATAAAAATGTGTATATTTTTAATATGTCTGCTTTTCATTCTCAAATAAATTGCTCCTAGTATATGATACCAAATTGGGCGTCAATTTGGTTTGTTCTACGAATACATAATATCGCAGTTAAACCCGTGTACGCCCGGCACGTGATAGGAATATATTCTGAAATTCCTTCTCAATTGCTATCCACAGGGTCACCACACAGGACTTGAAATTGAGAAATTAATAAGATAAAATTATTTTGGTTGAACGTTGATTGTAGCTTTAAAAAGTGTTCAAATTGAGAACTCTATGTGAATATTTTTTGAGATTTTTAAGTAGCGATGAGTGCAAATAAAATAAGTTTTCAAAAGATTTTATCAAAATAATAAATTAACTAGCAATTTGAGGTCTTAAATAACTTTTTTAAATGACAAAAATAAATTTTTAACGTTATTTTCGTTAATCAAGCTTTCTATTATTATGAAAAATTGCCAGCCCTGATTTTCGTTCAACCCCAAATTCCTGCAACCTGACGACAAGCCACGAATAGCTTTCATCTCCACACCGGCTTATACGGCCACGGGATCACGATTTACTCCCTAAAAAAACTCCCTCACTTATCTCTACAGCTTCAGGTAGAATCTCTCTACATCTCTCTCGCTTTCTATGGATTATCACAGCCACCTTCGGAAAATAGTCGTAGTAATTGAAATAAAGCTGGAAGTTTTTGAGATAATGGGCCACTTAAAGAAACTCTTCTTTTAAATAAAAATGTGACTTTTAAAGTTTATAATTTTTTTTAAGAGAAACGCAATTACTTTAAGTACCCGTGAACACCGCTATTACAATGAACAAATATTAAAAAAATTCTCAAGTGGAAATTACATAAGTTATAACTACTAGGTATCCAGAAGTAGTAAATGGTATAAAAAAAACTAACATAATAATACGTAGCGACGGGCAAACACCATATATACATATTATATTTTGTAATACAAATATTATACTATATTTAAGTATTTATGCTTTAAATCATATTTCTTTGATGGTGTGACATGCGAAAATCTTTAGAATGTCTTCCATCTATTATCATTTTTATATGACGCACTTCCAATTTTATAAAGATTATCATTATATTAAAGAAGAAACTAATACATAAGAATGTTATTTATTATATTAACATTTTAAATGAAATTTTATTTTCCACTAGCTTCGGCAGCCGAGGGCATCCACCGTCTGGAGCGCAGGCGAGAAATGTGTCTGGGATTTGAGATTTGTCTTGTGAAATGTTTCAGGGGTGACGATCCTCCTGTCCCTCACGGTGTTCCTGAACCTGGTGGCTGAGACCCTACCTCAAGTGTCCGATGCTATACCTCTGTTAGGTACACCTCACCCCACCTTTACAATTCACCCACGACTACTCCATTCTGTTCCCAACTCTGTTATTCTTATTTACATCGCTGTTGTGTGTCGGTCACTTACATTTTGATACGTCCACACGATCTTTCGTATGCATTGTCTGAACAATCGACGTGGTTGGTTACTTTATATTGGTATTTGTCTCGGGATATATAAGAAATTATATTTAATTTGAATATAAATACTAACAATATTTTTATCGAAAGATGCAAAGTAAGTTAACCAGTGAATGTAACGAACCATACGTTGTAATATATGTTTTAATAAATTCTCTCAGATTGTTTGTGTTCGTTGCTCTCTGTGAAATTGCAAACAAATTTATAATGTACGGATAAGTTAAATTAAAATGAAAATTTCCATACTGTTAACAATAAAAAAATATTGTTGAAGTTTTCAATAGATGTGAATATAAAATTAATGTGGGATGTATGCAGTTATACAGCATTTAATTGTAATGATATAGTTGAACATCTTTCTTTATTTCTTTCACGATAATTTATTAAACTCTTATAATTACAAAGACATACTTTTTTATGTTAACGCTGAGATTAAAAAATCATTTGAATAAGATATTTATATTTTATGAAGCATAAATACAATTTCCTCTTGTAAAATTATCGGTTCTATTAGCGACGGTGCCGAAATGCCACTGTATCGCACTTTCGTTTAACTTTCCGCAAATTCAACACCGATAATTTAACGTTTGAGGTTTGTAAATAGTTTCCGCTGTTTCCAGAGTCGGCACACAGATTACTTTAAAGTTGAAAAGTCGACCAGCGTGAACAAAACTTGGAAAATATTCCACGCTCGTTTGTCAGTTCAAATAGCCCAAAAGTTAAGCGCTTAGTCAGAGATGAAACTGTCCCGCTATTTCACCTGATTTGTTATTCAAACTCCATTTTTAAGGATTCAAATGTTTCAAATATTTACCGAGGATGGCGTTTATCTTCGTCAGATGAAAAATAATATTTCATTCAATATAACGACTTGTTATTTCAGTTCGATGAGATTTTACGAAAATATTTGCTTTTCGAGCGATCTTTGCAAACATTAAAACGTGATAATACACCGCACGTATTATTAAAAATACAAAGATTTTTGATTTATAAAATTCAATTAAAATGCTCGTTGACGTGTATGAATTTAAGAATGAAGAATGAAGAATGAAGAATGAAGAGGCACAACGCTTCAAGTGTGGTAAAAACGAAAACGAGCATTGTTCGGGAAAGCTCCAGACCACAGACCATAATTTTGTTTCCGTAGCGTGTTTTGTCTTTCTTGGGAATCGATTTGGCTTCATGTAGATACAATTTTTTTTGAAAATAGCCAATTATCTGGATGTGTGTAAGCTTTATGAAAATATAAATATATGTTCTAACAAAATGCACCATATTTAATATTTTTAAAATTTAATATAGATATTTTATAATCTTTGCATTTTTATACTGCATCATTACATTTGTACATAATGCGACACACAGTTTATAATACATTTTTTACGCGTCGATTAATTTTCATTATATAAATATATAAAATTGTAAATCATGCACTTTATTCCGAAATCAAAATTAACCACAACATGGACATATTATAAATAAATAATATTTATTTAAAACAATTAGGAATCATTTTATTTTTCATAATTAATAAATCTTACGCTTTTAAATAAAATCCGATAAAAGTGGAACTATTTTAAATACTTTGACAATAAAATACACACAGTTTTGATACAACATAAAAATTTTCGTACGAGCATGGCATGTTTTTATCTATTGGAAGCATACAAAGAAGTTGAATTAAAGAAATTTAAATATTATTATAGTGCATCATTTTATTTTCAGTGTTGAGCGTCCGAATATTTTGGCAATTTTCTGTACTAACTTAAATCAAATTTTTTCGATCCATTTGTAGATTTGAACTTACATATTTTTTTGTATTATAAATATAATTATCACTATAAGTAATAATTCATCAAAACCTAACATAAAAAATGTGGTTTTATACGTGAAAGCTGAAATAAACCATAACGCATTTCCCTTCTACAATGAAATATCTATTTACCTCGGCTTCGGGTGTCACGTGTCATTTGTTATGTTTAAATATTCGCATCAATTGACGTATGTGAGAATTTATAAAACTATTTGTATTAATACTGATCGGTTTTGGCTAAAAATTATATGATTTAGATTTTTTTTGATAATCAAACCAACTGAAATTATTAATAATTAATTATTAACAAAAAATTATCTACCATGTTTTCCAGAAACAATAATTATATCCAAATTACGTACATTGTTGTCTAAAACGATTTTTTAAATGATACATTTGTGACTAGTCATGTGAAGGTCAACCGGGGCTCATGATTTAGATGAGCCACTTTCTCAATACATCGTGTCATTTGTGATAACGGCGTTTAGTGTTAATTGATACAAATTAAGTGCGCCGAGTACCTTCGGACTAGGCGGTCGGGGTCTCCCGCGCCTCTTCGCATGCTCCCCCGCGACGCCGAGGGTCTGCGCAGCTTCACGTATGTAACCACATTTCAATTTATAATATGTAACATGAATATCCACATCCTTTCACTACCATCAAACACAATTCTCATTTTTTTACTCTCTCTGATATATAATCATAAACCCTACACACATGTGTTCACAATTTGATACCGCAGTGCTGAATCGATTATCTAAGCTAAGACATTGCCTGCCTTTAAACTGGTTCCATTATTTTTTGTCTTTTAAAATTTATATTATGTACTCGTTGAGAATCCATCTATGTGTGATTTAATTGTATTGATGTGACGACTTGTCGATTAATCCCTGATACTTGGAGGCTTGGTGCTGGTCTGCGCGCTTCAGCCTTCTCTCTCTACTCTTTATTCGCAACTTTTCAAAGATTCATATTTCTTTTTTTTGTTGCTACATTATTTTGGATATTTATCATCTTTAATATTATGTTTTTTTTATTCTAAAGAAAAGAGTGAGAAATACAGAACGGCCCAAAATTATTTTACAACCCAATAATTTCTTTAACGGGTGACGAGTTTACCATAATTAATTGATCTAACTATTGTATAAACTGGCTTCAGCAGATGGTTTCTCCAAATTTGTCATTTTATCACTAACCAAATTACTTATTTTATTTTGGGCCGCATTGTTTAAATATGGTCGAATGATTGTTGTGGATGGTTACTGCGTTTGGAGCTGTTTTTCATTGGCGATTGAAGGTGACAAAGAATTGGTTAAACTGCCTTTAGAAACAATGACTGGACACCACAGCGGTGACGACACGGCACGGCCATATTACATGACAAACTAATGACAGGCTAATGGCGGTGAAAAGGGGCCGCAGTCGGACGATGCAGCTGAGGAGTGCAGACGTAACAGAGTGACAGTGTGCGAGTATTTCTGTTACAGGTGTTACAATACTGCTGTCACAAACAGTTTTCTCGCTCATGGTGGGTCACGTGATCACCAAGACCTCCGAGGCCGTTCCTCTGATAGGTGAGAGCTCTAGCTCAGCACCGTGTCTTGACCTGGCAAATATTTTCATTTTCTCTTCCAAAACAAAAAACACGACTCAGTCCTTCCGATCACAAAACTGTCACGTTAGGTGAAGCGAGGCTTCCAGCCACGTCACGAGCACATTTTTTTATGATTTCTCATCTTCACTAATCAGAATCAGTGAAACCACTTTCATTTTAACAGTTTAAAATTGAACAATCTATAATTGTGTCATGCTCCTTGACGGCTCACCGCCAGCGTCGCGGCGGCTGCTGGCGGTGACTGCGCGAGTAGGGAGAAGCCGAGACGATAGCACTGTCGGCCGCGCTAACTTGTCACTTGTCACTTGTCACTTGTCACTCGGGTGACACTCGTCTCACCACAAAGGCAATGTCTCACCTTATATAATCATTCCAAATAATTTACCTTCACGGCGATCCTTGGGCAAACCGTGAAATTGAAAGTGGTATCGTCTTTGCGAACCTCCACAGATTGGCTTTAACACATTGTCTAAGCTTCCGATTATTATTTATAATCAGACAGACCACATTAATTTAAAGTAATTCCAAAGTAATTTTAGATCGGTGGATTAGTTCACAAAATAATTGATGAAAAATTATATTTACACAATTATAACAGAACAGCAAACCGATTAAATGTCGTTATGCCAAGTATCACTCTGATTCTTCATATCATGACTCCCGAGGTCTTCTTTATTGCTAAATCAGTTCATCTTTTTGTGCATCATGGCTTTCGTGAATTATACGCATTATAATTTCAATCCTTAAATGGTAATGTAATAGAATAATTATTTTCCTCTCTTCCAGTTCGCATCAGAAGAAATTAATACTTTAAATTAGTGGTTTACCTGCTTATAATGTAAAATAAATGAAATATTTCACTCTTCAGCCCTGCCTATACTTCTCTAGATAAACTTGACCTACGTCACTGACACTTATGAGGATAATGTACGTCTCACAAGCATTTTGAGTGTACATTATTCATTACGAGGAATGTCTGTTGACGGGATTCGAATTAATTACATTTTTGTAACCGATCAATTGATTATAATCTTTTGTAGATCGTGCATTTTTTGAATAACAATATATTATATTACAAGTATCTGATTATCGATCATTGTTTCCAAAAATTACAAGAATATAAAAAATTGAAAGGTTGCATGACTTTAAACATGGTTTAAAATAAAAACACCAAAACGAATCGCAGTGACCGGTCTCGTATTTTAATAAATAAGTATAAAATCTTTTATTTTACTTTTATATTCTGGTTTTCTCAATTGGTTATCTAAAAAACTCCACGTTTGATTAGTATACACTGGAAACTATAAATATTTTAAATTAAACAAAGTCCGTCAGATTTCCAAATGAGAAACAGAATGTACAACATTAATTCAATTGAAAAATAAATAAAATGTTTTATAAATTAATTAAGAAATGTATATATGATAAAGAGTGCTGAAATTAAAATGTTTACAGGATGGTGGTGTCCACCAGGGTATGCAGACTAAATTTATTACCATAACTGTTATTGTATTTTATTTTTATTTCGCATTTAATCCCATCAATGAATCATCCACATAAAAACTAATATAAACTGTGAACTAAACATATGCAAATGATAAAAGATTACAAATGAATTATTTGGTAAAGAATACAAGTAACAGAGTTCGCGGCAGAGAGAACACTGCGAGCTCATCAACCTCCAAGTATCAAATATTCTTGCTACCCTCAGGGCTGGTTCCTTTGCTTTTATCTTGTTGCCTTTGTATCTGTCGCTTCGGTCTTGTGCCTGTTGTATACTTCCGTACGTAGTCCTTCAAGTTCTCCGCTTGATTTGCATGTCTGGTATTTCCTAAGTGTTGTGTGATGACTGTATAGCTTTGTAGCCGTGTGGCTGTGACTTGTGGCCCTAGATCGGTGTATCTGCTATGTACTCAAAACCTCGGACTGGAAGCGTGCGCATCGCATTCGTCCCACTACTTATGCTCGGTAGATTTTAATGAAACGTATTCATTTATCTAACAATTTGTTTTTTATGATGTTATTATATTATATGTATCTGAAATGAGTCACCAGAATCACAACGCGACAATTTTTACTTTAAAAGATTTACAGAATTTAAACTTTTTTTTTCCATATACATATTTCGAATGTCTATTTTAAAATTTAGAAAATGAACTTAATCAATTAATTCCACTAGGAACTGAAGAAATCAATAACACTGTTCAATATATTTCTCCTCTGCGTAAATAATTTCCATTGACTCCGTTTTCGCTTCATTTCTTATATCTGGTTAGACTTTGATAAGGGTGGAATATCGGAAAGGGGTTTGTTCCTCGAGTGACAAAACACTAATGGAACTGTGCTGTTCTCCGCTGATCTGTATTTCTTTAATAAATATATACTGCGCAATTATTGAAGTCACCGAGTCTTACCATTAATCTATAAAGGCGTACATTACCATTAAGTATATAGAAATATTAATCACTTTCGTTAAATAGTATCACGAATATTACCTACAAACAGGTATATATTTGTTGAAAAAATATTTTCAGTTTGGTTTAACCCAAATATCTTTTGTAGAAGACTGTCAAAACAACGATTAATTTTAAAGAAGCTGTAATATTTTTAATATGTCGGAGTTTCACAAGTACAAACATTAAAACAGGTAAAATGAGGAAAAACAAAATTTCGTCTTTAATTTATTTCCGCGTGAGGTAAAGCTCCCAAAAGATATTACTGTCATAAATTATATTTCGCCGGTGTTGTAGGACTTCAAGCAGCAAAGCGTACGAATTTTCATCGGACTTTTTGCTATCCAATTTAAAGTCCTTCTCATTACGTTTTATTTTGCATGCAGTTTACCAATTTTAAACCCAGAAATAAGATATTTTAAAATAATTCAAATTTTTTAAATTTTGTAATTATAGTTAAAATATATAAAAGTATTTAACATTTTATGAGATTATTATTAATTACTGATTTACATTTGAAAAGTCACTTCATACAGGGATCGACTTGGCTCAGAAACCATACATACTAATACTGTCATAATATTGATTAAGCGTAATAAAATATAAATGATTAACGAAACGGATTCACGTTTGGTAAAGATGGTAGAGTTTAATGTGCAAACGGGTTATTCGAATTTCAATACTAGTAAAAGAGAAAATAGGAAACTGAAGTAATCGAGTCACGTGTTGAACGGCGAGCAGAGCCGACATGATGGATGGGACATTAATCCCCAACATACTCACGTGATTCAGCCTGATGTCTGAACATCAAATGAACGTGACTGCTAATTGCGCAGATTTTTTGATAAAGAGTTACAAGAAATTACAAGAGTAGACAAAAATCATAATTTTAATTTTATTTCTCTTCAGTTTTTGTCACTATTTATAAACACGTATATTTCAAATAAACTATACTTTACAAAAATAGTTAAAATAAATCAAATATACTCGTATCTTGAATTATCACGAAATGGTGTGCATTCCAATACAACGTCATGAACAAGCATCGTGCAGGTAAATTGATTGCGCAGGTCGAAGGGCATTTGAGGTTAACTCAAGTATTGAGTATAGTTTGATATATCTATTCTATAAAATTGAATTAAATCATTTAACTACTGATGTCTTTATCAACATCGGTTAATTATTTTAGATGAAACTGAATTTCATAGAGAATAGCAGACAGTGAATACTTGCTATACCTACTTACAATTTTGGATCATTCATACTAATAATATTCTTATTTTTTGAATTAAATATTTTTTCTTTTGAAATGGAAATTAGATTAAATTCAATTAAATAAATTAAAATAAACATTAAAAAACTCAATAATGACTGCAAGAATGATGAAATATTTTCTGATTATAGATAGATATATTAAAAATGTGATAGCACTTTTATTTTAATAATGATACCGACCAACCCTACTGGGATTAATAATTTTTGCGTGGTCAATTCTTAACAATTTTCGCATTACAAAGAATGCCATAAAAGTCATTATTAAATTCTAGATTATAAATAAAACGTACCGTTGTGTTAACAAAAGAGAAATGTATTTAAATTATTAATAATTTTCAGCAAATTCAAAACACTTTTGGTATTTTTTGTCCTTGTCTTACATCGTGGTGTTTCCGCGCCGAAATAAATTTCAATAAACGTCTCACAGAACTGTTTACCTTTGTACCGGGCGTGCGGAATAAAATTCGTCTTGTCATGTGGCCCGCAGTAGGGGTCATCTGTTCTCAAGACACGTCCAAGTAGAGCTATCTCATACACCTGTGGGTGACATCAATACCGGGCCTTATCAATATTCCGCACATACTTCCCGCACACCCGGCCTAGCCGGAACTTATTTCATACATCGATAGATGGTATTTTATTCGTATTATGTCATCATGTGGAAATATAGATTTATTGAATTTTCCAATAAATCCTTTAATATATTGGTATTTGTAATCGGTCTAAATTCCATCAAAAATGCTACATTTCAAACGAGGTTTTGAGTACCTAGAAGTAGAATATCTTCTTCACTCTCCAATTTAAATATAATAAATATTCCATACAACTTATGAGATTAACAAACAATAATTTAAGTTAACTTTGCTTTTCAGAATACTGAAAAGCAAAGTTTTTTTTTTGAATAAAAATGCATGTTATTAATATTACTGATAAAAGTTTCTGATGAGAATTATGCGAAAGGGATGAATTTTAAATTATTTTTACAAATGGTAGTTATGATTGAATAATTTTACGTTTCCTGTTAAAATTGAATCACAGAAACAAAGATTTTTTATAAATAATTTCGTGTCTACGACAAAGCTGTAAATATTAAAAAAAAATCAAAATATATTCGAAAATAGGGCAGGTAAGATGTACGGAATCTTGCGCGTGTGTTTTTAATAAATTTACTGGAATATAATATTAATTGATTATTTTTATGTAGGAATGTATGTACTGATGTAAAATTGTATTTTAATGAAGGGTTTGTTACATATTTCTACTACTCATTTAATGATTCTTTATAATAGAGAGATGTGATCTCTCTATACCTAAAATCTACCGAGGAACATTAACTGTTGAACATGTTGTTTTCCTCATTTTACAGAAACACGAAATAAAAATATTTAATTGTAAAAATAAAAATAAAAGCAAGTACATTAATTGAAAGCGGATTTTATATTCTTTTTACATAATCTAAACATAAATTATTAAGCCTAGATTAGTTGAAATACATTAATTCTGGATGGAAGTTAGTTTGTATATTTAATATTCAACCCTGTATTTCCGCACGCAATTGGCGCTGTGAGCGCGGTTCAGTACATCTTCCCACACACCCTGTATAAGTAAAACAATCTTAATTTAGGAATATTTAAGTCTGTTAGAACTACACCACTGAATTAGTTTGTTTCAAACAAAATATTTAACTTATTAATTTGTTGAAGCATTCCCGACTCTTGGCAATTGAGAAAATTGCCTTATAAATTATTTTGATGAAAGTATCTAAAAAATGTATCTATTTATCCTTATGAACTTTAAATTTTGGAAATATTGCTAGTGTTCAATCATTATTAACCTCGATAATCCCCTCGCTAATTTGATTTAAATTGAATCATTAAAATTTAACCGCTGAACTTACTAACAGGTAGCTTAAAACACTGTATGTTGTTCGTATGCCCAAACCAATTCCCGTGTGATAATGAATTCCTGTTGCATTAGGTACATATTTCAACTGCATAATGTTTATGGTGGCTTCATCCGTGGTGCTGACTGTGGTCGTGCTCAACTACCACCACAGGACGGCAGACATTCACGAGATGCCGCAGTGGGTGAGTTATCCGCACTTTATATGCTACTGCTGTAGCACCCTGAAAACGCACTAACAATTTTTATTGATTCATTTAAGAGATCGCATTTTATTTATCGGAAATAAATATTAACTTTATTATACAATAATGTATATGTAGCGATATGTAACTTTAGGTTTGTAACAGATTGATGTAACTCATATATTACCTATATAAAATTGTAAAAATTAAAATATATATTATTATTAATATTTACACTTGTGTAAATATGTATTTAATTGAAAAAATTCTTTGCAATCTTTTGGTTTACGATTTAACTCATTTAGTGTCATCGTTCTGGGATTCTCAATATATTGATCAAACAATATTTTTACTCCTTACTTTGGAATTTTATAATAGTTCACGATTTATTCTATCGCCTGAGTAAATAAATTCTATGATTTAGAAAATTAGATTAAATAACAGCCTTAAATAATTAAATAAATTGATTATATTCTTTTACTTCTGAGTACAAAATATTACTCATCAGCATGTACGTACTCTACATCGTACATACGTATTCTATATTTGTTAGTAGTGAAAAATTATTGAAAATATATAAAAGTGCTTTGAAAAGTTACATATGTTCGTGCTGACTGAATAATTCCACGTTCATACATATCTTAACCATTTACAATCGAGTATAACTTGTTGAGTGTTAACATATAACTGAAAGATTTTTAATAATGTTATAGTATGAAATGTATAATGTTTTTACTACACTTGCACTAAACAACGAGCATGTTTTTGAATTTATTTAGGGACCACCTTACATATATACATATAAAACATAACCAGAATAAACGGGTACCCTTTATTAACAATTTTATAATATAACTGACATATTAAATAGGTATTTACTAGGGATTCTATAGCGGGATAACTCGGGTTTCCGTGATTTTTTGCTGTATCGAGTGCATACAAAAAGAAACACGAGACTCTAGACTTTGATTTAACTTGATATTATTCATTTTAAACAAGTTAAGTTATACAAATTTTAGTATTCAACTAGAAAGATAGTCTATAGACAAAATGTATTTATTGAAAAATTATTTTGGTTGCTGACCACTACGGTACAGCAGGTAGCGACTTAGCGGCGAGCGGTGCATGTATATCTATGGTTCACGTATGTGTAGCTTCTAACTACGAACACAGTGAAATATATGGTCAGCCATCAAGATTTTGAAGGGAGTAGTTTTGTCGGATTGTTCAAAAAGAGGATTATGTTTCCTTGTAAAATCCGATATAAATATTTAAGAGAAAATCGTGCCATCTTTTGACGAAACAAAATTTATATAAAAAATGAAATTATTTCAAAAGGGTTATTAGGGGACTTCAGTGTGACATTGATTTTTTACGTTTTTGTCTTCCGATATGTTTCTTTACCAATTATAATTTTTTTGTATATTTATAAAAATTGTTTTTTTTTTGTCATTTTTATTGACTGCTAATTATTATTTTATATAACAATATTTATTTGGTTTAATTCGGATCCTATCCCTAATAAGTATTGTACGTCATACATATAATAAAATATATTTTCTGTTTAATTAAATTAAATTCATGGTCTCAATTCCCTGGAATTCCCGGGACTTGAAAATATTGACGCTCGATTCCCGGGAATTGAATAAAGTCGAGAGTACAGAATCCCTAGTACTTATTGATATTATCGACCAAAATTTAAAAAAAAAACAGGTTTCGGGGAATGATTGAAGGGGAAATATTACTATTGTATAATAATGCATTGACGTGCTTGTGGTCTAGTGTTTCTGAACATCGCCTAGTGATATATTGGTCGGGGATTCAAACCTCGTTTCACGAGACCATCAAGATAGTCATAGCACAAGCATACAGCATAGTTTAAAAATAGTAAGACGTGTCACATGCACGGATTTCGTGTACGCATCTTTTTTTTATTTTAAATGATCTTTTTTGTTGTGGTTTTTGAAATATTGATATTATTGTTAATCTTTAAAAATTGTATAAATAATTATTTTTTATACGTCTTGCCGATCATTTTTCTAGAACTGCATCCTCAAGGTGACGAAGTTGTTGACAACGCCTTAACTTCTCAGTTAAACTCAAACAAACGGATATGTCGGAAATGTTCACACATGATACTCAATTTTTTTTTAGCAAACGATTAACACAAGATTTATACAAAAATAAAAATTCAAAACGTATTTAATAAAATAATCCGATGACATTAAAATGATATTATGTCAAAAATATTTTTTTAGAGTACTTTTGCTTTGGAAAATAGATACTTATGCAACAACCCAATACTTTCTTAAATAAAAAATTTCTAAATATGAATTTTGCAACTGACAATGATGCCCTGCAAATGCGTATTTAACCTAATACAATAGTAATTAATCATAAAGTTTAGAGGCGGAAAACTACCCTTTAGACGTAATATAATGCTTAGAGCACACGTCTGACGTGTCGGGAAATTCCTAATGGATTTTCCCATCCGCAAATTGCCACTATTAATCTCGTAACCAGACTTTTCCATTTTTCTCTTGAATTATATAGAGAATTCAATTGTGCGAATAGAGTAAATGGTTTCTTAATACGACGTAATATTTCATCTCCGCCAACTATATCATGTGTTCCGCTACAAGCAAAAAGCATCTTGATTCGGTCGGAGTTTGCATTCAAATACCTGATATTCTCCCTAATTGTCTCCACCATCGCATAGCCGAAAATCCCCTCCTCTGCGGAAGCTATTTGTCGATCTCCTGACGGGGATATTCATGAGGCGTTGACTATTCCACCAGATATGATTCCACCAGATATGGACTATGGAAATTACGCTCCGACAATGGTGTTTTATGGCATGGCGTGACAGGAAATATTTTCCACATCTAATTTAATACGCACATAGTCATTGATTATCAAATTTCTCTGTTTTGTTAACTAATAGTTTAAGGAATGTGTTATTTACGTCTATAAAACTTAATCATATATTTTTATAAATTGAAAAATGATTTGAATATAAATGTTTTTTATAAAGATATACATTTAAAACGTTTTCATATGAAATTAGTAAATGTATTAAATCCCGCCATTCAAAAGTCAACCCACTTTATTATAACCTTTTAAACTACAAATTTTATAAAAACCGTTTAAAAACAAATATATTCGCGTATATTTGCTCATCATTGAAACTTCATATTTCAGTAGAAAACTGAACAAATCATTCAGAATAAAAAATAACATCCCAAATGTTCCCATCGAACCCAAAAATATTACTGTCTTATATTTTTATTTTAGCCCTCCGAGATGTTCTTAATATTGCTATATTGATGTAAGCGGGTGATTACTCAAATTTTGATTTTTATAGTTTTTCAATACAAACACAAAATAATATATATTTTTGATTCCGAAGTCAAATCGGGAAGAGAATTTGGATTCAGCCTGTATTCATTCGGCAGAAGCAGCAGCCATAGTTGATCTAACGGCCAATCAGCGAGCGTAAACACTGAATATTGGGATTGCGATGGTCGATTGATTGGCGGCATCATTAAAATTAGATTTTCTAGTAAATGGAATTCGCCCATGGTATAAAAATCTGCAGCAATGGAGAAAATTCACAAACATTCTCGGTTTATATTAATTTAATATACTGATGAGTATTTAATTTTTTTTGCTTCCATCAATACTAGAATAAAAAACACATAAACATTATTTAAATAAGTAATTACTACAAACGAACATGACTCGATAAAATAGGTAAAGGATTGTATAAAATAAATTATTAAACACAATATATAATTAAAATAATATTATGGATTGTTTTAATAACGAAATGAATTGGTAATCAAATAAAAAAATTGAAATACACTTCAAATATAACTACAGATTGTTCGCTTCAGAATTAGAAAAAAACTAATTAAAAAGTATTAATTCTAAAATCTGGATTTCTTTCATGATTTAAATTTCAAAAAAAATATCGCACCAAATCGATCTACTAATTTACTCTATATTCCAGAAGAGTATCGTCAAGTTAATTAATTTCTCTTTCAGTATCGACAATAATGAATTGTTCGCCATTAATATTTACATTGTAAACATGAACTTCCAAAGGCCCGACGCAAATATTATTTTACGATAAATTTTCCGGCGAATATTTTCTGTAATACAAAAAAAATAATGGAAATATTAATCAGCCTATTGTATTTTGGCTAAAGACTGGAGTTGCTGCGTGCAAAAATATTTTCCAAAGGGATCGCAGTTCAGGACGTACCCATTAGGCTTAAATACGGAAAGCTCTACCAATAATAAGCGATTTTAATTGAATGGATTATAATGACGATATGAATTTAGAAGATATCACAGCATCATTTGACAACATGATTTCTTCGTATTTCAATTTATCGTTATCCAAAATAATTTAAGAATCAAACACATTTTGGTATTATCACATTATCTAAAAATTTAAGTGAATCCTAGAAATGTAAACTCTTGTGTTATAATTAATGTGATTATTATTATGTACTGTAATTTGTATTGATCATGTCAAAACAGGTAGGATATGCTTATCTAGTAAAATAATAGCCACTAAACTTATATTGCAATCCTTCATATCAGATTTGAGTTATTTTTTACAATCATCGTTGTAACTTTAGTTTTACAAATGAACTATCGGTATTGAAATTGATTGAATTGAATAAGCTTATCTAAAAAATAATTTTTTGCTATAAACTAATAGCTCATTTATATTCGTATGCCTTTAAAATGATATTTCTCGCCAATTCAAGACATTAAAGTTAATTTTGTTATTTAAAACAAAATGTGGGTGTTTCCAGATCAAATCCGTTTTCCTGCAGTGGCTTCCATGGATGCTGGGCATGTCCCGGCCGGGGAAGAAGATCACGAGAAAGACGATAATGATGAGCAATAGGATGAAGGAGTTAGAGCTCAAGGAGCGGTCATCCAAGTCTCTTTTGGCCAATGTGCTGGACATAGATGATGACTTCAGGCATGGCGGAGCTGGTGCGGGGCCTAACAGCGCGGCTTCCACCGGGAATCTAGGACCTGGGTAACACATTTTTGTTTTGTTTAATCGATATGTCTCTTAAATTTGTCAACAAAATATAACCGTTTAAAAAATGCATGTAATAAAAAAAAAAATTTGTGTCATTTTCATAATAAAAAATATATCTTTAGGACGATAAGTATTATTATTGAAACAAAAGGACCTAGAAAAAATTGTTTAACCTTAAATAAAACATGACTCTCTTGTGACATTTTAAGTATTTTTTTATAGCTAATTTTATATTAGTGTCTAAGAAAAGTCTTAAATACTTCTTAATTAAACATTTACGTAGACGAGAGAGTAAAGTATCTACCGTATAATGTGCAACTTAAGCACGAACAACTCCTCTGGCGTGACGCCGAGATGAGTAATCGATTTAAAATAATGTACGTTGTAAAAAAGCATAAAATCTGTAAAAAAATGTTTAATTTAAATAATTATTTAAAAACGTTAATAAGAAACTTTAATATTTTATATCTGAAGCATTTACATAGGATTTTTTATCTTTAAAAGCATAATTTAAAAGCTTTTAACTCTTTGGTTCATTAATATGAAAAATATGTGCTCTCTCTGGATTTGCGCAGTTTCGGATATTACGTTAACGCTGTTGTTCTATAATTTGTTTCTTGTTTCACATCGTAAACACCGGTACAAAAAATGTGTTTGATCAATTATTTCTCGTATTTGAATTATTTTCATTGAAGTATATTTAAAAATAATATCATAAAGATTGCACGTTATTTATGATTTTTTTAAAAAATATTTACACTTTTTTATTCATGGTTTTTTGGTTGCTTTAAAGTAAGAATTTTAATTGATTTCTCGCAATAACTATTTGAAAATGTGGTGTTTTCAGTTTTAAAAAGAAGTAGCTTATTAGTGTAGTGGTAAAGACGCTGGCCTAGCGATCTAGTGGTTGGGGATTCGCTTTGTGAAGCTTGAACATGTTCATATCAAGGACAAAACCTCAGCTGATAACTCATCACCATTAAACGTATTAAGAGGGACTCCATTATTCAACTTGATGAAGATGAGTACTTCTTGACTTGTTGGTTCCAGCTTCATTAAAAATTAAAAATTTACTCACTCAAGTTTTAACAACGACCCACTAGCTAGCTTTGTTTTATTCACACCTTTATACAATATTAACTTCATATTCAACAATAAATTAACAACAATTATGAATAGTAGATTCATCCCTAAATACGTATAGATATAAATATACACATGGCTGTATTGGGCTACTCTACCGTGTGTCTTCGACCTCTCTAGCTTCACGTTCAGATTCAACGTTTCAGATCCCACTGTAGGATCCATCATCTAGGCTAGTAATTAACGACATCAACCCTGATGATTAGATTTGGAACGTCAACAACGGCACATGGCAAAATATCCTAGAAAAATAATATTACAAAATATTCAAAGAAAGGGGACTAAGGTACATATCCATTTCTATTTATATTACACGAACATTCCTATCGACGTTATATGTATATATTCCCACCAATATTACATAAACAAAATGTGTACCTATTCTGGCCCATTAGAATCACCTTACGAAAGAGGTGTATCTACGTTGTTGTCAGCGCGTTGCTAACATACAAAGTTATTTTAGTTAAAAAAATCCCGAGATGTTCAAAGATATTGCGCGTTGAATTTTCCGCTCGAAAAAATGCAAAGAAGTGATCAAAAATAAATTAAAATGTTTATTCACGCATGCCAATTTATTTTTGGACAAAAGCCGCCAAAAGTAGGTACTATATGTCGAGAACAAAAGAATATGTAAATTTAATACAGAACAATGGTGAAAGCTCTTGGCGGACAGGGATTTTGAATAGTAAAATTGTAGTACATATTTAGGCGGAAGAAAATATTTTTGGTTCCTTTTACTTTTATTCATTTCTACAGTATTTTTGGTTCTGTAATATTTGGCGAAATACGTCTATACATTTTATGAACAGAAACTTACTTACATTACTCAAACCTTCTCGTTTTATTATATACAAGGGAATACATCGCAAATATAAATAAATTAGCTCGTGGACCAACACGTGAACTTCATGTGTCCATGAGTTTGAATTAGAACTGTAGAAAAGTCGACGAGTAAATTAAAGCAAAATAATTATTTGCCTTCTTGATTACTTAACTCACTTTGAAAAAAATGATATTTCTTACATTTTGTTCCGAATATTCTCCATGATGTGTGTTTTATAAATAAATGTATTTTTTTCTTTCAATTGATTATATTTGTCTTGTCCATATATTTTTCTCTTCAATATTAAATTAAATTAAATTTACTTAAATAAAACTTATTAATAATTTTGACATAAATCAATGTTCTACAAACATTTCCTAGGTAGTACCTACTCATATGTTATATTATATATATTTCTCAAGACTGATGTGGAGATATATTATTATTAAGAATATTTATGTATGGTGAAGTGAATTTGGTTAGTGGTAGGGATTCTGTACTTTATTCAATTCCTGAGACTCGAGAGTCAAAATGTTTAAGTCCCAGTGATTTCCAGCAATCGATACCATGAATTTTATTTAATTAAAAAGATAAAATATTTCAATACATATTCATATGTATGATGTAGATACAGTAGCTATTAAGGATATTATATTATCTGTATATACAAACACGTTAATATTAATTTTATAAACAAATGAAAACAGTTTTTAAAATAAATAAATTCACGTATATATTAAATACAAAAACACACACAAAAATAAAATAAACATATTTGGGGGTTAGGACGGTGGTTAAATGAAAGAAATGTGATTTGGCGTGTTTTGAGGTTTATTATGGCAGTATGATAAAAACAATGAAGACAGATAGAACTAAAGAATGAATGAAGATGTAGAAGGTGCACGTACATTATGAAATTAAATGAAGCGAGTTAGCGGTCTTGCTCGGCGAGCGTGAGCTGGCAAGACCGCCGTTGTGAAACGATGAAACTGGAGAGAATGCATGGCGGTGAATCGAACCAGACTTGTAGCTGCAGCCGGCAATGCTGTCGCTAGCGTCGATGCCGACTGAGATGGCGGTGAATATGAATTATGATCGCTACACATACAAAAAAGAACAATCAATAAATAAACACATCGGAAGACGATAACGTATGTATTTGGCCAAAGTCAACAGAAGTCCTCTAAAGTTTTTCAAATAATTTCATCCGATACAAATTGTATTTCTTAAGATAACATGAATTTATCCTAAAGATAAAAAAATCACAATTTATAATGAAACATAATTCCCTGTTTGAACAAACCGATAAAATCATTTTGATGTTTATATATAATATTTTATTTTTATTATATTTATCTGAAACACGAGTGACAAGATTTGTTTAATAGGGTGTGTACTTTATCTCGCTTGCGGAAAAGGTTAGCTACCGCATGAAAATCCGATCGATTTCAATTTTCCAGGAACTGCAACGTGTCCTGTAATTCTTTGGACATGTTACCGGAAGAGAGTGCAACAACACGCATCGCCAAGCATCTTTTATAACATAAACGAGGTTTACGTGAAAAGTTGCGAGAAAAAAATCATAATGTTGAAGTATTTGAACGATAAGCATAAGTACACGCAGAAATCGAGAAAAGTTGTTTTCATTCAAAAATATCTCACTGCGGCAGAAAGAGTCAGGCCCTACAGACACAGAATTAAAGAGCGCGCGGTTGAGGCAAAAAACTCCACTAGTACTACAACGCTTAGTGTCGACGCGGATATGCCGTCCACGAGTGGTTTACAGTTAGATGCGGGCACGACGGGTATTATAAGCGACTACACAATGTTATAAAAGATGCTTGGTGATGCTGTCATCATACCGATGGAGTACAATTATTACGCGACGATGTATGCGCCATTTTTTAAATTTGAGAATGGACTGACTAAGTGAAAAGTGCCATGCGCCTATTCCTGACCGATGCCTTTTGCTCTGCAGAATGCCGAGTGCGATGGAGGAGAATCGTCATCGCAACGAAAGAGAACACCGTGAGGAAACGGCAAAGACGAAGAGAAGACGAAATTATACATTGGTAAACATCCAATGATCTCGTGTAGTTACGAAACATGGACTCTCAACGAAAGAGAGGTCAAAAAACGTAGAATAATGCAAAGGAGAATAATAAGATTTATGTATTTTGAGTATTACATGAATATACAGGCAAAATAACGTGTGGATAAGAGAACGAGAGTAGTCATACAATATAATTTGTCAAGAAAATGAATTGGCAATGAGTAGCTCGTTGGTCTAATAGTTAAGACTCTGGCCTAGTAATCTAGTGGTCTGGGGTTCGCGCCTCTTTTCAAAAACCCAGCAAGTTAGTCCTATTTTCATAGTACAAGCAAATAGCTTAGTTTGAAAATAGTAAGAATCTTAATGTGACATGTATTCCGTGTAGGAATCTCTATTTTTTTATTTATTTAAATTATTGGCACATCGTTCGGAGGACAGACAATTGTCGAACAAACGATAAAGACATCTAATGGTGGATACTCGAGACAGTGAATAAGAATGTTTACTCTAAAGTCAACTCGACTAATGCAATCTATCGGAAATACGTGACAGCGAACAGCAAAGGGTGGAACGAATTAGGAGACACTTGAAGACGCCATCATCCAGCAGTGGACAGTGCATGGCCAATGATGATTTTAAGACATGATTATAGTATCATATCTTAAAATGAAGTTGCCTTTATAAATCGCACTGTCTGAAATATTAAATACAAAAGCTTTATTTGTGTTTATTTTGACTATTGACAATCTTACCGTGTCGATGTGCATGCGTGAGACACGTGCGAGTAAGTTTAAGTCAATATACGTCGGTTAATTCAATTCTATATATGAAATGTAATAGACAAAGTTTTAATCAATGACAGCATTGACCTTCACCTTCGCTCTCGGCGTGTCTCGCGTGCCGCGGATACACACTAAATAGACTGGAAACGTTCTGAGAATTTCGAGAATCCGACGTTGAAAATAAATGGTAGATTATTCTCATTTGATATCAGTTCTCTATAAATATATGTACATAGTTTTTACATTTATTTACAAAGCACCTGAGAATACATGTATGAATAAATTCAAGTAAAGAAGTTCGTTTCCTAATTTGTCGTCCTTCGTAACAGTTGGAATTTCCATCATCAATTGCATAGTTCCCTTACAAAAATCACTATTCATTACATATTACTTTTTATTAATTCGTTGTTTTAAGTGTATCAAATCATTATATAGTTAAAAAATAACAATAAAATCATCCATAAAATAATAGCTTTAACAAGAGATAGATAGATACCACTTTTTTTTTTTAATTGGCAAATAATTTTCATGATAACTTTTATAAATTGTATGGAATCTGTACAGAATATGACCACTTTTCCATAACTATTTTCACATGAATATAACTGAATTTCAGTGTGTTTGTGTCGGCATGCATTTTGGTCGTTGTCTCAGGAGGGGAGAGAGAAAGCTGAAATTTGGCAATTATGATTTTCCCATTTCAGGGGTTTGACATAAGATCACGTTTGGGACAGAGTTTGCTCTCTCTCCACGAGGCAACCGTGTTATGCAACGTTCCACATATGGTGGTTACCTAATGATGGTTACGTCACGTTGTACAGATATCAATTTCGTTAATATTATTGATCGAACAGAATGTTCTGAAAATTAAAGTGTGTGGAATAATTATGCAATTATGTACAATACATAATATGTACCTATGTTACAAACAAAGATGATATTTAATCAACGTATCGTGATCTAGTGGTCGGGGGTTCGCGCCTCGTTCCAGAACACCAGCAAGTTGGTCCTGTTTTCCTAGTACACGCATTTAGCTTAGTTTGAAATCAGTAAGAATATTGATGTGACACGTATTCCGGTGTACGCATTTCTAATTAAAAGTAAAAGAGATGCCGCGAAAATTGTATTGAATTTATTGTATTTAAAAAATGTATTACTATCTTGGAAACTCTACCTTTGCGTACTAAGTATATTCATCCGCAAATCCATCCTTTACAATTAAGTATTTAGATCGAGCAGAAAAAATATATGATGAGTACAAAGGTTGCGTGAAGTGATTTTGATCCTGTATCTATATTTTAGGTAAATATTAGTAAAAATTAATAACATTTCATGTTTAAATAACTCGGTCAACGGTCCTCCCAATTCTAGTGACGCGACGTGTCACAATATTCGCGTTGGATACAATATTTACTTATTCTATTTTCATTGGACGAGAGATTTCCTTAGTTTGAAAATGGAAAATGGTACATTTGTGACAACTGTTATTTTAGTGAATTTTTGCCGAACTTTTTTTTTATTTAGCCTATTTTTTCTTTTTACTGCGCTGCGAGTTTAAAAGCAATAATCATTTTAAAATATTGTATCGTAACATATATTTTTTAAAATTCTTCTTCTTCTAATTTCTTTGTGAAGTTTCGTGTTTTGAGCTTTTCTCCGCGAGTTAACGATGTTTTTCCAATTTTAATGATAGATCACGACGGCTTGGAATTTATTCTCAAGATTTTAAACTCTCATAATTTAAACGACGTCTTTTAAATGTAAAAAACGCGCTAAAAAACATTAAAAAATTGATTAGCCTACCTAAACTCGTAAAAAAATGTTAAAAAAGCAAAAAAATGTATCCTGATGTGTTCTGTATTTCGTGTAATATGTACTATTATTATTAAAAAAAAAATCAGTTGTCTTTTACTTAATAACGACTAATAATGAACAAATAAAGTTGTTTAAAATAAACATTGTGAAGCTTCACCTACTAATTTTTAGATTCCTCGGAGAAGTTTTCAAAAGAAAAGTGAATAGAACAAGTTTCGAGTTATAATTTCAATTTTGATAGATGGATGGAAGGAGTATAAGAAGTTGAGACAACGTTTATTGGAATTGTTGTGAAACTTGCCGATGTTTTATAAAGTTTCGAGTTATTTGATTACCAGGAGGAACAGTAATACGACTCGAATGATTAATTAATATAGAAAGGCTTCAAAAGAGGCTGTTTAAGTAATTTCCCTTGGATTACATTCCTACTGGAGAACATCGAGTCACTCAAAACTTCTCGGAACTTACAAGCCTTGAGCATGGATGCGTTACATTGTCAAGGCGACTGAAATATCTCTAATATTGATTTTCAGAACGTATTCAGTAAAATATATTTTGTACCATTACGTTTGCGTATAGATTAAAATTAAAATTTACTTTGATTTTGCTATGGAGAATTGTAAAAAATCATGAATGGATTTTTTAGGATTTCGATCTGCCGTAGAACCACGAGAACATGCAACTATTAGTCTATTAATTAAACGAATTACTAAACATAAGATGAATTAATTTTCTTTATTTTAGAAAATTTTGAGTCATAATGAGAAGATGTATTGCGCTATAAAACAAAGATTTTACTTCCAAATTTCATAATAAGAAATTGAAAAATATATATATTACGCTACATATTAGAGCAAGCACTATTGTAGTTGTAAACTCAGCAACCTCCATATTTTTTTATTTGTAGAAAAACACGAAAAACTGATAGAAGCCTGAAGAAAAATGTATTTATTAATGCACTTCTTATTGTGAATGATAATTAATATGATCTGGTTTAAAATACAATATAAATGCAACACCTTGAAAAAACAACCTAGTTCGCTTATTGGCGGCCATTTAAATTTCAGAGTAACAAAGACTGCTATTATTCGAATCCTAATATAAATAGCGGTGGGCAAAAATAACGATTTTGAATGATCAATTTATTAATAAATTAACACATAGATTATACGAGAAGATAACTGCATTAAAAGTTAGAAAAAAATAATAAGTTGCTAACTTTGTAAATAGTACCTACCCTCATATTATGCAACGCCGGTGTACATCTTTTTAATTATTATTTTTTCCGTTCCGATATACCGTTATATGGCAGACACTTATTTCTGGTCTTTAATTATATTAACTAGCATATTTTAACCGCCCTAAAACGTGATGGTCAGGCAGTTGAGAGATACAGTAATAGAAAAAGAAGAAGTAAATGATGTGGCGGATTTGTATCTATCACCACAATTTTTAAGACCAAAAAAGCGGTTATTCTCACAGAGAAAATCATTAAAACAAATTAATAAAAAAAAACCCCGCCGTTACATGACGGACATACATACACGAGATTTAATTATATTGTTGTAATATTAATTAAATTGCTGACAATGATAGTCAATTACTCGTTACCACATCTCAAATAATTTTATTTAGGTTTAGGTTTTTACGGCATTTCAGAATCAAGTGTACAGTTTTCTGGGTTAATCTGTCTTATATCTGACCTTCCTGGCCGACGTTTCGGATACCATTGCAGGCTTCATCAGCCCCGATGATTACGTAGAAGATTCTTAATTATTTTATTTGTAACGTTTTCTGGGTTATTCTGCCGTGTGTATTCGATCAATCCGGCCGACGTTGCCACTGATGGCATCAGCGAAAACAGCACTTACGATGGACACTACAATAGAACGCAAGAGAGGTCGGATATATACGGAAGAGTAGCCTAGAAAACTATGCACAGAAGATTCTGAATTCCCAAGTATGTATAAAAAAAATATCTATTTTTTGAAACACTCATTTTGTTCTTGTACTTTTGTTCTTATATATCTTGTATAAAATATAGGATATTTTTTGTAAGTGCAAAGAGCGTAAAAGTACTATTTTTGATTTTGACAGTTCGTTTCTCCAGTTTTGTACCTCAAAGATCGATTCTAGGTAAAATATTTGTAATAATAAATCTGAGCTTAAAATGTCTTATCCTTTATTCAGAAATATAATTTTTTGAATAACAAATTATGAAGTTAAATTAAACAACCCTTGCTTTGTGAATCCGGCCTAATGTAAATTGCCAAGTTCTCGTTCCTGTCCAAAACTCAGTAAATTAATAAAATTTGAACATTTCCATTCGCCGCCCGGTGCTGTGATGGCGGTTGACTATAACCAAGATAAATAACACTCAAACCAAGTTTAATTCGCATTAGCATACTTTCTATTGTGTTAGTTCGGACATCTTGCATTTGAGAAGAATCTAGAATGTTCATTTAAATCTTAATGTAGGTATCTATATTCCAGCGGAAAGAAAAACTTTTCCGAAACATTTATCATAATATTAAAGTTTTTGAACTTGCGCGGAAGGTTGTATTTAAATTTTCAAGAAAATAAATATAAAATCGTACAATTTTTAATATATTATATCGAAGTAAGTATATTAGTTAACCATACAAATAACTGGTTCCACAAAAATATTGTATTAATTAAAAGCTAATACTCGTACGTAGCCACAATTGAGTGCCACTCTGTACGATTTTGTAGTCACTTCACCAAGGCTAATAATTTAAAATTGTAAAATTATTAAATTAACTAAATTAAAAACGATTTATTAATATTATTTATTTTTATTTATTTAGTTACTGTACCGGTGTCTTGAAACAATTTTGAGATGACTGTGTTTATATTTTTTTTATTAGAACGCATTCTTATTGTGAAGTTGTAATTATTCAGAACATAGGTCTGTGATATTTTAAATATGAAACAAATATATTAATTAGAAAGATATACATATAAAATCAATTTTATCGAATAATATTGTTGTTGCGCAACCGGTATTCGAACCTGGATCTCTTTCCAAACCGGGGAAGGTGCATTGTCCAACTATGCTACGACTATGCATTTATAATGGAACGAAATGTATTAATATCAAAAAAGGTTACATATAGGTTCGAAAATTTGTCGCTAAAAATATCGTCGCTGTAGCATAGTTGGATAATGCACCTTCCCCAGTTTGGAAAGAGATCCAGGTTTGAATCCCGATGGCGCAACAACAATATTTTTCGATAAAATTGATTTTATATGTAAATCTTTCTAATTAATATATCTTTTTTGTTTACAAAGCGATTTAAATAGTAGTTTTTTTTAGGATTATGGGTGCTACTGTACGCTTTATATTGTTTTTACTGTAGTTTGAATTTTTTTAAACTGAAATTAGTTATACCAACACATAGCGTGTTCATTGAAATTGATAATGACTTTAAAAATCGTTGGTGTATTAAAATGACTAACTAAGTGGTTAAATAATCTACTAAAAAATGAACATTAACCACAAATCTTCTGTGTATAGTTTTTTGGGCTAATCTGTCGTGCATCGTGGGTCCATCATTAGGTCTGATATCGTGGGTCCATCGTTAGGTCTTATGTGGATACCCTGATGATGAACCCTGCAATGAGATCTGAAACGTCGGCCAGAAAGGTCAGATATACACGGCAGATTAGCCTAGAAAACTATTCACAGAAGATTCTGAACGGCCGTGAAAACCTAATAAAATTATTAACCACAAAGTTAAATTTGGAAAAATTTAAAATATTCGTCTCTTATCAAATTTGTATATTTTGAATTATGCCATTTTTCCATAAAAGGAGCTATATATTAGCTGTTTTAAGTTATCCTAACTTTTGTTATACTTGAGACAAATTATACATATTAAAATAATTATTACGAAATAAAAGATGTCTCACTATAATAAAAGGTAAATTTTGTGATATTTCATGTTTAAACGTATTTAAATAAATTATTCTCCCATCTTCTTGCAAGATAAAGTTCCGGGTTAGAGTCCCGGTATACTGTACGAGTATATATTTCGATAGACATATTTTTTGTGTACCTTTCTAAGTGATTTATCTCATTTTTTTAAAACAATATATTAAGTTTAGTAGTAGATTTTTAAATATGTACCATTTTTAAACATTTGACTTCCCAAAGCAGGGCTGAATTCCGCCGCTCCTTCATCCGGCCGGCCACTGTGGAGGACCAGGGCAGCGCCCTTCCGCTATCCACTGCACACAGGGAGCTGCACTGTATCCTGCGAGAACTGCAATTCATCACGGGTCGGATGCGGAAGGCTGATGAGGAGGCGGAGCTCATCAGCGACTGGAAGTTTGCTGCAATGGTTGTCGATAGGTGAGGAGAACCCATTCTGATACTTGTCTGCAATAATCCGATTTATTGTTGCATGTTTGTTCTAGTGACCGAGAGGTGGCGGGTGCGATTCCCGTCTTCTCCCGATTCTGAAATTTAGTTGAGAGCATAAAGATTAATTCATTCCTTTAAGTTCTCATTTTTTATAATCTCATGATGATACTACAACAAATTATTTATTATTTATTACGAAATATTTTTACTACCGCGTTTAATATATTATCCGTGAAGTTGCATTTTCAGATTGAAAAAATGTATGAATTGACTTTTTTGGTACATATTAGAGTTGAAATAAATCTGAAATAGTACTATCATCGAATGAATATACGGATATTCAGAGAGTAGAAAGTAAATCTCATAAAATATACACACGAGTTTATAAAAGATAATTTGTGCCACGAAACAGTGACTTTGGATAAGAAATAAAATCGATAAATTTTTCTAAAGCATCAATTTGTATATAGAAATAAAGCAGCTGGGTAAACGCATTAATTAATGCTCTTAATCCGCTCATATAAGTAATCATTTAAGCGTGAAGAAACATTAATTATTATATACCCATATAACTTTGATGTTCCCGATTAGAATATTATTAGTGTGCGAATATCTGAGTGGAGATTACACAACTAGCAGTCTCTATCCGGCATTGCCTGAGATTCAGATTGAGTTTTTTACAATTTAAAATAGTTACCAAGGGTGAAGGGAACGGGGTGTCATTGTTTTGCGCAGGCCATAAATATATAATAACGATGCAAAATTAGGTTAATATATCCAGAAATTGTGTTTTATGCGGGGTCTAAAGAGTAATTGTGCAAAATAAGTCAAAGGGTGAGAATTGTATAGATAACGTACGTGTTTCAGTTTTATATATGTATATTTAAAATATGGATTGACTTGCACCTATTTTACACTTAGTATGTTAAATAGCGCTGAATTATGAATATTATTCAATCAAAATTAATATAAATTTCCGCTAAATATTGGATACAATTTAAATGTGATGCTGGCGATTAAAAATTCAAATTCTTCATACCTTCATTTAGTGTTGTGATTTAGTTATATATTTTGTGATATTGATTTTGATAGAATTATATAGGTACATAGTAAATGAGTGACTTACTTGATCGAATACCATTTTTGTTTCTTTAATTTTAATTTTGCAAATATAATTCAATGATTATGATTCGAAGATTTTTTACGCCGTGCTTACGCGCGAATCATTCATTATTTAGTATTTATTGCGTTCAAGATACTGAACGAAAAAGTAAACATTTATTTGAACGAAGAAATGAATAGGATATAACGACAGCCATATTTCCGGATGGAGGAGTAATATGCTCAACATAAGGTAAGGTGGTGCCGGAAGCTATCCAGGAATTTCATTTCCAACAGGAATGAATATTCAGTGGTGAATGGTTGAGGTGGGAGTGGTGAATATAAGCGGTAAATAGTTTCACCCCTAAGACTCTGGTTACAACTTGAATGGCCAGGATTGGACGAGTAGGTACCTCCCCAATCGACTCATAAATAGGCCCATTGGGATCGCTTTATGAAGTTTATCCCGAAAAACTTTTCAATGCTTATAATGCTTTTGGAATATTTGTATTATTTGTATTATTGCTTTGTCTTTCAAAATACTCGATGTTATGTGATAAAAATGATATTTTCTCATGAATTGCCAAATACTTCATTCAAAATGTGGATTTTATTTTTTTGTTATGTCTCGATAAATAGGTCGACTTGTTAATTACTGAGAAGGAGAGTGATAGGATATGGAGTAGGTAAGTGATCATATTTGACATATCTGGTTACCAAACGTAAATACGGCAAAATGCATTTGCACGCTGATTTGGGACTGTGGTTACACCGCTTTAAAACTGCATTCTGAGTGGTTTTCTTCTTCTTCTTGTGCCCTATCGTTCAACGGACGTTGGCTATCTTGACATTGTTTATTGCGGCTCGGAAAAGCTCTACAGTAGACTGGCCAAAACATTGTCTCGGGTTCTTCAGCCCTGATGTTCTCCTTTCTCTGCATTATGACGTGCAAAATCTCATACTTCTCCGGATGTGTCATTACTTGTCTGAGATATTAAAGTTTCCGGATTTTTATTGTTTTAATTACTTATTTTTATTTATTAATACAAACCATAACATCTTCATTCGTAACTCTATCCATCCAGCTTAATTTAAGAATTCTTCTATAGATCCATATCTCAAATGCTTTAAATCGTCCCTAGTCCCCGGATAGGAAGAGGTCCAGGTTCGAATTAGAGTAGCAACTAAATATTTTTTCGATTATTTCTAAATTCGATAGATTGATTTTTTCAGTATATCTTTCTAGTTTATTAAAATAGGCTTGACAATTTGGACAATGCAATTAAAATTCAGTAATATTTATATAATGAATATAATTATGTAATATTATATGTATGTATGTATATTCAAATAAATAAATATATAATCGATTATGCAGAAACACTAACGAACAAAAAATTTGGTTTCAGATTCTGTTTAATCATCTTCACCCTGTTCACCATCATCGCTACCGTTGCAGTGTTACTCTCCGCTCCACACATAATCGTTCAATAATAATTAATTCAAGTGATTACACTATTTATAGAATAATCATGAAAATATCAAGCTCCCGGTTTGAAACCAAAATTTTGACGAAAAAACATTTGGAAGAAAAGGTAGTTTTAAAACGCACATCTTTACACGTACGTGCTGTCCAGTACGACGATCCGTTTAGAATGAGGGAATGTGACGAAGAAAGGATTTGATAGTAGGAAGTGATATTTTAAATAAGTGAAAAGTGATTTGAGAGCCTCACAAAATGTAGGCCAAACAAGTTTAGGAAAAGGTTCCTTTATTTTCTGATAACTAATTGTAGGATCATTAACGACCAGACGCCAAGTGAAGTGATAGTTTTATCGGTTCGCATGTAGAGATTTGGAACCAACAAGAAATAAAGTATTTAGAGATCGGAAACCCGATTCGTAACTGCATATTTGAATAAGTATGACCCTGATTAGGAAAATTGTAATGCGTATATTATAAACACGTGGATTATAGTGCTTTAGAAGCACGCTCATCGATGCATTCAATAATCGTTTACCTGATCAACAATGCATTTTTTTAAATGTCCCTTTGGATTAACCAATATTTAATTATTATTGGCACAAAAATTACATTTGCATTTTTAGTGGTCATGTTTGCATTGTTAGAAATTACTTTTATATAAAAAGTTGTATTCCGTTGCACATCGTTTTAACAAAAACATGTTCTGTAAGTAATAAATTGTCAATAGAGTAAGTAAGTACTCCCCAAAGTTGGAATTGAAATAAGAAACATAATATATAACACGTTCAGATTGCCTTTTTATAATAATTACCATAAGATCCACTTATTTACACTCTGGAATCTTGACTATCAATTTACAGGAAATTTATTTACAATAATTCAAGTCGATTAATTAATTCGCATAATTAAATTAAGTTTAAATGCATACAGTATTTCAAATTCCTACATACATATATGTATATATTTTTTATAATTATTCTTGATGCTAATCTTTTTATAAAAAGGAAAACAGTATTTTGAATATTTCTCTTAGAATTTCTCTAACACCTGAAATATTTAAAATATTTTCGGAACTGAAGGATTACCGATAGCAAATAAAAGATATAAAGTCATTTGTAAGATCTCTGTAATTTTCTGATGAACGTCAATTTTTGATAATAACCACCTAAGTTATTCAAGCAAAAAAAAAATTATCTTACCCAGTCATTTTCAGCAAAATTATAATTGCCATGCCAGTTATACAGTAATTAGTTCGGTAAAAATATTGTCACTATTGCTTAATTTAGAAATATTTTAATGAGCGTGCTTACAGCATTCCAATATTTACTGGACTAATAATTATAGTCGCACAGGAAAGTAATTAGTGAATGTGTATCCAAATTATTTAAAAAAAACTAGATTTTCCTAATATAAAAATAAATTTATCTTGTTCAATTGTTATTGTTTAAAAGCGTTTTATAATAAAAATAAAGTATGTGTTGTAAAGCATTCAATAGACTGAGTTTCCAATCGACAAATAAAATTTAGATCATTTACAAACTAATTGGTTTATAACACTTATTTTAGATACTTATTTTGATTTTTTTTCTGTACTGGAATTATAACTATTTTATTTGAATCGTATAGATACGTGTATATTTTGAGATGACAAAACATTAATTTATTAAAATATTTTTTGAGATTGAAAATTCAGTTTATTTCTCAAAGCTTATAACATTCTAAACCATACACAATGTAAGGCGATTTCGCCTAAATTTGATTAATTAACATTAAGCTAGAGTAATTGGCTGTAAATTGTCATTATTAACGACTTTCCTAAAGCGTTCGTAAGGTAATAGTAAACGTATATCTACCTATATAATATAATAATAAACTACATATTTGTAATTTCATTAATTAGAACTAGCTTCAATTTTCAATCTTCCAACTTCTGTACGTATCCCCCAAGAAAATCGATAAAACATTTAGATGTCGAACCAAAGGACCGTAGACTTGTATAGCAGTCCATGTACAAGGTTTGGCGACTTTGTTTCTTCTTAGATAAGATCCTCATCCCGCGTCATCTCACATTAAAAATGCAATATTCTCATTGTATCATCAGCACATTGTAGAATGAATAATTCCTCTAGCCACACCTGGCAACTCACGAATAGGGAATGGAGTCAACATACTTTACTTACATCGAAGTATTTCATTCGTATTTCCTTTGTAGGGTAATGATTTGATTCATTCATTTTGTTGTGTGTCTGTATAGAAGTGTTAGACAGTCACATTTCACTTTTCGATATCATTTAGTAGTAGACGATATGATTCGGAAAATGCAGGTTAAGAGAAGACAATACTAAGTAGTCGATTTGTCATTCAAGTAACCGTTTTACTCTGTTTGCGATGTTTTTTGAAAACGTTAGCTTATGTATTGAAAAACATTTATTTTTAAGGCGTAAACACCTACATTTAAAAAAAAAAAACAATTTTTCAGCGTAATGGAAAGCGAGATCCGATATTATTTGATGTGTTAGGTTCTTAAAAAATTGCATTTGGTAAAAAAATTTAAAAAAAATCAATGACAGTAAATTCAGTTCCAACATTAATTATTGGGATTGTCGTGTAAGTGTCGAACAATTGTAAGTAGTTGAATATTTTTAACCATATAATATAATTTAATATTAGTATTTTAATAAAAAAAGATTTAATTAGATCTCTTGTTAGATACATTGAGTAATTTAATCATTTTGAATGCCATAATTTATGTTAAACGGTCCATGAGCAAATTACAATGATTAGTTTCATAATTAAATGTTTAAATTTGTTTAGAATTTTACAAGATTACCTAATATTTAATTTCATAACTTGCAGCCTTCGATTTAACAGTTTAATTAATGCTTTTTATAAGAAATCAATTACCGTTAACTTTTCTCATATCATTATTAATGGGGATGATGAAGCAAAATATAAGAAATGTGTCTTAAATAATTTAAAAGATGCAGAAATTATATTTTAATTTGTGAGTTATGTACGTTTTTGACACTTTTTATGATATAAATTCAGTTACTAAGTGCAATGAGAGTAAGTTTCACATTATTATTGAAAACAAATCAATGGCGATTAAAGAAATAGTTAAAATAAATGTGTAAGCTAGTGCTTAGAAATATTAATTGTCAAAAAGTAATCAAACATTTATAGCACCTTACTTGCGTCACTGATTTTAATATTAAATTATTGTATCGTGAATAGACCAGTTTCATCAAGAATGTAAACGATTTCAAAGTGTTTGGATACAATTGTATTCACTTTAATGAAACCAGGTAGATGAATGTAGGTACATGACCTGTAGGTACAGGTCTTCATATTGTTGTATTCCTGCGCAGTAATCCTGGATGGAAGGAGCAATAGTTACTATAATATTGCTGTCAGTACTTAAAGTAAAAGCAATTAATCAATAGGTACCTTGAGAATAATTTTGCATGCTCTCTTCTCTGTATTATATCATTGTTACTCTATAAGGGTGGTGACGGATCTCCATTTTGACTCTAATTGTCTAATAATATTAGAATTTTACGCTGTACTATTTAACAAATAATCAATAATTTATTACTCTCGTACTCCTAAGCTACAATGTATGTAAATTATTTACGGTAAAGCCACATTAATTTCAAATAATATTGTGATTGTGAAACAAATTATTCAGATTCATTTGGAGGAATATATTTCATTCACTTAATATGTATTATGTATAAACAAGACCATTTACGCAAATGATTTGTAATTAGATAAATTATAATACTTCGAATAAAGTAGGTTTTTATTAAAAAATATCAGTATCACATAAAAACTGAAAAAATGTTTGAAAATCGTTCTGGTCGAAAACATTAATTCAAATTAAGTTTAATATTGGCTTTCAGATTATTTATATGAATCCATTATCTAGGTTTAAGGTATAGAAAATCATTTAGTTTTTAGGTAGAAAAAAAATATTAACACAAAATCAATATAAACTTGTAAAATTATATTTTAAACTGATACCGATTAAATTTTATACTATTATTGTCACATCATATAAACCAATCGTATTTAATAAAGTCGATCATTATAAATGAATATTAATAAAACACTTAAATAAAAAACACTAAAATTGCCCGCGCCAGGGATAAAACTAAATACTTTAATATGAATTATGTGTCCACCAAGTGGATTGTATTAAGATAAGGCCAATAATTTCTAACAAATCATTTTAATAAATATGAATAACTTATGGTCTCTGTGGCACATTCCCGAGAATACAATTTGAAAGGAAAGAATGTTTAAGGTCAAAGGAGAATACTAATATGATATTTTAAGGACTCAGGAGGGTTTTATGAAATGCCCATGGAAAAGAGATGTCGAAATTGTTCCATTGATTAAACAAAATAATAGTTTTATGGGTTTCCTAAAGTCAACCCGATTCATTAGGTCTGTGATGATATTCACAAAGTGTAATAAGGTGCTGCGAGGTTGAAAAATAATTAACAGATTCATAGCGATTACCGTACTGATTACTAATATATGATTACCAGTCAATTTGAAAACAATCATACTTTTAATTCCATCAAACCGTAACATATGAAACAGAGTCCATATATTTATAACATAACTTTTAAAGGGTGAGGAACCAAGTAAACTAATTTTCCAAGACGCGTTTTATTTTTAAACGCTTATTTAAATACTATTTGAATTTTATTTTGTGTACCTAACTTTTAGTTAAACACAAGACCACACATTTGGTGGTTTTAATAACAATTAATAAACAGTTCAAAATTTCAGTTGGATGATTAGGTGATTATTTTTTTGGTGATCTAATGATTTTCATTTTGATGATATTTGTCAATTTGCATTTTGGAACATCAATACATATTCTACAATTCACTATATCGCGGAAGGGCACACCTACAATTGTTTGCTCGACAAACTAAATTGACATTATTAAACAAATGTAATTTAATACTTTTATAATGAAAACAAATAGGAAATGATTTTAAGTTCTCTCGTAAAGAACATCTAACCATGTTTTATGCGTGACCCCAACAAAAGTAATCTGTGAATGAACACTTGACCAAAACTGAATGTGTTTGAACAGAAACATTTTGTTGAGTGAGTGACCTACGTACAGACATGTTTGATTTTTTAATCTGAGTTTTGCATTAAAATTAGCTCAATTAGGAGGTGTGAGACAATGTTATTTAATTATTAAATATTTATATATTATCTACAACGGAGTCAACTCATATTATTATTGAATTATTTTTAATTTAAATTAAAAAAACATGGTATAATAATATAACCTTGAGTTTTAAAAGTGTAATGGTTAGTGATTGAACATATAAAATGAAGATCACATTAGATTATCCTACGCAAGATATGTTTCATTGGGTACTTTTAACGACTGCAAATTAAAAGAATAATTGTGTATCTAATACAAGCTCCTATGGAGATTTTTATATTTAAATATATAAACAAAACACAGACTAAAACAATGTAAAATAAAAATAACGGGTAAAAATATGACATAAAAAAAACTAGTAAGTAGTATTTGGTTTGTATATTTAAAGCGATGAAATAAACAATTAAAAATTATTATACAAAGTTGTTTTATTTACTCAATCACAAATTCAAATATGGTGCTATTAATTAAATTACATATATTACAGAGATTTAGATGCCAAAGGTGAGGAGTTATGGTGTCATAACAAGAAAGGCAGAAAATCCTTACTTAGAGTGGACACAGCAGATACATCATAAGATAAACATTATGAACTAGAAGTTGGTTGGAGATTTATGATAGAGGCTGTTGCTGAATGTTTGACTGATGTAAGAGAAACCAATTTGAAATTGAATAAAAATATTAAAGAAGAGTGTGATCAATGATTCTAACTAAAGTTATTTTCAACATTTATAGGTAAAATAATTTATCTAACAAAATGTAGGTGAGACTGGTGGATAAGTAAATTCAATAGGTTGTTCATTATCTTTAGCATCTTTACAGTTATGTTATGTTGAAGCTTCTATTTCTATACTGCTCTATAACTCTCGGCCATTACTGTTAAAAATATTTTTATCCATTTAATCAGCTGTCTCTCTAAAATTAAATCCTGGGTGCATCACGTGCGAGGATATATCTCCCTCAATTCCGAAGTTTTTTTATTGCTGGTATTACAGGTCATTTCGTTTTCGGGTCCGAGGTCTTCACCAGTCATTTCAGTTTTGCCATCCGGTGTCCTATGTCTTCGAGTTCAATTTGGCTACGTACCTACTTATTTGTTATTCGGTTATATGTATGTATAATGGAATTCCAACATGGATCTTTCCATGGCTCTGTGCTATGTTGAGCATTGTCATTATGTCAGTAGAGCCTTTCAGCAATGCGTACTACCTGTCCAGATGCACAGGTGTGAAACATGGACAGTGACAATAGATTTATATTGCAAAAAAATATGTAGTTTAATTCTCAATAAAGCAATTTTATAGCATACTTTTTACTATGGAAACTCAATGGAACAAAAGTTTTCACAGAAATTATGAAATGTTTAATTTCCCTATAATTTTTGTCAGAATGAAATATGTAAAAAATACTGGACAAAACTTTTTTGTACTATGTTTTCATTTCAGAGACTTATGTCACTGTCGTCTCTGCACTGTCCCCAACATTCATAGTATACCATGTACAATATAGCGAGCAGAAATAATATTTATTTTGAAAACAACGAATCAGTCAAACTAACAAAAGTTATGTTAAACTATTTATGTAAACCTATACAGTAATACTTCAGTATACATTAGTTTTGAAATAAGTCCAACTTGATATACTTCCTGTTTGGATGCAAATTTTTTTGTTATAAGATCTTTGTTTGGAATACGACTCACATCCATCAGATGGTGAACGCTTACATTCTTGTTCTGCTGAATTTGGTTTTACCACAAACGTCAGTACAACTGTTTCTACTTCTACCATTCTGAACAATCGGCGCTAAAACTCTATGTGCATTTCCACGTGATTTTGTGTTTTTTCGTGTAAATTTTTTGTAAATTCCTAAGAAAGTTAATGAGAACAGCCAAGCAAGGAAGAAAATGGTTAGGTTAGGTTAGGTCATGGAGGTGAAAAAAAAGATTGTTGAAAAGTATGAAGGTAGCATGCGTATCCGGGACTTGCGAGAACGACAGTATCTACGATTGTAAATAACAAAGACGTTATTAAATCTACTAACATTTTAATTTAAATTTATTTCATTTAATTGCTTTTGTATTTATGTACTTTAGTATTAATCAGTATTTAAATTATTTAATACAACACCAACAATGTATATATTATAATATACCAATAACAATAGGATTTTTTTTCATAGGAACGGATTAATCAATTTTCCTTTATTTCTTATAGGAAAAATTCGTTTGGTATAATTCTAAGGATCTGGAACGAATTAAGGATGTATACCGAGGTACCACTGTATTTATCAAATTTGCATTATTTTTTAACTACAAAAATAATACTTGCAGCAACATATGCTAGCTTTATTTTTTCTCAAAGTTATTAATATAGATCGACCAAACACGTTTGGTGAGTCATGTGCACAGTGTATATATGGACACGCAAGGCATGTAGACTGGTTCAATCCTTGTTCTGGAAGATTACTAATTTAGTCCAGTTTTTTGTGGTCTGAAAAATACAAATAATTAGTGATATGTATTGGGTAAATGTGTCTGTTTAAAAAAACATTACTGTAAATGTTCATCATCAGCCGCATTCTACCTACACCTCTGCTGTCTTCTATCTTCCCCTGCTTAATGAGTTATAAAAATTCACTGTTCACTACGGAGAATGTGTCCAAAGTATATAACCTTCCTCGACTTATTTATGTGTCTTACTACATATTCATTAGTAATGTGGTCAACCCAAGAGATCTTTAACCTACGTCAATAGAGCTACAAGACACTAACATTACTTTACCAGTAGCCATATACAGGTACAATAACGTTTTTCTTATTTTTTCCCCAGCACACAAATACTTTTTTTTATAAGCATAATCCAAAATTAAAGGGACATTGGTCTAAGGTAGGTATAATTAGAGACTTGTTCAAGGTGGGTCATGTTGCTGTGTATATTATTGATTACTTTTATATAACATTTAGAGATACTTTTCTTGCTGTCAATGTTACCATAGATAAAAGTAAAAAAATAACTGATACATAGTAGAGATGTCCATTGTCCACACTTATGAATTCGAAATTAGAGTCGTATAGACATGTAAAATTGTTATCGGCTCGAAATAAATTATTGTTTCAGTGTTCAATGAATCAGCTTGATCAATGGTGAGAATATTGTAGCAAAAATAAAAAATGTTAACATTTTGACAAACAATTGTCATTGTCAATAAATCATTTTTTTAAAACAAGCAAATTTAATCATTGAAATTATTAATTCTACAGACCACAATTTTTTTTCTTTAAAGTGTTTATTTTATTTTTTTGATTTTATATATTCTTCTTTATCTTTCTCATGACTGCCAAAATTTAGTCTCGGCCTACAGTTGCCACAGTTTCTATCCTTTCGATATGGGAAAATAAAACAAATTAAATGTATTAATTGGATAAATATACACATATATAAAATCTATTTATCAAAAATATTGTTGTTGCTACCGGGATTCGCACCTGGATCTTTTCATATCGGGGAAAATGCATTAACCGATTATGCTACACCAACATATTAAGTAGATGACAAATTTTCGAACTTATATGTTGCACTTTCAAATTGGTACATATAAGTTTGAAAATATTTTGTCAACTTACTGTGTTGGTGTAGCATAATCGGTTAAAGCATTTCCTCAGATAGGAAGAGATTCAGGTTCGAATCCCGGTAGCAACAACAATATTTTTTCAATAAATTGATTTTACATGTATGTATATCTTTCTAATTAATACATTTAATTTGTATTAAAAATATCTCAGACCTAGGTTATGAAAAATTGTAACATCACATTAAGAATGTGTTCTACTTAAAAAATAATTAAATTTATTATTTTCATAAATTAAAAACAATTCGAAGATTTGATTCTGTCAAAACCTTTTTTTCTGTTATAGATCTACCAAGGATGTGGAACAAGATCACCAATTCGACATTGCTGCATTAATTAAAAAAATATCATTTGTGTTGAACATAACTATTTCCTAGAATCATGCAAACATTATATCAATTCCAGAATACGAAAAATGTCTCTCTTGCCGTATTGTCTTCCTAGATTGTAAAATTATATAGCTGTCCTTTTATACAGATTACCCATGACATTAAAATATCATTTGTGTTGAAACTGAATGGTTACTTAGAATAATTAGAAGCATTCAAAATGTATGGAAATCCTCAGAATTCCAATGAATATTGTTGACCCTTTTCATCTCATACAAATAAAATTGTATAGCTGTCCCCCATTATAGTTATAAATACAAGTTGTTGAGTTAAATTGTTAGATTAATAGTGCCCTTACAAGGTGAAACACGTCTCAAGTAAATTAAACAAATATAATCAAAAAACAAGTGTTTTATTTTCCCAAATGTGATTATGGAGTTCTATAATACAAACTTACCTCGGAAACAGTAAAAAATTAATTTCATCACTTTATCCTTTTTTGCATTGTAATGATAACACGATAATAAAATATATAATGAAATGTTGCAGATTACATATAATCATTTTAGCATAAATAACTGTGCCTCTTATTATGAGGGAATTACTGACTTTGTAATATACTCGAAGAAGTATTGATATGGTTATTTTAGTGTGGTATTGATGAAGTTTTAAAACACAGCATGTACCCGCGTCGTAATGAACCCACATTAAATAGGTTACCTATATTATATAATGTATCAAACAAGTTATCTAAAAGCAAAGGTAGAATGTATCGTAAAACAAGGCAATGGAATTTTAAACACATTTTATTAATATTCAATTTGATACATATAATTCAGGGTGTGTATATTTTAACAACAAAATTAAAATATTAAATTTACTATGATTAATAAATATAATAATAATTTTAAATATAATTTACCAGTCTATTCTGATATGTTTCATTTTCAATTAATTGTACAGTCATTCTTATAATAATAAAGTTTATAGGCTTATTAATACATATTATCAACAATGAAAAAATCTATACATGAATCGTGCATTCTCTTCTTTCTTGTTCTTTCTTCTGATTATACCTAAAAAAATTAATAAAAATGTCAGCAAATATTTCTTGGGCACAAATGGAAAAATAAAATAGCAATGTTTTGATCGAGTGGCATATAGAGTACCGCTACCGGGGCTGGTGGTCCCCTTGCTCTTCCATCTGTAGTAACGCTTAGGCGCGGTTTAAAATTGAAGAAATTTGTGAGAAAAAAAAAAGGTACATAAATGTCGCAGGAGCTTAGCCATTGTGTTACGGAATTTTTAGGGTGAGTTTGCTATTAAGTTTTTAAAGTAATTTATTGAATAGGATGCCTGTTGCATTATTCGATGCAGGTCTTGCATGATTGAAATTATGATTCCTTTTTTTTAAGTGGTTTGAGGGGCGGGTTTTGGTGGTCTAGATTGCATGTTGGAGCTGGGGTTGTACTCGTGCCAGCGGAGGGCACTGTACCAACTGAGTTATTTATATGAAAATATGTAATATCATTTACTAAAAATAAATATATTTTATTTATTGTTATCAAAATATGATATGTACGTATAAAGGAAATAACATAGATTATGCTGGGATAGAGAAAGATGATTAGAGAATAATTACTTATCAATGAGGATCGTGATGTCAGGCGGCACGGCAATGTTGGAAATAGTGTCACAGTTGGGAAGGGGAGAAGATGGTCCTGTCGATCCTATTTCCACACAGCCTCCACCATTCAGGTATAATCCACTGAAATATATATACAAATATTAATAACTGAAATGCAACACCAGATTAAACTTCCTGTCATAAATGAATTAAAATTGACTATTTTTATTTAAAATTCCAAGAGTATAAGGAAAATAAATTGTCGAAGCAAAATTAATTTCAATACTAAATTGTAAACATTATTAAATCAACATTTGACTTTATTAGAAAAAATAAACTAAATATTAAAACAAAAAATATTTATTTTAAAGATAACACATTTTTATTTGTGAAGTTGTAATATTTTCAGAACATAGTTGTGTGATATTTTAATACAAATTAAATGCATGAATTAGAAAGATATACATACAGATAAACTCAATTTATCAAAAAAATTTTTTAGCTGCCACCGGGATTTGAACCAGGATCTCTTCCTATCCGGGGAAGTGTGATAACCAATTACACTACGTCAGCAATATCATAATATCATAGAACTATGTTCTGAAAAAATTACATCACAAATAATAATGCGTTCTCTTTAAAATATATAATATAAGTTGTATTAAAGTATATTAAAAAATTTAATAAAATGAAATTGAAAAATCTCTGGCGTCTCCTAGCGAATATTTCTCAAAGGTATTCGCAATAAAAAAGTGATAGCTTTTAAATAAATGGAATTTAATATGGAATATCTTTCTAATTGATACATTTAATTTGTATTAAAAAAATATTTAGTTTACCACAAATAATAACAACCATTAAATGATATAAAATTTATTTTCATTTGATACAATTTTAATTTGAGATTAAGATTGAAATAAAAAAAGCAATCTAAATGAATTTATACATATTCAAATTATTTTACATACTTTTCCTAATTTTTTAAAAGCATTTTTTATTTTTGTCTGATTTAATTAATGTTTGTATGATTGAAGTGGTTTTTAGTTAGCATACAAAAAGTGTAAAATGTTGATGCAAAGTTCCGGGAGGCTGGAATTATTGTGTATTATAATGTATTAATAAATAAATTTAAAAAAATAAAAGTCTATAATGCACATATTAATTTGTGGCAAGAGTGAGAGCAGTATTATGGTAGCTGTGTTAAGTATTAAGTGTTGAAATGTGCGGGTAATCTACTTGGTGCAAGAGCGAGACTACCACGGGAGAGGCGTGCCGGGTGGCCGAGTGTGCGAGTGGGACAGGCAAGCGGCGGGCGTTAGGGGGTGAGCTACCTGAGTCTACCTGCTGCATCGCGGCACGCGGCCAGGGGTATAGCTCCGCTCGCCGGCACTTGATGGAGACACACATCGCGAACCTGGAATCAAAAATATGTTACAAGATGTTCACACAATTTAATTATTTTTTTCCAACCATCGTTTCAGGCCCAAGTAATTTTTGCTATGAACACTAGTTTAAAACATTACTTATTAAATAGTTAGTCCATTGACCATAGCATTTAGTAGGTCTATGGACCTATCATGTACATACTTGTCAGAGACATCTCCATTTAACAGAATCAAATAGATTAGAAAACTACAGTAAATAAAATATTTTTGTTTTGATTTGTGTTACATATTTGTTTATTTAATTATGTAATACCAAATGTATATACTTTAAGTCTGCTTTATAATGCAGGAATAAAAGGGTTAAATTTACTCTGGAATTTATATTTCACTACATACAAAATTTATGGGTGTGTACTGAAGTGTTATGTGTTTCGGAAAGTTCTGTCACATTTACCTGAAGCAAAAAATATTTTTATTGAACACAATATAATTTATTTACACATCAATCTCTAATATACTTTCCAACATTAGTACCAACTTGTCAATGCCCTCCCTGTAGAACTTGTCTTCTTTTGATTGAAGAAATTCATTAGCTATCTTAATAACATTACACACCATCATCGTTATTAAACGTTTTTCCATTAAGTGATTGAAATAAACAATGATTCGAATGAGTAGGGTCTGGAGAATGACTTAAAACTTCCAAGTAAAGCTTGCTTAATTTTTTCTTAGTCATCATTATTGTTTGAGGTTGTGCATTTTCATGATTAAAATGACACACTATTTTGACTATGGCAGGGTGCTTAGCTTTAAATGGTGTGTTTAAATTTTCGAGTTGGGTGAGGTACTTTTCAGTGTTTATGCTCACACCTGATTTTAGGAAATCTCTCTACTCTGTAAATAGGGCTCTTTCTATTAAAGCAGTTTTGCGATCAAATTTTCCAGTAATACGATATGCAAATTTTCCATCAGGACTACAGTAAAATATCAATTTCTCAACACCGGTTACTAATGTATCCAGGAAATGTTCATAGTGATGATGAATAAGAAAAAAAAGAGCAATTTGAAATTTGGTCAATTAAATTTTCTTCTTTATAACTTTTTTTCAAGTATAACCCCATAAAATGTCATTATCAACTATAGAGGTATTCCAGAGAGGAGCTCGTCTTCAAGGCCCATGTAACTGCCTTTAAATTTAGCAAACCATCTTTAGCATGGACAAATATTTATGGCAGTCGGTTCAAAAACAGCAAACAAGTTTTTACACACTACACTCGCATTGTAATTCTTTTCATACTAGTAAAGTATAAAAATAAATAAATGCACTTTATCATCAAACCAATAGAGTATATTAGGTTATACCACATAAAATCACACTGGGATTGATCAACTCAAGATTACCTTTGGTGGTTGTATTTCCAGGACTATCACTATTATCATCAGAGTCTGTGGTGGGAGGGTCTCGTTGCTTCGTTCTCCTGTCCCAAGCAGCTCCCGAGGGCCCCCCTCGGGCCCCCCTGCTCCCAGCTCTGCCACCCACTCCGTACTGGGTACCACGCAGCTCTACAGTCATCGCTTTGGAGAGTGTAGACTCATCTGCAGGTTGGAAAGGGACATACATAAAGAATTGCTGTAAAATTGCAATAAAAATCTGCTGAAGGTACATGTATACATACAGATATAAACCATGTACATATTAATAATAGAAAGAAAAAAAAATGGGGAAGGTTGAGATATATTGAGTCTGCAATGTAATCTAAGCTGTGCATTTTGAATCAGCAATATTATTTAAAAATAATTGGCAATATGTATTAAAGTTTGAGACAAATAAATAAACAATTTAAACTTTATATTTTTCTTAGTATGGAGTTGAAGGTTGAAAACAACATATAAATATGAGAGATATGAAATGAAATGAGGAAAATATTTTACTTAGATGGCTTGGTGGTCAAACAGAGTGAATAACTCGTGAGAAAAAGTAAATTACAATGTGAATATGTATATGTAGTAGGTACAAAAAACAGAAGGAAAAGAAAGCAAAAATTTAGTAAATTTTTTGACCAAACGTATACAAAATATGAAACATGCAAAAACTTTATGAATGAAAACGGTGACCAAAGTAAGTTGGGCAAAAGATAACTTTTTTCAAAGATTACACAATATAAAAGAATCATTTGAACAAGCCTCAAAATAATTTAAAAGAAAATCTTATCACCAGGACATTCGGTGCCCGTATTCCTATAATATTTATTTAGGCACATGTGAGGTGAAGATGAGATGATGAATGTCTACCATATTCAAAAGTATCACATCTGTGCAGCCGTCGGTGCTTGCGATGTGTGTTGGGCAAGCGTGCGGGTCCCGCTCCCTCGTTGTTGTCGAGAGCCCCGAAGGTTCGGAAGTGCAGGGCGTGCTCTCCACCAGAACCGCGGGCCCCCACGCGGCCTCCTGTTACTTCCCCAAACGTTGCGTATGGACTGATCTCGTATAGTTCTGAAATCAATATTAAAAATGTTATACATACCTGAGATAAGCGGATATTTTTTTCATTTTCACATTTCTAGAATAAAATTTTTTGCTCTTGGCTAAAATAAAATATTGTTTTTATAATCTGTTGTATAAAAGGTTTTATGCATTTCTCAATATGTATATATAATTAGTCGGATTGACTTGCGGGTCAGAAAGCATCCGTATATTACATACACAGCTATGGAATAAAGGTTTTTAAAGAAATAATGAGAACACTAAATATTCATAGGTAATAGTGTAGGTAGTAAGTACCTTCAAATGAAATTGGTAATTTCAAGATCTGCCAATGATCAAGTATATAGCTAAATTTATTTTATTAGTGAGCATTTGAGTATAGATGGGGCTGGTAACATGCTCTCTCCACTCCAATATTATGAATATGTATTATAATATATGTATATATCACAAAAATGATGGCCTATAGCCATTCACAGATGGTTTTTGTTTGTTGTCTTGTATTTTCCCCTTTTTATTTAAGTGCTAATATTATCTTTTATGGACCAGTTGTACAAAATACAACTTGTAAATTCTGTAAATTTACAGGATGTATTCTGTTGAAATAAAAGATGAAATACTCTAATATAGTAATTTGACATCTTATCTACACGGTGCAATATGATATCCAAAGGAAATGATAAGAGTTTAATTACATTTTTTCAATTAAAAAAAACTTTACGTAAAAGGTATTACTATATATTCAATTGTTTCTTTTCCAATGTGGATATTTCTCGAGCCATAAAAAATATGAATTCATGGCTGCAATATCTAATATTTCCATGAATATGAGGAATGGGCATCTCCTGGTTGAGTTCACACAGGAATACCCTGCTGTTATTTGGTCAACTGTATCGATCATCATATTTTCAGTGCCATTTCGTAATCCGATATTTAAGTTTAAAATTCCAAATAAATTGCATTCTTGTTTTCTTTAATATTATTATAAAAACAATGATTATAATAATAATGATTCCATTCATTAATTTTTTTGAACTCATTTTGATAACACTAAAGCAAATTTCTATAAAGTTTTTGGTGTTCGTAATATTATCACTAATTCCAAACTCCACATCATTACCACTTTGTTCGGCAAGATTTGCCATTTCTTTCTGTTAAATTTCACCATGTCATAATAATATGAATAAAACACGCGTAGGACTATTGGACTACACTGTATTACTAATCCACGCTAAGCTAATCGGGAACAGAAGATTGTTATTACGCGTGTGTTATCGTTAGGTCTCTTTTCAATTAATTAGTTAGAGAGATATGCAATTATAATCATTGGCTTGTTCTTTTTGTCATCTGTGGTATTATTGTGCGACTTTCTCTTTTCGATTAAAAATGTATTTTTTATCACGATTGACATCCACAACTTAAATTTTACTTCGGATTAAAATGAAAAATGAATTCTTTTAGTAAGATTCCATTTACGTTATTAATTTTTGACTAGCTATTTTTACGTAAAATGATTTTTGTAGGAAGTGTGTATTTACAGAAATATCACCGGTTTAATGAGCTCGGTAGACCTGCGTTACTGCATGGCTACGGAAGGGTTAAAGACTTGTGCCCAATAGTAAACATCAAACCTTAGTAAGTTTACAACCATTAATGATTGTATAGAGATTATTACAGCCGTGATCTTGGTATTTCCGTGATCATTGTAACTAAGTTTGAATATATACAAAACGCATTTTAAGTCTTTTTTAAATATGTAATGACAAAAAATATGTTGTAGGGATTTTGTAAATTTTATTAATAAATCATCAATATTATTTTTTTAATAGTTATTCATATATATAAAACACTTGATTGCATATTTTAGCTGTATTTGATATTTATACCTGATGAATCATCATTAGACTTTTCATTTCCATTGATAGATGATGAAGAATAAAGTTTTTGCCCATCACGCAATTTTTCTCTTTCAAGATCATTACTTTCGCTCAGTTTTCTGTCATCGCGGGAGTAGTGATTCGCCACTAAACAGCGAAATCTGAAAATACAAATCACATAAGAATAATTATGAATAAATGTTAAATGTACTCTGGTTTCATGGAACGCAAGAGACCACTAAAATATTTGGCAAATATAGACAGCATATATGAAACACAATTTTATAAGTTTCAGTAAAAAATTTAAAAAAATGTACATTTTATGGAAAGTAACGTTTCATATCGAGGGCCAATAGTTAAAATATATATATATATATTTATAGTAAATCCAACAAAACCATAACACAAATTTTGAAAAAAAATCTAAGAAACATTAAAGCATTATGTATTTTAATAAATTTGGCAGTTTTGTTTCACAAATAAATATTATAAGTCGCGTAAAATAATAATAATTTTGATAAAACATTAATATTTTACTAGATACACATTGACATTTGAAAAACATCAAATTATAAACAAATATTTTTTCTAAGATTTACAAAAATGTATAAAAAACACTAATCCTCTCAGTGGATGACATAGGAATGTAACTGAATAAGACCTAACATACCTTTGTGTTTTGAGCACTAGACAAGCAAGCAGTGTGAGGGCAGCGAGAAGTAGAGCTGCACTTGCCGCAGGTAGCAGCAGAGATGAGCTGATAGAGCCGCTTGACTCCCTTCCACCTCCAGCCAGGGCAACACTTGGATCCAAAGCAGGTATGCGATCTAGAGAAAAGTGTGTAAGTAAATTATTTGGATTCCCTAGACAACAAAGGTAAGAGAGTCTGAATCCCTCTAATAGCATTCCTGGCTAATAAGTTCATGCTTAAGCAGTATTAAAATAGGAAAAATGTTGATTTGACATGTTTATACTCATATTATAATTCGGAGTGAGTGTAAATTCGGAATGTATAAAGCTTCCTCAAAGAGGTACTTATGTATAAAGTATTATGTATATTAAATGTGTAATAAATAGTTTCAATATGTATGTAATTTAAATTAACATTTATTTTGTAGAAATCCATTTGATATGTAGACTATTAATATCGCAACAAAATACATATTGTTAAGATTTGCAGACCAATGATCACACAGTGCACATACTACATTGTTATTTGAGTAAATTATTCTGAGTAAACCCATGGCACGAAGACAAAAAGCAGTTAGAGATTTTGTGAGGATACAAAACTGTTTACATATTAACACAATATGGAAAATCTTAGAAATCCAGGAATGGAGAGAAATAGCTCGTAATAGGAATCAATGGAGGAAAATTGTTGAGGAGGCCAACACCAACTAGGGGTTGTAGAGCCAACAGTGATGATGGTAGCAAAAATATAATCAAATATGTCGTACCAAAACTTTATCAAAGTTAAAAACTTTGGTAAAGTAATCAAGAAAACATGAAAAATAATATTTTCGTGATAAAACAAAAAAAATGTACATATTCTAAAATGAAAATTCAATTTTAATCAATTAAGCTTTAACATTATGAATGCATGAAAATATAATTAACTTATATTATAGTTGCTCTTTGAAAGTCCTGCAAGTCAAATCTTTATCACTGTTGCGGTGTACACCCATGTGGCCAATAATTTGACAATTATTATTTTTTGTACAAGCTTTACAACTTAATATTAGATAACTGTACTACTGAAGTGAAGATAAACAAAGACATTTTTTATTTACCTCCATTTTCCTTTAATGTGTCAACATTTAGCTCGGCCGAGGTTGTCCCCGCATCGTTTGTGATTGCGAGCTTTAGTTGGAACCATTGCCCCGGGTTCAACTGACTTAGAACCAGATTATCTATCAAAGGTCCATCAGCAGCGATGGTCCAGTGAGTTTCTCCAACTGTCCTGTACTCAACACTCAATTTAGAGATAGGGCAACCGCCATCTCTCCAAGTGTACAAGTTTAATTTTATAGCGGTCGAATTGGAAGTAATCAACTCCGATGGTTTTGAGGCAATTGGCGCTGCAAACAGAGAAATAAAGAATAAATGTATAATTTACAAAGCATTATGTTAAAATGATTGATTAAAAAATGTATCAAATTTCTTACGCGATCCTCTAGTACTGGTGGATAAAATTTCACCAACAATTCCCGCTGCTACTCGGTTGTGTGCTTGAATTTTTATTAAATATAATGTTCCACATTTAAGTGCTTCCAAAGCATAAGTATTTACTTCTGGAGATAATTCAATAATTTGCCATGTGGTTTCAGTCTCAGTTTTATAAAACAAGGTATAACCTAAAATAAATATGCACCTCATCATACTGTAAGATTAGAATGCTATGTTAAGTTATGATAATAAGGATCTGTAATTTCATTTGTTCTCATTATTCATAATTCTGTTTTTTTATAAATTTTGATCCCGTGAGTTATGAATTAACGGAGTTTGAGTGTATTTACAAATATTCTAACCTATGTGCATGGTTAGCATATTTATCAACAATTAAGATAATGTATATTAAAGTGTTTTCTACTTGGCTGTATTTTCAATATCTTTATGTAATTTTCGAAAGATAATCTTTGCCACACTTGTTCAATAATCTGCAAGGATATTATTGTTTTTATAACATTATACCATATCATATAAATAAAAGATCTGTTACCTAGTATAGGAGAGCCACCATTATTTGGAGCTTGCCAGTGTATTTTGATTGTAGATGATGTGGTGTACTGAAGACCGAGTGTTGCTGCAGATGGTGGCATTATAGCAATAACTGTGTAGGTGATGGAGTCTTCACCAAACAAATTTGATGCAGTACATGTGAAGTTACCAGATGATGTAACGTCTAAACCTAAATAGATGGAACAGTTTAAATACATAGGAAGCAATGATTCAAGAAATACAAAAATAGATAAGCAAATAAACAAGACGACATGGCAATTTCAGAAATAAGAAGAACAATTATTTAATATCTTTCAAGTACACATAACATTTAAATAACTCACTATGAATAAGAAGATTTCCCTGCGGAGTGACTTGATAATGTGGCGTATGTGTGATAGTGACGGAACGATGGAGCCACCTTGCTCTCGGTGAAGGATTACCAACCGCCAAGCATGAAAGGCTTACAGAATTCCCAACTGCTTTTCTGATTACCTGACTAAATGATGCAATTCTAGCTGGAGCTAAAAGGAAATAACATTTTTTGTGTAAGTTTTATATTATGAATAAATTCTATGTACATACAAGAGCTGTATGACAAGTACCTGTGTTTAACGACTGATGGCGCCACTGATGCAAAATCTGTATACCATTGTTTAACGCCACTTTTGAATGATACCTGTCAAAATTTCAGACAGATTTATCGAGTAGTTTTGTTTTGCTAGCTGTTGAAAGTGGGCAAGTTTGTTTGCAACCATGGAAAAAAAGAGTAATATCGGTCATTGATTCGATTTCTTTTTGGATGGGAAGACGTGTGAGAAAATCAAAGTGAAATCGCATGCCGTTTATAAGGACCATGCACCTTCGATGACTACTATTAGATATTGGTTTAATTGAATTCAAGCGTGACGAAACATCAGTTTTTGATGAAGAGCGCCTAGGCTGTCCGATTGAGGTGACTACAGAGGATATGGTCAATAAAATCCATGATATCGTTTTAGCAGACCGTCTGGTGAAGATCAGAGAGATTGTAAACATCTCAATTGAATGCGTACAAAATATCCAACACGAAAAATTTGGACATAAGAAAGCTATCGGCGAGATGTGTGCTGCGTCTGCTCATAGTAGAACAAAAACGGAATCGCATAACTTCGGCGCAATCCAAAAGAGTTTCTGCGATGTTTCGTGACTGTTGACGAAACATGGATCGATCTCTACATGCCATAAATGAAAGAACAGTCAAAACAGTAAACTTCACCTGGTGAATCTACTCCATAAAAAGGTGAAAACGGTTCCATCTGCCGGAAATGTCATGACCACCATTTTTTGGGATTCGTGAGTCATTGTTTTCACTGACTATTTGGAGAAGGGAAGGAAAATCACGAGGTTGTCCTATGCCATTTGGTGAAGAAAAAAGTGCTCTTTCATTATGATAACACACCAGCTCACTTGTCTGCAATCGCCACAGCAAAACTGGTTGAATTACACCACAAATTGTTGTCTCATCCACCCCATTCATTCTCAAGATTCATGCGATTTTTTTTTGTTTTCAAACATGAAAAAAGGGCTTGGCGAAAAGCGGTTCACGCAATGAGGAAGTCATCACCGAACCAGAGGTATATTATGCTGAGTTCGACAAAACATATTTTTTGGATTGTTTAAAAAAGTTGGAATATCGCTGGACTAAGTGTATAGAGTTGAAAGGAGAATATGTTGAGAAATAAATAAATTAAAATTTTGCTGACATGGTGTTATTGGTCAGCACACTTCCCCGGATAAGAAGAGTTCCTGGTTCAAATCCCAGTAGCAAAAAAAAATATTTTTTCGATAAATTGATTTTCTCATTCTAATTGATACATTTAATTTGTATTAAAATTTAAATGCGTTTCCTTCCCTAATGCAGGTACTTATCATACAGCCCTCATAAATATGGAAGAATATATGTTTACCTCTATTATTTGCACCTTGTGCTATGATTGATGTAGGTTCACCTTCACCAGACCCAGTTGTTGCAGAAACCCAAAATTCATACAACTGGTGTTCAGCGAGATTCCGAACTTCAAACATCAAATCGGTATTTTTTGCATTATCCACAGTCACCGTATAGCTGGAGTGTTTTCCAATGCTAAAATTTTAATAAATATATTTTTATAAATAATATACTAAATTTATTTTTATACTTTTAAAATAAGCAAAGTTATCTTTGTGGTTAAGATTCATATTTTTATTATTTATCTTTGTTTAATTAACCACTAAAATGAGTTTAAATACATCTACCGGTTTCGAAAAATACCATTTTCTTCTTCAGGATGTCATAACTAACTAAAACATATATCTTTTCTTTGACAGAATCTATTTTTAAAAATCTATTTTTAAAAGAAATATTTTTATTTTATTTTTTTTTATTTTTAGTACCTAACTCAAATCATTACTTAATACAAATTTACTCGAATAATTTTTAGGAAAAAATTTTAGAATGGGACTCGTAGTTAAATTTAGTTGGTTGTTTATAATTTTTTGATTAGTTTTACACGCTTTATTTATCTCCAACGATTCCAAATTATTTAATTTGTGACCAACACCGTTTATATGCAAAATTGACAATCCCAATTTTTTATCAAAATCATGACCATTTTCTATCAAATGATTAGCAAATTCTGAAAATCCACTATTGTTCAAACATCTCAAATGCTCCCTTACTCTTATATTAAAATTTCTACCCGTTTTACCAATGTAAAATGCAGCACAATCCTTGCAACTAAGTTTATAGACACCAGAATTGTTAAATTTATCATCTTTGTCTTTAGAATTTATGAGTAAATTTCCTATACTATTATTTGTATAAAATGCCGGTCTAATGTTTCGTGGTAGGTGTTTAGATATTTGATTCGAAAAGTTATTTATGTATAAAATCCTACGCCAATAATCATTTATTGTAAAAATAAAATTTGTATAAAATTTGTATAAAATAAAAATATTTCTTTTAAAAATAGATTTTTAAAAATAGATTCTGTCAAAGAAAAGATATATGTTTTAGTTAGTTATGACATCCTGAAGAAGAAAATGGTATTTTTCGAAACCGGTAGATGTATTTAAACTCATTTTAGTGGTTAATTAAACAAAGATAAATAATAAAAATATAAATTTATTTTTGTTTTGTACAAAATATTATTGTTAACCAATATTTGAATATGTCCAAGAACATACAATTACTAGATTTTCACCTACAAAGGCACTGTTATTAAACAAATATTAGATATCTCATAGAGACGAAGCTATTTTTCATTTTATATTAATAAAAAAATATAGAAGTATGACCTTACAACCTGTCTTCGGCTGGCTTAAGTGATCACTTTATATAAATATAACGTTCACTATTCTCACCCATTAATCAATCTCCATATCTATCAAATTTATGGAAGTTGTATATATGTTAATATGTGGAAACACTTTGAGTACTGCTACACTATCACCATCTATGGACTAAATTTGATATTCATGAAGTGGTAGTCAAAGTGTTTCCACATATTAACATATATACAACTTCCAAAAATTTGATAGATATGGAGATTGATTAATGGGTGAGAATGGTGAACGTTATATTTATATAAAGTGATCACTTAAGTCAGCCGAAAACAGGTTGTATGCCCTGTGATTACCCCTACTTCCATATTTTTCCATTAATATAATAAAAAATAGCTTTGTCTCTATGAGATATCTATTATTTGTTTATTATTGTTTAATTTAACTAACCGTCCAGCTTCTCTGTGATATACTGTATAGTGAGAAATTACTCCATTAGGGCTATTTGGTGGTAACCAACTCACTAAAACTGACTCAGCTGACAGGGCAACGGCTTTAATCCTCAATGGTGGTGAAGGAACTAGAAAAGTCAAAATAAATAAATAATTAACCTAGATCTAATTTTAAATGTATATAAAAGGATTTACGCCATTCGTTATAACGCTGCGGATTCATATATACTGATGGTCTTTCTTATTCCCATGCCTTTGAATGAAATTCTGAAAAAAATATAGATACGACTGTTATAACTTCAGGAGTTGAGTGCAGGAGTCTTTTCCACTCAAATAAACTAGTCTTAATGAGCCATCACCAAGACACTGAAGGGACTAATCTCACTCGCAGAAAGTTTTGGAAAGACCATTTCCACATCATTGTCTGCCTCAAGATGATCGACAAGGCATGGAAAAGGGTCACCAAGAGAACTCATATTTCTGCTTGGAAGAAGCTTTGGCCGGATAGTGTTGTCGAACACGACATTGAGAAGTTTGAGCCAGTTCCTGTGGAGCCTATAGTTGACGAGATTGTGTCTTTGGCCAAGACCATGGGGCTAGAGGTGGATTACATCGACATCTATGAGCTTGTGGAAGAGCATAGCCAAGAGCTGACCACCAAAGAGCTTATGGAGTTGCATTCTATTCCACAGCAAGAAGTTGTGGAGGAGAGTTTGTCGGGGGATGAAAAGTAACAGTCTCAGCAGAGTAACAACCATCCAGCGCAATAAGGGAGATGCCGAAAGCATGGGAAACTGTTGCATCATACTTTGAGAAGCATCACCCTAATAAGGCAGAGGCTATGCGTGCTACAAATAAATTTAATGATAATGCTATGTCGCATTTTCTCCAAATTTGGAAACGTAGGCAAAAACAAGTGTCTCTAGACAGTTTTCTAGTAAAAAGGGATTAATGTTATAAATAGTAAATAAATAAATAAAAATTTGAGTATTTTTTTCGGTATGGAATGCATTATCACATTTAACATTGATTCCTATGTGGGAAAAATTGTTTAACTTAGCACATTTCCATCGGATAGTCTGTGCAAACTGGTGACATGCGGGTAAACAATGAGGGTTTGTAAAAAATATATATTTTTGCAAATTTGCCATATCTCACAAACTGCTGAATATTTTTCAATCAAATTTTCTTACAGTTATCATTGGACGTCCTCACTAGATATCTATACTATTAAAAACAATAGTCATAGTTGAAAATACCTACAAGTGAACCCATAAAACATCACATTTCAACTGGAGTTCTTCGATTTTTTAAATATAAAATAAAGGTTGTTTACATTTTTTACACATCTCTGCACAAGCAATGATGAGTGCATGGCACTGTTAACACTTCTTGTGCGGGTCGGGTAGTTCTACCCGCGCGCCTGACTGGTGCTCAACGGCGGGACGGGTAGTTCTACCTTTTCAGCTGACTCTACTTTAAAGGCGGGAAAGGTAGAACTACCCGATTTGTTTATATGAGTGTTGTATACCAATCTCTTGGTAAAGGTCCAAACTACATGTATATAAATAAAAAATCCCGATATATGTCCGATGTATCCTTTTGTCTTCGTGTCTATTACGTAGTATAATAATTACGCACAGCTCTTTCGAGAGCTTGTCTGTACATGAATATTTAAACAAAAATACACTAAATTTAATGATTTTATAAAAAGGAATATGTCAATACATGCTTTAAGTTTTACAGAGTAAGAAATTGGTAAAGAAATTTTAAGAAATCACCCAATTACTGAATAAATTAGTGAGCGCACGAAGTTTCTGTCGAGTAGATAAGCGGTATATTTTTTATGACTAATGAAGGTATATTATGGTAAAATTATATTTGTCTCTGTCTTGTACTTGATTATTCATTCACAAATGAGTGAGAATGCACGATTTCACTATAGCAATCGAAATGAATTTATTTTGTTGCATTTAAAGTGTGTAACCCAACGTAGGTTTACGGGCCGTCCGCCGTAATAAACCATCTCAAGTGGATCTCAATGTTTGTATTTCTGAAATTCACCAAGTCACTTTGAATATTAGTTTTTAAATACGGTGTTATAAAACGGGCGTGTTGTTGTTTAGCGGAATATAATTATATTACTTCTTTTTAAACTCGAAAAAATGACTTCAGAAAATTATCAAAGTGATGAGGAAATATTCGCGGATAATTTATCTAATCTTTCTAGCGATTATTTGCCTGAATTTGACAGTGATAGTTACGACACAAGTGACAGTGAAGAGTTCTCTCGCAGGAGGAGGGTGCCAGTGATGCCCTTACAATTTAGTGATTCTGAAGAAAGTGATGCGGAGGAAGAGGAAGTTACGGAATGGTCTGAAATAGACAATTCACCTAATATTGAACCATTTTTAGGTCACGTTGGTGTTCGTGTACCACCAAGCGATCCCGAAAACACAATGGACGTAGTAAAACTGTTCATCGGAGATGATTTACTTGAGATGATGATAGAGGAAAGCCATCGATACCGCACACAAAACGAATCACGGATCAAAAAAATGAAGAAATCCATCAAATGGAAGTCCATAAGCCTCGTAGAGAGGAACAAATTTTTAGGACTGATTTTGCTTATGGGACAAGTTCGAAAAGACACAAGAGATGATTATTGGTCAACAGATCCGTGTATCGAAACACCTATTTATTCAAAAATAATGAGTCGTGATCGTTTTAGACAGATATGGCAATCGTGGCACTTTTCTAATAATGAGAACATCGCGAATCCCAGCGATCGACTTGAAAAAATTAGGCCAATTGTGACATACCTTATACCAAAGTTTTCTTCTGTCTACAACCCTCAAAGGGAACTGTCTCTGGATGAAAGTATTGTACCGTGGCGGGGAAGACTTTCATTTAAAGTGTATAATGCGTCAAAAATAATAAAATATGGGGTTCTTGTGCGTATGGTTAGTGAAGCAACTACGGGATACATTTGCAACCTCGAAATTTACAGCGGAAAAGGAAGACGATTATTAGAGACTATTCATTCGCTTCTCGGTCCATATTTAAATTTGTGGCATCACGTATACATGGATAATTATTATAATAGTGTGCAAACTAGTGAAGTACTCCTACAACATAAAATAAGAACGTGCGGAACAATGAGAATAAACCGAGGTTTTCCAGAATGTTTTAAAACGGCGAATCTTAGTGTAGGCCAAAGTATTTTCCGTCGACGAAAAGATGTATTGTTGCAACACTGGAAATCTAATACATTTGTCTATTATCCTAGAAAGCCACAACATCGATTGGACTACAAGACAACGTATTTGGAAACCTCAGTGTGTAATAGAATATAACAAATATATGAAAGGCGTTGATCGTGCAGATCAGTATTTATCGTATTACTCTGTATTACGAAAAACAAAAAATGGACCAAGAGAGTTGTGATGTTTTTGTTGAATTGTGCGTTATTTAATTCTTTTAAAGTGTACAAAACATTAAATCCAACCAAAAGACTAACATACAAACAGTTTTTGCGCGCCGTTGGACAATTTTGGATAGCCGACCATGCTTGTGGAACCGACATAAATCTGGAGGAACCGGGACCATCATCTCAATTACCGAGAAATGTAGTCAAAAGCGATCCTCCAGGGAGGTTATCACTCGACATGAAAAAACATCGAGCGACTAAAATTGTTACCGGCGGTAAAAAAAAATATCCACAAAGACAGTGTCGTGTGTGTTCTGTACACAAAAAGAAAAGTTTTACTAGTTATATGTGTACATTTTGTGACGTACCCCTTCACAGGGGTGAATGTTTTTATAAATACCACACTTTATCTAGATATTAGAACGATAGTTTTTATGTGAACTTTTATATCATAGTGAACATGCTGTAAATATATGATTGCCTCAATGTACTTACAAAAATATTAGCGATTTGCTTTCAAAAAGTATACAATATTGAGGACCATACTATGGTAAGTGAGTATTCCAAATTTCATTAGAAAATTACTAACGGTTTGGAAGATAGAGCGTTTTTTATAAAGCTAGATTTTTTATCACATTCCGATGGTTTTCGCCCGCTACACGTACTTGTGACCCGAGAGCGGCACCCCGCACAAAAAGTGTTAATACTCGTAGCCTTGGTGTGTAACAATGGACTTCTTTCAATCAGTAAACAGTAAATACAGTAAAACTCCGTTAATTCGTAACTCACGGGACCGAAATTTAAAAAAAATATCCAAATTACGAATAATGAGAACAAAGTTTTTTAAAGATAACATTAGAAATAAATTTTTACGTGTTAGTTTACTGTGTCCGCAATTTAGTGCACGCCACCGCTGTTGACATCGCGATTTTCATACTGAAACATGATGACTCCATTATTTCAGCTTCTCATATGTCAAAATGTTGATCAAATAATGTATTTCTCCTGAATAAGAAAGGTGTGTGGTGAGTGATGACGCGGCAGTCTCTCAAGGCAACAAAATCACGCACATTAATTTTATTGGCGGTCGAACTCACTGTTTCTATCCTAATTGGAGTATATAAAATGCTTGTGAAAAATAAATAAAAACTTTTAAATCTTCATGTCTCGCTGGCCTTGTTAGTTGAAGCTTATTATTTTCCTGCGATTTTTAAGTTCGAACTCAGAGAGGTATTCGGGATTCAGTTTTTTCCGCCAATTTTATCTTTGATATCAATTTTTTGTCAGTTTTCAAAATAAACTGCATTTATCCAAATGGTTAAGGATTTATACGAATTACAAGATGTTGTGCTATTTTAGAGAACGAAACGTGAAAAAAAAAAGAATTCAATATGTCAACGTATTTAAATATGAAGATTTATGTAGTTTCTTCAGTACCTACATATGCAAATCGCAACGATTCATAAACATATAAACTAGATCAAGTGATTCAATGAAAACATTATTTTACCAACAAATCTTATAAAATGCACTATGAAATTTGATGCACATATCATATTACATACATGAGTCTTGCCATATGTCATATGGCAAAACTCAGTTCGGCACCTGTCATGCCAGCGCGCGGCGTCGTGTTTGGCTGGTAAGCGGGGACAGTTGTAGATGTTTACAAAGGGATGAAGGTCAAATGCCTAGTCGCATGAGTTTAGGGATTTTAGGATTTAGGGAAAAAACATTTGCAAATATGTGAATTAGGTGAACAAATTATTTATTTCGGGTGTCAAAAACGCATACGAACTGCGAATAATCAGATTTTACGAATTATCGGTAGAAATGAGTGAAATGTTATTTTCGGGGCAATTTTTTTTGAATAAAGTGTGAATTTCGTGAAAATACGAAATATAGAGTTACGAATTAATAGAGATTTACTCATTCACTATGGTCACATAGTCATTCATATATGGTTTTTGTTTGTTGTCTTGTATTTTCCTCTTTTTATTTAAGCACTAATATTATCTTTCATGGACCAGTTGTACAGAATACATCTCGTAAATTCTGTAAATTTACACAATGTATTCTGTTGAAATTTTGATTTAATTGCTCTAATATAGTAAACTGACATCTTATCTACATGATGCAATATGATATCAAAAGGAAATGATCGAGTTTAATTATATTTTTTCAATTTGAAAAAACTGTTCATAAACGATTTTAATATCCTTCCCGCAGTTAGATGCTAATCGAGTGAATGTGTATTAATACCCTTCCTGCCGTTAGTGTGTTAACGAGTGTTTCGTATATCTACAAGGTTTAAAAGTAGTTAAACGTACCATCCTCTTCCGTCGTACAAAAAACTGACAGGCTACGTTTTCCATCGCCAGCATTAGTATAGGCCAATACTTGTATAGAATAATTTGTATATTTATGTAGGCCATGAAGATAAGTCTCTGTTGTCGATATTCTTTTTACTTCGCCAATATTGTGTTCAACTGAAAATAAAACTGATTGAATAATATAATAATTGAGATAGTTGATTTAACATATATAGTTTGATGAAAACTCCTACCGTGATCCTTCAGTTGAGGTGTGTATAAAACTTTATATCCTTGAATAAGCCCCCCATGAAGAGCCAGCGGTGGAGGTCTCCAGGACACTTTAACACTTACAGCAGATAAAGGTATACAAGACACATCCATCGGAGGTGCTTCTGGCACTGGAAGAATAGAATGGTGAGTATTTTTTTTTATTAATCTATTAATAATTCCTTCCACTGAAAAAAAAACATGTTTTACTACTATACATACAGTATATCCATGTTGGAGAGCTTGGCTTTTAAAAAAATGTAAAACAAATTTATTATTATATCGTACTGAAAAACGTTGTGTGCGTGTATGGTGTACATTTTCATTATAATTTCAGTAATATTGATGACAGAAATATAATCATCTGATGTGGCTGAGTAGGTTAGTGTTTGACTTTCTTTCTAGGGTTGCAGGATCGAATCCCACCTTTTTTAAATACCTATTTTTTATATTTAACCAAAATACAAACCGCTTTATTTAGTGCTGTTGATAAGATCCAGGTGGCGAGATCTCGAACATGCTCAAATGGCAGTCAGTCTAACATAAAGCAGCCTACTGCACGCTGCCATTACGCAGACTATGAAGCTATCTAGCATATGTGTAGTAAGTACTGCCGATTGCGTTCTGCTGGTGACATATTAACAATATTTGATTATGCACCGATTGGTGAGGCTGGAAACCGATAACATTAAAAAGGCCGCCTTTATGTTTAATTATGAAGCCAAGAATTCAAAAGTTTGTGTAATTATTTATGAAAGATTAAATAAATTTATTTCAATGGTTGAAAAGTTCAATGTATATTTTTATAAATAAATTAACTTGCAACTAAAAAAATTAGATCTACCTCCTTCTTGAGTGGTAGCGGTGGCAGGAGCCGAAGGCGGTCCCGCAGCCACTCCGTTGAATGCCCTCACTGTTACACCGTATCTGGTGAATTTTCTCAGCCCATTCAATGTCAGTTCAGTGGTAGACCACCCGTTGACCGTAGTAGTTTTACTGGAGTTGGCGATGCTTACACCGGGTGCCATCTCGTACCAATTCACCGTGTAGCCGAGTAGCTCGCCATTCCAGGTCTCTCGAGGAGGCGCCTGCCAATTAACGTGCAGCTCTCCCGGACCCCCCGTTTGAAGTTGCAAATTGAGTGGTGCTTCAGATGGCGCTGATAATCAAATTTTATAAATTATTACCGGAATAAACAATTTTCACAGACTTCTAACAAATTATAAGTAAAAATATTTTATCACCATTATTTTGGGAAAGAGTATTAGGTTTTTAAAAAATGTTTTATTTCTCATTTACCTTCTTCTTGTGTCTTAACAAGAACTGGTTCAGTAAATTGACTGCGTTCAATCTGATTCATGGCCTGTATTCTTATGGCATACTTGGTATTGGGGCGTAGAATTGATACGACTGCTTCATACTGGCTCGTAATTGGACTGGTCGATCTGATAAATATAATTGTAAATATGTACATATTGATACTAAATAATAAAAAAACATAAGCATACTTTTTGACAAGGTATTGGAACAAATTGTTGACTGCGTAATATGTTATGGAAATGATGCATGACACTGGAATCTATTATATATTATAAATTTTTTTAAATGCACGTATGGCAGCACTACGTACTCACTTAAAAATAATTGAACCCATCATCCCGTTGCTAATTGTTTCGATTATTGGCCATGACAAAATAAAACTGTTTAACCCCGCACATCAGTAAAACCATAACACAATACAATTTTTTAGTATAGTAAAAAACACAACAAACATTAACTCACTGAGCAGTGTTTGCTTTGACCAGCGAATGGACGGATATGTTCTGAGTGATGGCATCATCCCAGTTTGGTGATGGTCCGGGGCCATAACCTCCGACAGTGCAATACTGAACCGTGTAGCCGAGCAGCGGAGAATTGCCATCAAAACCTTGGGCCCAGCCCAGTCTGGTAGAGCGACTTCCAGCCTCGAGAACAATCAGGGAATGTGGAGGATCTGGTCTTTCTGGAATAAGATATTAAGAAGATTTAAGGAATTTCCGGTTTACGGTTAGTTATATTTTTAACACTACAACAGACCACGGGACCCAATTACTGTAGTGAAACAAACCACAAAAACACCCAGGCTTGATAAAATGTTGTCTTCACCGAGAATCCAACCCCGGGCCCCAAGTACGAGAGAATAAATTTACTCATTACAAAAAAGCACTGCAAGCTATTAGATTTAGTAATTATATTACTTACTGCAATTTTCAAGAAACCAAATTCATTTAATTCATATATGTAATATATTTGTATGAATTACATTAATTGAACCAACAACAAATTTAATCGCCTTGTACAGCGTAACTATTATAATATTTAAATCCAATGAACCACGACAAAGTATTTTTATTTTAAGAAAAAATTTTTCCAGACAATCAAGTTTTAACAGTTAATGAGTGATTTTAATACTATATACTAATCTACTCACTAATATCAGAAAATCACCAGATTTCTAATGTTTTCACGTTTAATGTATTCGTTTAAATTTTTTTAAACAGAGATTCTGTGCATAATGATACACATATTTAAAATTCTTATTTTTTATTATCTTCCAAATAAAGCTAAGTCCTGGGAAACATAAAACATATGTTACTAGATCGCTGAACTTCTGGGACAAAGATCGAACCTCATATTCTTGATCACTTACTTCATATCATTAGATGAAACAAGTTAATCTTGATTATTATTCATCGACTTGTAGGAATTAGGATTCAAATCCACCGCCATCTCAACTGGCATTGATGCTAGCGACGGCGCTGCCGCCTGCTGCTACAGGTCTGGCTCGATCCTTCACCGCCAAGCAGTCTCTCTGGTTTCATTGCTTCACAGCTCAGCCAGCAAGACCGCCGATTCACTTCATAATACACGCACACCTCTGCATTTCTACATTGTATTCATTCTATCTGTCTTCCTTTTTCGATCTATCCATCTCAATAAACCTCAACACGCAAATCTACATCTCTTTCATTTAACCACTGACCTAACCCCCAAAGACTATATGATAATACTATTTTACAATAACTTTACTAAATAAAATATGAAATGGAAGAAAACATGACTAAGAATGCATATGAAAAACGAAACAAAACCAAAGCAACACTTTAAATCTTGAAATTAGGTCAGAAATTTCAAATATTTATTATTTTTATTTGTTAACTTTGTTTTATTAACCACTTATTGAGTTTAAATACATTTAACGGTTTCAAAATTTTTTGATTAATTTTACACGCTTTTTCATAAGTATAATAAAACAAAGTTAAAAAATAAAAATAATGAATTACAGTTAATTTTGCTAATTTCAAAAGTAGAAATATTTATTATTCTAAAAAAAGTGAAATAATTATTTTTTAATATTTTTGATACATAATAACATTAATTTATCAAGCCAAAATGTTCTAGTAAAGTTCACAACTAATGTTGTTTATAATATGCAATTGTAAAAATATTGTTGTTTGATTATGATTTCATTTGTAGACTTGTAATTCCTCTCTTTCACCATTTGGAGATTGGCTATTGACTTCAAATTTTGCAATATTGCACTAGGGCAGAGTGGAGGGAATGAAAAAACTACCATCCTACTTGAAAATATCTATAGATACTTATTTCAAGACATTAAAGGTAGAAATGGTTACCTTGGACGGATAAATAAATGATGTGATCACTGTGACCAAAAGCATTAACTGCTTGACATTTGTATATTCCTGAATCTTGACGGTCAGTTCTGCTTATAAATAATTGGGATCGAAGTCCTGAATCAGTCTTCACTTCAGACGTACTTAATCTGAAACACACAAATTCAGTGCAAGGTATATAATCAATTTTTGAACTTCCAACAAATTAATTAATTAAGTTTGTGCTATAGATTATATTTACAGCCTTGGTAATTCATAGTTACCTGTATGTATTCAGATCTATTCTATTCATGTTGTGAGTCCACTGTATTTGTATCGGATTGTCACCGATAACGTCACAAACTAGGGTTATTGGTTCATTCCGACGTGCTGTCACATTTCTTGATGGTATTTCAAATCTTGCAGGATCTAGTGAAAAATTGACAAATTAAAAATAATTGTATGTTGCAAAACCAATACGTAAATGTTAATTTATATGAATACGTATTCAAATAATTGAGCATAAAGTGATTGTGCAAATTACCATTGACTGATACAAATATAACTTTGGACAGTGGAGTTCCTATGCCGTTTTCAGATTTGCACATATATTGACCTTCATCATAAGATGATGCTCCTTCAATAAGCAATGTTCCATTGCTCATAAATTTGAAACGACCTCCCAGATTAACAAGTGGAATGAAATCATTTCCTGATTGACCTGAATAGGAAAGAAAGAAAATAGACCTTAAAAGAAAACACTGGTTGACATATTTGAATACAGTAATAATTCAGAACAGAAAGTATAAAAGTATTCGCTCAAGTACGACTAACGATGAGCTTGTATGAGAAGATGTATGAATGTGGATGAGGCGAGAATTGTGTGGCGCTCTATACTCTCGGCCTACACGTGCGGAGAAACGGCATAATGGTAAGTTAGAGTTAGTTATCACTGGGGCACAATTTTTTTAGTTATGCAATTTACATAATTAATTGTGTTAGAATGAATACCCTAGTCACTAATCAATATAATCACTATCTCAGATTGTCCCTAGACATATATTATAATTGTATACCTTGCTGCTTGAGCCATGTGATCTGGGGAACGGGGGACCCTCGCGTTCGACAATGGAGGGCCAAGACCGATCCTGCTAGAGATGAACTGTCCACTGGCTCACTCACCCATTTGGGGGGCACTGTTCATATGGCAGCAAGAGAAACAGAGGTAATAATAATTGGGCATGGTTTTATTGTGGATGGGTGGACAAGATTGCCAGTATATTTGTGCAACATTGTTTTTGCAATGTGGACAGTATATTAAATTGATGAACATAGATATCATATGGATAGTAGAAAAATTAGGCTCATGTTTAAAATATAAACTCAAGATATTATAAATGTTTGTCACAAGGTACATAATACAATATATATACTTTGTGATATTGACAGAGAAATAAAGATGAGTTGACAGAATTTATTTCTTTGTTTCCACAACCATATTATGTACATAAATAATTTATAAAAAGTAATTTTAATTCAAACTTTAGATGATCATACATATGTTACAATCTTTATAGAAATTGTGATTTATTTATGGTACATGTATTGCTGTTAAATTCAATTTACGATGTAAAGCATTATTAAAAGTTGTTTCTAAACATTTTGCGTATCATCGCTGATCATGGTGGGGATTGACTAAAGTCAACATTTGCCAACTTATGTTGACCAAAAAGTGATATTAGACGAGAGTATATTCACCCGTCAAGCCATATATAAATCCATGGTAAGCATAGCTTTAAAAAACAGAAAACAGAAATTAAAACATTTTGTGCATTGTGCTGGATGTTATGTGAGAAAACTGTGCTGTGGATGATAAGTGCAAGTGCGGTTGGTGAAAATTCAAAGGTGCTGGTCTTGGCGGAAGATCCTGCATAGGAACACCAGTGATGGTTAGCTAAGAGTAGATGGAGCGGAGTACACGTGAGAGTGCGAGGCAGGCTGCATGTGCCGAAGATTTCCATTTGTACAATACTTTGCTGGTGCACTGTGCAACGCCGACATCACCCAACCGATGGCAAAATAAACCCAAAATTCCAATATCAATTACATGCAGTACAAGAAAGTGGTTAAAATGTGCTCAGTGTATAAATATAAAGAAGCTGCATGTAAGCTTACAATTGAGTATAGAATTATACGGTATTTTGCATATTACAACTTACTATTAAAAAATTCCAGATAAGTTTAATTTTTCCAAAGTCCGAAGACTTGTTACCATCAATGACGGGAAAGTGAAACATCGGAATATTGGAATTTATTTTGCCAGTCTGCAATGGTTGGGCACTACAATCAGTGCGAATTGTACCTTTGACGATCAGTTCAGCTGTATAGTTAACTTTGGCTGCACTGTTGCTTGCAACACAAGTGTACAGTCCACTATGTCGGGAAGAAACATCTTTAAAGACAAGATTACTGAAAAATTCTGCACCTCGCTCTTCTACCTGCAATATTTTTGTTAAAATGGATATTAAACTACAAATAAATAACATTATTTGGAACTCCTGAAAATTATTGATAGTAAAAAAATGTGTATGTTGGGTGTTATGAGATGCAAGGATGTTTCATGGTTAGCTTTTTTCCTTGCAACTCTGTTAGTAATTCTGATACACATGTGATGTTATATGTGGGAGTGTATTTGTGTCAGTAATTTGCTAATAAATAATACTATGATTAATTTAGATTACAAAAATAACATCTTTGTAAACAATTTACCATTATTATTATCCTTGCAGCTTTTAAAATAATGTATAACAGCAAAATATGTCGACATCAAATTTTAATTTGCGAATTACATTTTGCAGATAATTCATACATCAAACACATCCATAATGGTAGACCAAAATTGGCCATTATTCCAGGCATTCAATTAAATAAATTAAAAGATATGATTTTGTACTATTTTACAGAAACAAGACTGATGGAAGGATCCAACCTGTAACTTCAGAACCATAAATAACATAAACGTTATAAATAAAAAAAATATCCAAGACATTCCTTCAGCTGCATAAAAAATTAAGATAAAATAGGTTGAAATACAGATTGTTAAAATATAAATGATATATTTATAATATGGTTTAATTTATTGAATTGCCGATATTTTAAATTTATTCTAGCTTATGCTGAACACAAATTTATAAACCCTTTTCTGTAGAAATGCTTTATTCTTTAAAATTTATGGTAAAACAATTTAAAAATAAATGATATAATTATTTTTTTAATTTTATTTCAAGATAAAATTTATCTTATAATGATTATACCAAAATATGAAAGCAAAGGAAGCTTTTAGTATTATAAAAGGTTTTGAAATGCATTTATTTCATATTTACATCATTGAAATACTAAAACTAGAAACATTGATATCTCTGTAAAGACTGAAAAATATCCAAAATTATTTAATTATCACAATTTTTTTTACATAATTGTCTATTTTTTTTTCTGACTTTGCATGTTGATCATAGATTTAATTTCTCAATTTCTGAAAATTTGTGATTACAACGATCAGATTTCTCAGTAACCAGGGTATCAGTTGCAATATTGTAAACAAAAGCAAACTTTCCGCTCCACATTTAGAATATTGTTATGGTTGGAAATTGGCCATCAATACTTTGTTGCTTCTTTATGGAAGCTTGTCAGATCAATTAATCAAAAAAATAAGGATGCATGCAAAAATTTAGAGATTCAACCTGAAGAGAAGCAGGAATGGGCGCATTATCCTTATACCAGGAGAAGTAAACTGGCATGTCTCCCGATGTGACGCTGCAGCTTACTTGTGCCCTTCGGCCCTCCTGGAGATTTCCAGGAAAGGAAAATGGCTCGATCTCCGGAGGATCTGCAAAATAAATGTAACGAGAATATTCACCGAGCATGATAGTTTAACTAAAACTTTAAAACTTTTAGCTCATTACGTTTCTCTGTTTGATTATATATTGTAAAGATAATAAACAATAAAATGAGAGTCATTGTAATCCCGTTTACACACGATATATTTGTGAAAATATCTGGAAATTACTAATGAAATAAATTGACAGTAAATTATTAATACACCCAGAGAAATATTATTTAAATAAAACAAACAAAAAACATTACAAAATTCGACTAAAAGCAGTAATTACTAGGTCCGATCCTATATACTGCCGTATATCTAGGTCCGATATACGACAATATGTCATTGGAATCATCGAAAAGGTAATATTTAACATGTTGCACGAAAATAAGAAAGAATCAAGAAATTTAACAATCCAGAAGTACGTGTATGTATAATGTATTCTATAAATCCACTCGATCCATATCAAAATATTCAAAAAATGACAGAAATACAAGTACAAATTTTGAGAACGTTTAACCGAATTATTTACCAGTCATCAGTTTTTTAATTTTTAAGTACTTACCTGTGTATTTCTAAAACTCTAAAGATCAAAATGAATTATTAAATAAACACCTACAAATTATAATTATTTTACTTATATACTAATTAATAATTATATTATGAGATTTTTAAGTAGGTGTATTTTTGATATAGCCGTGCCTCATATGTAATGTTCTATAGCGTAATACGTTGCGTCAAAATCGTAACGAATTCAGCTGCGTTCATATTTTCTTGTGCATGTAGATAATAATTTGTATAATATGGTAATTCTACTAATGTAAATTGTTTAAAAATATAATGGATAGACTTAGGGTCGGTTGTGTGATCAGTAGTATTTTTTTACTATAATAAACAAAGTTACTAAAGTAATATTTTTTACGGAAACGGGTTGTTTGATCGTTAGTAAAAAAATATTTACTTCTCGAAAGTACATTTCGTAGTACCTAAACTTATTTTACTCTCCGATATACTTCATATTTCGAACCTGCAAACACTTCCAAAATCCATACTGCTTCAAAATACTGTATTACGCATTCGTTCGTAGTCACTTAGAGTACGCTTATCAAATCTGGAACCCATGGCCGATGACATATATTGCGAGATTAGAACAAATACAAAATAGGTTTATTCGGCATCTGAATGTTTAATATAGCATTCAACTCCTATTTAGATGCAGCAAACTTCCACAACCCCAGAACATCGAAGAACATGTGCTGACCGAATACTTCTCTTCTTACTACTGCAAGGCCATATTGATTGTCCCAGCTAATTAGAATTAATATCTCTCCATGTAGCATCTAGATCAACCCGACAATCCGTACTCTTCCACATTCCCAGAAGTAGAACATCTTACATACAAAATTCATTCATTGACCGGTCATGCAAAAACCATAGTGAGAAATTTATAGAAATTAACTTACTACGCTCAAAGGGTTTTTCTTATGAACCACCATAATCTCAATTTTGGCCATTCATTCTACCTATAAAAACACATGTTGCTCTCCCTTTACCGCAATAATAGTTGCAACCTCCCCAGCCTTCTCCCTCTTTTTTCTTTTCATTGATTTTCTAAACATACTTATGTATCTGTAGCGATTAGAATTCATATTCACCACCATCTTAGTCGGCATCGACGCTAGCGACAGCGCTGCCGGCTGCTGCTACAAGTCTGTTTCAATAATTCACCGCCAAGCAGTTTCTTCAGTTTCATAGTTTCACAACGGCGGTCTTGCCGGCTCACGCGCGCCGAGCAAGACCGCCAACTCGCTTCACTTCGAACTTCACATCTTCACTCATCCATTATATTCATTCTCATCTGTCTTCCTTATTTTTATTATACCGTCAATAAACACCTCAACACGCAAATCACATTTATTTCATTTAACCGCCGTCCTAACCCCTAAATATCTAAATATTTTTATAGATTTTCATTATTAGTATCGCATGTTATCATCATCACCAAGGTGAGAGATTTCGAACGCCTAGGCGAAAAAATGCGTGAAATAAAGTATATTTCATGATTATTTGTCACGCCTATAGACATCTCTACCTATGCTTTGACAGTAGTAAATTTGACGTATCAACAACCTGCAATGGATTTTTACTACGGGCGTTAGTAAAAAGTTACTATAGTAAAAGTTTACTGCTGATCACACAATCGGCCATTAACATCTAAATAATATTGTATAATAATGGTAATAATAAGATATTATTGTAATATAGATATGCACCACCATAATTGTAATATGTATATAGATTGTATAAGTGTGCATGAGCCAAAGAAATATGATGCTGTCAACACCGGCGCTCTCACCACACAGCCAACTTAGCGGGAATACTCCTCCCCCCGCGCATGTTAATAAATTCTGGAGTACGCTTTGAAAGTTCTATTTTTTTCCATTTCGACCAACACGAGGGACGAGTCACGAGGGATCACTTTACCTCGTGTCCAATACGAGGCCGCAAAATAACAACATTAGAGACATGGAGGTTCTAGTCAACCTGATGAGAGGCTACCAGGCGCCGGACTTCCATCACGGTCCCGGCCCATAGAGCGTGTCTCACGTGTGTGAGCTAAGATATTCACTATGAAAGCTGAGGACGCCGAAGCAGATTTTAGACTTCCCTCATGGTCCTGACTTATGGAACAGGCCTTACGTGCGCGAGTCCGTAAGCTGACTACGCCTGGTCACAAGGGGTCTGAGACGAATGATCGAGGACGTAGGACGTGACCGTCGACGCGTGGTAGCCGACGCCGTCGCGAGGACACGTGGCCACGAGCCATGCAGCAAGACGCGCTGAAGGAGGGTAAATGAGTAGGACGAATAGAAAAACAATGAAGCTGTGACGGTGTAGTTTATAAATTTAGTATAACTTAGTTTTAATTCTACTTTGCTTAATGTAGATGAATAGTTTAATTCGATAAATTCCAATTAGAAGTCGTTGTTCATGATCACTCAAGTGTGTTTTGATTAATGTAATAAAATATTTCCCACTTTCCACGAGTTCCTTAACTTCCTGTGGTGAAGCGACCGCGTAGGTACGTGGGATACGTGTTCAGGTCCACTAAGTACGCGTGCTCGTCAAGACATTTGACTAATGATAAAGTGGTTCGAGGTTCGAGCTTCGTCCCGATAAACCAGAAAGTTAGTCCTATTTTCATAGCACAAGCACTTAGCTTAGTTTAAAAATTAGTAAGAATATTAATTTGACATTGTATATAGGAACGCAATTCCATTTATATAAATAAACACATATTAATGAAATAAATAAAAATTTTGATTTTTATTTAGTTAATATGTGTTTATTTGTTGAATCTTCTAAGATGTTTTTGTTGAATCTTATGTAGAAGAATAAATGAAATGATTATTTAATCTTATCGAGCATTGGTCTCCTGAAAACTTCGCGTCCATATGTTCCTGCGACTTCTAATTATTTTTCAATATAAAGCAACTTTACTGCGTCCTTCTTTATGAGTACACCGTTTTCCCAGCGGGGTCGAGGTTTTCCCATTTTTCTTATACCACCTGGGTATCTGTTACGGATTATGTTTGGGATTCGTCCTTTCTGCATCCTCTGGATAGAGTCTGAAATTCTGATAAATGTATTATATAATTTTTTTTATTAAGGTATTCAAATATTAACTTACTGTTAACAATCAGCTGTATATCCCGGCGGGCCTGCTGCCCCTCTGGAGCGCTGACTGCGCAGGTGTACGCCCCTGCGTGAGAAGCGTCCACCCGGGTTATGCGAAGAGAGCCTTCCGCCCCGGCCGGCCCACTCACCGAGGAAGCGATAGGTCCTCCCCCCACACGCTCCCACTTAACAGTGCTGAAATTGGTATTACTTTTTATTTAAAATAATCAAGTTAAAAAATGTTGAATTTTTCCAATTAAAATTTATTATTAAAATTATTAATAAAGGAAATGTTTGTATAGAATGATCCAAACTCAATTGTTATTTTAAATATTGCTCTATTTTATATCTTAGGAGTCAAAACACCATAATACGTGACATCTGTTAAAGAAAAACTTTACAATTAACGAAAATGAGTCGATATACGGTTGAGTTCACAAAAATGGTGAAAATTCAATATAAAAATTGTGAAAATTTCGCAGAAACAGTTTATAAAGTTCGAAGTGTTTTTAGACAATGTCTATTTTCCGCATGCGTTATGGGGCTACGTACCACACAAGTTGGGTAACAACCGAGATATTACATAAGAAATTTCCTGGATGCGTAATTTCTTGTTTCAGAGAGATAAATTAACCGCCCAGATTACGATTTAAAGCTTTTAGATATTTTTCTGTAGGGTTATGTGAAAGATAAAGATAAGGTCTATCTTAAGACTTTATCTTTCACGTGAGGTGCTCCAGAAACGATTCAAACACCTAAGGTCAATATTCGAGCTGCTGTGGCTGAGTGCGGATCACCCGTTATATGCACAGCATATAAATAAAAGTCCCGCTTTGTGTCAACTCTTCTTTCTTTGTAGATACATTTTAAAGAAAACATACATTTTATTGGAGTTATTTAAAATATAATTTAAACGGCTATGAACTTTTTGTTCTGAAAATACATATTTCAAATAGAAAAACGAATGACTTCATCATTTATGCGGTCAAATTTTAAAATTAGAATTTGATTCTAAATTTTACAACGGCATATTATTATTATATAGTTGTGTGGGTACCTGTTGTGAACTGAAATTTGTATATGTATTTTTTTGCAAGTACCATAAGTTTTAATGATATAAATATTATAAATTATCGAGTTTGATATGTCTGAAAACGTACAATGCTAAAAGATCATTATTAATATATATTTTTTGTTAATAAACTTCGGGCACTTACTAAATTTATTTAGATTTATGGAAATCATTTCATCATTCAATCAAGCTGTAGCCTTTTATCCATCCTAAGACAAACGTGTTGTGTTAATCCTGATTTTTAAGCAATAAAAGTTTTGTTTTTATACATTTAAAAAGATTACAAATTTTCACTTTCTAGTGTTCTTCTTCTGCCAACTTACATCCAGAATTAAATACAGGTTTCCCTATTTCACAGTTCTTTCTTTCTGCAGCTATCTGTCTATTGCGCTTTGCTTCCAATTTTACCAAATAATTTGGCTGGTGTTATCTGACAATCTGACCATCGAATCTTAGGATGAATTATTACATAATAGTGTTTAAATACTTGCTTTCGGCCGGCGATTGGTACTGGTACGATTTATATTTTGAAAGTCTCAACATAACTTTTTTTTAACAAGCAGGGCATAGCACTACAACAATTAAATGTAAAGAATGTATAGTTATAAATAAATAAATAGAAACATGTATTTATAACTACAAAATAAACAGTCTATCTCTTTTCAGTAATAATCAATAAAAACTGAATTCTTTGTAATACAATTGTTGTACGGGATACTCTATACGTTCAAATAAAATTATTGTTTTTTTTTTAAATGTGCGTTATCTTTTAATTGGAAGGGCAGTAAAATCTAAATGGAAAGTAAAAAAATAATGCGTTTAATATAAAAAAGGAAGTACCTACCTTATAGGATATCCGGAATATGGGCAGTAAAGAATTATTTCTCGACCGGAAACTGCTCTAATTGGTCCAATTGATCGAACATACGGTGGACCTAAAATGTAAATGAATTTTTTAATGAAAACATTTTTACTATGAATTTTAAAATTTTAATTGAGGAGGGAGACATTTTGTTATTTTAGTGGACATTAAGCCAGTATATAGTATTTTCCTCCATAAAGTGTTGTTATTAATGGTATTACTATTATTATGTCCAGAATATAAAAAGTGATCAGTCAATTTTGCATGATTTTTTTTATTTAGAATTTTTTCTATTAACGCGCTCTTGTAACCGTTATTATTGACAATTGGCTTTAATGTGTTTAATTCGCGGTTATAATCACTATAATTACGATTCATTCCTCTCACACATTGATTCACTACAATGAAATAATAAATTCACCACAAAAAAAACCGATTATAACACTTTAAATTTTCTCGACCCTAAAGCAAATAAATAACGGATTTAATAGCGTGTTAATAGAAAAAAATGCTAAATAAAAATATCCATGCAAAATTGAGTGATCGATTTTTATATTCCGGACATAATAATACCATTGATAACAACACTTTATGGAGGAAAATACTATATACTGGCTTAATATCCACTAAAATAACAAAATGTCTCCCTCCTCATATTGGACCCGCGTATTACACCAAAAACAACGTAGGCGCATTACTTCTCAATTCAATGTAAACAATAGATAACTTAGAAAAAAGCGGGGTTTACGAAATTTCATGCGGAGATTGCAATAGTAAATATATCGGACAAACTTCTAGAAATCTCAACATAACATTAAAAGAGCATCGTCGTTGTCTAACTAGTAATAACTTTACGAATTCGCGAACCACATCAAGGATAATAATAATTCCTTTCATTCGTGCACCATTAAACTTCTCCATCCCGTCACGCATAAAGGTAATAAAATGAATTATTTTGAAAGTTTACAAATAAAAAGGAATTTGAACTCTGGTATTAATTTGTTATACAATATTACATTTTCTAACTCGTCTCTTCTCAATATTCCCGTTACAACCACACCCTCACCTTCCACCAGTAACTCCGCCCCCTCCCCCTCCATCTGTAAGTACCTAATTACTTTTATGTCTACCACCTAAGGCTTGTGTCCTATATTTGTGTGCAGCTAGTTTAATACTTCACCTGTCGATAAGAGTTGCTGTTTCTTTCGAAACATGAGTAGTGCGAATAAACTCAAGTAGAGTTATAACATTGTTTAATTTATATCCATCAATTATGATGAAACTCTACAAAGTTAATGCCGATTCTATCAATAATATCTTTCTAATTGATTAATTAAAAATGTTGTAAAATAATGTTATCTTTTGAATAAAATAAACAATGAATTACAGAAAAATAACTACTATATTACATCAAAATAAACAGGGAATATTATCGGTTATTTTTACACTTATAATTAAAGTAAAAAATGGCCTGATAATATAAGCCATTCGTGACCTTTCAATATAAATTAATTCCGGATGCCCTCAATAAATTGGAGCGACAGGAATAAAATAATATACCGTATATATTTAGCCTGGCTGTGTGGGTGACCTCGCCCAAGGAATTAGCAGCTTTACAGGAATATAGACCACCGTCCTCGGATCGAACAGTTGAGATGTTCAGATGACTGTGGACTTCACTATTTTTACCAACGTACTGCCCGATCTGATACCTGAAATAAAATATATAAACTACTTAAAGCGATTTATATTAAAAATTTCCGTATTTTGCATAAAAAAGTTAGTTACATTTTAATATAGAAAAAGGATGAATGTAAAATCTAAATACCACTCAACTTAGCGAAAAAACCAATACATATTATTTTCTTTGAATAATAGAATTGCCTAATAGAAATTCGTCGTTTAATTCTAAACGTTGTATGTATTTCAATCTAGACTAGAATGCCATTGTGTTTAATAGTAATTGTTTGGTACACAATCAATACACTGTGAATTACAGAATTCCAACATGTTATTTAGGAGTTAGGAGTCTGTAGGTGTTACATTTTTTTTCATTTTGTCTATCAAAACATTCGAAATGACGCAATGAACGTTAAGCTTAAACGTTCAAATAATTTTAGCAGGTCTGGCGATTGAAATGTTGAGACCCGGACCTCTCACCCTGTAGTTATGTTCAAAGTATTATTATACATATAGAATGACGGAGTAAAGGGTAGGTCTATGAACACTAAAACTATTTATCTAAAAATCTAACCTATAAAATATATTCTGTAACCCTGTAAATAATAAACAATAGTAGCCTGAGGAAAAACGAAATAATAAGAAAAACTAAACTGTTACATTTTAAGCTTTTCCATAAAAAAAGCGATAGAATTGTAGAAATATCCGAGTATGTTTTGATAAAATTTATTTTTTTACCTTAGTCCTCTAGACATAGCCGTAAGAGGCTGTCCATCCAACAGCCATTGGAATCGGGGAGGCGGAGCCCCTGCCGCGGTACAACGGAGGGACACAGCCGGGCCTCCACGAAGAGCTTGCTCTATGAAGGTGTATTGTAGTTCCGGTGCTGTGTCTGTTGATTTAGATCAAGAGATACAGGTGTAGCATGTACATAATTCATTATTCAAATACTGATATTATTTATGAAGCACGTAATGGTCGTTACGAAATTTATCGTAAAAATTCTGATAATGAACGGATGATTCAAACTCAACCATTATTTGAATTATTTGTTGCACGATTAAAGTCTTACTTTACCAATAGCATCTCGGATATTGATTTTCCAGTGCTTGAATCATATTTGAAGCATTAGTTTATACCTATATTTTACTTAATCCCAAAGAAAACAGTTCAAAGTCATTAAATTACAAGATCTGTGCAGCCAATTGATGTATCCGAAACGAGAAATTACGCGTTCAAGAAATTTATTATGCAATGACTAGATTATTCCATGCCTTGTGTGGTATGTAGCCCTATCCTGTTGAAAATATACATCATACAAAAGCACTTCGAACTTGACAAACTGTTTTCGCGAATTTTTCACTATTTTTGTAGTGAACTCTCATTATTTTATTGTGCTGTTTAATCACGTGTCGGCTAATATTCATTAATGGTATAGCTTTTGTTTGAAAAAACGTCATTTGTGACGTTTCTTTATTTGAAAGATAAACAGAAAAATAAGTATTTAAATAATGATTGAGTTTGGATCACCTATACAAGGATAACGCCAATATCAATCAGCACGAAGATAATCTACATTATTTTTAATGTGATTTTTATCAATGTTTTCTATTGTTCCACAGTATAAATGTTTTTATTTCACATATTGTTTTTGTTCTTGGTATTGCTCGGTCCAAGATCAACACATTATAGAACTGTGTCCGTTATATGTTAAAGTCTAATAAAAGACGCCTAATATAATTCCTATCCAAGAAGTACATAAAACAATATTTATGTTTAGTTTGTTACAATAATATTTGATTTTATTCCAATGAGATTCGGTCACAAGTAAATATGAAAGAAGAAAACATTTTTCTAACTTGATAATATAATAATATCAAAACATTGCGCGTGTTGAAATGGTGCGATTATGACTAAGTCTAGTCTGATTTTGTTATCGATTTTATAATAATAGCTGTCCACAGGTAAGTCTCAAATTCTATACCGAGTATCTAACCCTTAACTTTTCTTGTCGTAATTTTATTTGCATTAAAGTTATTGACATTATTTTTTGGTTCAGTATATTACGCTTTTCATTCCCCGCTTTTGAAGAAAGATGCCAGTTAAATGAACAATTCTTAACCAAACGATAATAAACATTTTAGTTCTAAGAATTTAATCTCGATAAAAGCTTTTCTTTACAACTTTAATTTTAATATATTTATTCTAAAGGTAATTAAAAAACAATACACTAATAATATTGTGAGTAGACATTTTTTATGAAATAAAAATATTAAATGATAGGTAAAATATATTTTTTTAGAACGAAAATCGGAATAATTAAGATATTCTATTATTTATACAATGCTACATCAATTATGATAGATTTTAGGATGTACTTATATCTTACTTATTTCCAAAATAAATTATACACTAATAAATGAATGCTGGTAAGAGAAATGTAGATAATATTGTCAATTAGTGGTTGGCCACTGAAACCAGACATTTTTCTATATTCTGTCAACACACCGTAATAGCCCGTGTCTACGAAAGAGATTTTTAGAAGATTTTCGATCCGAGATAATCTCTGAGATACGGATTTTGCTACCGTGAGATTCTTTGGAGACAACTCTCGGCTTTCGTACTTCTCGTGTACACACCGTGTCGCGGAGATTCGCCGTCTCGCGCCTTACCTACTTCACGCACGTACGTCAAATAATATATATACCATTGTCGTCGTGTTCGTTAGTTGGATGATTTTAAATCTTCCCAGCAGCAGTTAAAACGGAATAAATGTTTGTAATTTAACGCTATATTATGTTAATGTTTAATAATTTTAATGTCCAACTTTCTGAATAGATACTTGTAAGAATCTATGGTGGCTTTAGGATTTGAGTTTTTGTCTCTTTCTAATAATCTCAAGCTCTGAGTTTATATCCAGATCAAAATATCAACACGTGTAGATTTGAGATTAAATTATTGTGTTTTCTTCCGTGGACACGAACCTTAGAATTATAAGTGACATACCGCCTAGTCTGATTTCAGCACTGGCCTGCGCGCTCTCCATGTCATTGCGCACAACGCACTGGTACATGCCCGCGTCGGCCCTGCGCACCGAGCTGAGCACGAGAGATAGCGCGCCGTGCACGCGCGCCCTCCCGTCGTGTCCGTCGTGCACGCCACTGCCGACGGGCACGCCGTCGTGCAGCCATTGAATTGCCCCGAGGGGGGATCCCCCCACCGTGCAATTGAGAACAGCGGTGCCTCCCGAATTCACGATCTAGAATGTAAAAAAAATTAGAAATGATTAAATAACTGTCAAACCAAATCAAATAATCGGCATACAACACAGTAGATACTTTCGAATAGTTTATACATTTTCTGTATCCGTATTCTAGTATCTTAAAATAATAATTAATTCACTAAACCGTTGACGTTGATGCATTGTAGTCTATTTCTAAAAGGTATTATAGAATTATTAAAATGATCTAGATTTCATCAAAAATGTGCCCTGTTTAGGACTTTGATATGTAAACATCCTTGCGACATCTATTAATTTTTTTAGTCTGATGTAAAACGATTTGTTGCACACATATGTGACGGAAACATTAACGTTGTTCCTAACTAGTATTTGACCTTGAACTGCTACCACTCCGTCTGGCCATCTTAGTCACTAACATTGATTCGCACACAAAACGTTACAACGCCCATAGCTCAACTCTAGCTGTTAGAATTAAAAAAAATAGTTTTATGATTTTATTTGTCGTCTCCTATAGATTTGTTAAAATTCCAAGCATTGAAAATATGTAGTTTGCATAGACTTATAAGATTATTTCGAAGATCCTAAAATTCTTTAAAGTTGTTCAAATCAATAATGTTTTTACTTAGACACACTTACACATCTTTTGGCTTAAAGTATAAATAATAAAAATCGAGTAAGTATTCTCAAGGTTATGTGTAAACACGCGTATTTGTGATATGTGTACAGTTCACTGAGAGGTAAGGAAGGAATTTAATTATAACGATTACTTAGCATACTAAGTAAGCATTAAAATTATGTACTAGGTATGTATTAATTTGCTGAATTAAATTTTTTAGGTATATACCGTACACGTAGTGAATTAACAAACGAGTTCTTAACCTTCCTATCGAGACATGAAAGGATACATTTTTATCATCGAACATGTGAGTGTTGCGGCTTTTCGAAAAAGGTAAGTTTGTCGTTTATGGATTCTAAATAAAATACGCAATCACCAAGGTAGCGAGTGTGACGTATTTGTTTGATCACTTTTTCGTCGCATATTTTTTCGGTATGAATTTTTTGGGGAGGGGGGGGGAGGCGAGAGCTAAAATGTTTACACATCGAAAACATCGATCGAATAAAACAAAATTAATGTTAGATCACCGTTCTATATATAAAAATTGTTTGTTTTCTTAGCATAACCGTCTGAGAGAATTTCCGAGAAAAACGGTCGATAGACACAAGCGAAATGATTGTTAGAATGTTTTCAGAAAATATTAGCGCAGCGTTGTATTGAGCGGGGAACATTTTCCAGCAAAATCGTACAAACCCTTGTCACTTAAATGAGCGTGGATTGTTTTCAGACTCGCGTTCGTATTGAAGTGCGGATCCGGTTACGGTAATCAAACATTTATGAAAAAGTTGTTCTCTGGTAAAGTTGAGCGGGGCAAATTAAATTTGTATACATTTTAATATGATATTACAATCGCTCTAAAGTCGCCAGAAGGAGTACTAATGGTTTGATATTAAATTTATTGCAATCGTTCTTATAATATAATATATACACAGACTACTGTTATTAAAACTAGTCGCTTCGTCAAACATTTTTTATGAATATAAACATACCTCCTCGCAATATTGGTACCGACGCGAACAATGTATCTACAAGATAAAATGTCACGTCTTAGGTAGATAATATAATAAAAAAAAAACAAAATTTCCTTATAATGGGAGTGTATATGTATTTATCTATCTATCTTCTATATATATAAAGAAGAGTGTCTGTTGGTTAATTTGTTTGTTTTTTATACAAATCTACAGTTTTATTCCGAGCTTAATGAAATTTTGCACCTCCATCCACCCTTTCCGCCCCTTGAAGCAGAATTTTAGTACTTCTTGATGAAATTTTGCACGTTCAAAATAAAATTACTGTCTACATCTGATTTCGAAAAAAAAATACCCCCATCCACCTAAATGAAGCCTCTTCACTCTGCAAAAAATCCGGGCAACGTCGGGTAATTCAGCTAGTATATATATATATAAAGGGTGCATGTGGGTGGATGGGTGTGTTTGTTTTTTACAAAAATCTACAGTTTTATTCCAAGTTTGATGAAATTTTGCACACTTGACCTTAAAAACAAGAGGAAGGTTACTGTTTAACACTTACTGCACGGTGGGTCAAAATAAAACACGTCCGGCGGTGGTGGGTCATTTTACACCGACCTTAAGTTTTCTGTTATTCAACCATTATGTGGTAGATTATTTTATAGATATTTCATTTTAATGGCATGATGTGCTGTAATGTTTCTGCTAAAACAATAAAGTTAAAAATTAAAAATATTACGAATAATGTACATATTCTACACGACGCCCTACACAGCGAAAATACAAACATCCACTGAGCATGTGATCTTCTCGTCGGAACCCGACCAAGTAGTGTCATAAAACCTACAGGTAGGAGCAACGCCCCTCAAATAGTTATATTACTGGCATTGTCTATGGGCCGTCAGACAAAAATAAGTCAAAACAAATACATGGACGCATACCTGGTATTCTTTGTCTACCCACTCAAAATGTTGACAATATATGTTTCGGTGTAAGCGCTGAGATTCAATCCCGTAAAAACGACTGTTTTAGATCAGTTTTTGAGGGTTTTTCACATTTTTATCAATAACTCATTTGAATCTCATCCGATAACATTTATTTGCATCTCAAATTATTTGGAAATATTTTATAAAATAATAGCTAAAAGGAAAACAGCATTAAACGAATATTTGTATCGTAATTCATATTTTTACAAACACCCGGGTCAAATGATGTGCAGAGGATGTGTTAAATGATATTCCGAAAAACTACTCCCACCCCCCTAAATGAAACCTCTTCAATCTGCGTAAAGCTTGGAAAACGCCGGGTACTTCAGCTAATAAATATAATATATACGTAACGCAACGTACGTTGGGCAGTACATGAAGATACAGGAAAATAAAAGTGTGGATAAGAGAACAGACAAGATAAACAGAGTACATCAAGATAACGAAATGGTAATGAGCAGGCTACATCGTTAAGAAGACGGATAATCGTTGGGCAAACGCAGTCATCCAGTGGTACCTGTGGGTACGAGGCCGACAGGCTGCACTAAAACCCGCTGGATTGATCCAATCATCAAACTCTGCGGTAATACGTTACAGCGAATAACAATGAACATAGAAGAGTAAGAGACACTTGGGGATGTCTTCATCCAGCAGTGCACAGATTGATGATTGTGAGAATTGTCACTTTGTATGTGTGTATGTGTCAGGAGAGTTGAGTAGATGAATGGGAGGAGGGGTGGAGGGGGTAAAACATTATAAGAGGCCGTCTCTAGGGGAACGGGTCTCTTCCATCACGGATCCTCTTGAGTAACTAGTCTATCACTGATGTGTGTAATTAATAATTACTGTAAATACGTTGTAATAAACTGAATATTGTTACCCTATCATACGGAGTTTCACTTACAAGAAATCGGGATGAGGATTAGTCCTTAATCAGAGGATAGAACACTTGAGGTATATAGTAATACTTCCAAAGTTACCACAATGATGATGACATATACATTGTATTTATTATTTAACAACTAACTTACATAAGAGAGAACTGATTGTCACATTCTTCTGTCCTGATACAATTCTCGCCTTATCCACATTCACACATCTTCTGGTCGATTATTGAGGCTTGTAACAGGACCATCTTCCATCGATATCTGGTTTACCTGGTCGTGCCAAATCTTCCGCGGATGTCCTCTATTTCTGGTGCCAGTAACACTTGCGTCATACATACTTCTTACTATTCTCTCCACATTCATCCGTTCCATATGACCAAAGAACCTATGACACGCGTGTCAAAGGTGACACGCCACAGCGTTTAGGGTGACACGTCAGGGTTCACTAATATCGGAGATATCAAAGAACACGTGTCCCACCACCAGACGTCTACCCGACAGCAACGTTCGAATTTATCACCACGTAAATATTACATATGTATCTCTTTATTTAATCCTATTTAGTCTAGGCCCTAAGAGCGTACGCTATACACACGCGTATTTTGAATTAAATAATTTTATAATCATCTGGCACTTATTACTTGATCGGATGTGAAAAAATATTGTCCTCTATACGTCATATTAAATAAAATGAATCTACTAAGTTTTGCGTATTCGACCTAAGTAGGCAAGTAATTACTTCCATTGTGTTCAATGAAAAAATAATTTGAAACTAAAAGGTAATCTAACCTAACACATTTTTTTGTAAATTTGTAAATATGTTTTTTTTTGTTATTAATGAAGGTATTTCATATACTCGTAATATATTAAACTGAAGGCATGTTACACACAATAAAAAAACAATGAATTATATATGATATTATCTAATATAAAATAATCTGAAGTGGTCATGTTGTTTATCTTGTTTCTATAATTTATTTTAATCTTTTCTCATTATGTGCGTTCGTACGGGAACTAAAAGGTTTAGAGGGGATCGTGACCGCACGCCAGCTACCGACCGATGCTCGCTGTCGGGTGAGGTCGAGGACTCGAGCATCTCCGAGTGGGCGAAGCGAGCTCATACCGACTATCCAGGCATACACATATATAAACAAATACAATTTTTGTAAATTTATTATTCGTTTTACCTTTATTAAATAAAATTATCAACACTTTTGGTTTCCACAAACTTTAAATACAGAATGAATATTATGTTCCAGGCTGATTTTGTTTGGCAGACATTTGTCAGTTCGCATTTGGTAGTCATAGATAATAGTTGATTACAATTTATTATGAAGCATCTAATGCCTCAATAATGTGTTGAAGTCATTAAAACATTTTATCTAAATAATAATGGCAATGCTGTAACCGTTAATGGTGATCGCAATCGTCACATGTTGAAATACTTCTCGGTTGATTGGGCCTGCAACACATATGGTTTCAACAGGACGGTGCCACCTCACACACAGCCTTAGCTACGCGTGAAATTTTTCCCATCCGCATAATGTCAAAAAGTGGTGATATCGACTGGCCTCTTCGATCACCTGACTTGACGGCTCCTGACTATTTTCCGTGGCGGTACTTGAATGGAAAGGTCTACGCTAATAAGCCAACAATAATTCCGATGCTACAGGACATAATTCGAAATGAAATTGCTGAAATAGCACGCGAAATGTGCGAGAATATTAAGAAAACTATGGATAAAAGAGCACGCATTTGTACCGCTGCCAGAGGTGGCCACTTGGCTAATGTCATTCCATTCATAATTGTAATAAATCAAATCGATCAATAAAAACCAAATTCAAAAATTGTGTTTTCCTAGTTATTCAAAAACAACATCGGCATAAAATATTATTCCATATTCTCCCTGTATAGTAAATGTTTTTTCAGGTGGTACTCTAGTAACATTTCTTGAAAACTACGTTAGAAACTTAATTCAATTTCACCTTTACCGGTATCGGATCGATTCTAGGGGCCTTAATTTTTTTTTTAAATCAAACAGATTTTAAATCTGCCATCTTGATCTTCTGATAGACTGTAGTGCCAAATTATCATATAAGAATATAATACTGAATTTGTATTAGAATTTAATTATTTGTGCACATATCAAACTCTCAACCATTTGCCTGAGATGAATCATTAATGAGAAAAGGATAATGTGAGAAGGGAAGATTACTTGGAGAAGCTTGTTGTGGTGGGCCACGTCGAAGGACGAAGAGGAAGAGGATGACCCCCACCCATTGGACAAGGTTGGAAAGTAATATTCAACTTCTTCAATAATTGCAAAGTTACTTTGTGGCAACACTTTGTTTATGTAATATCACTGTTCATTAATACATCAAAATGTTTCAAGACTAATGGTATTTATTAATTTTATAATATTTTTTATTTTTTTATTAGTTACTGGTGAATTTTGTAATATGCCAGTATTAATAAACAGTCTAAAATATTTGCATACTTTCACGTCTCGCTATAGTAATAGCGAGTTATATCTTGGCAGTAAATATCCCCGCCGTCTCGCGGGAGACCGGGTTCCAAAGAGATTATTATTTTTTATTTAATCTATTTAAATGCATAAATTACAATTCGTCCAGGTAACGATCGGTGCAGCATAATCGAGCATCACTAGTAGATATTAGCGCACCCTGCGAGCAGCCACGCGCGTCACGCGGGCCGAGGCGAACCGTCTCCACCGCGGAAATTCTACAAGTAAATACTAACCGACCATTGTAATTTAACTTAAATAAATTCAGTGTAAATCGTGAGCATTCGTTTCAATTCTATTTATCTTCTCTGCCATTACTACAATCGTCTCGCATAGTACCGTCAGACTTAGCGGACACCGACATTGGAGGCGGGTTGCCATTCTTCATTTTAACCTTTTGATTCCACATATTATACCACAACGATAATCTCCATACATATTTTATGAGTCAGACCACCTCTGTAACAGCACTGAATATCGGTTTTGTGCAGATCTGAATTATGCAGCACCATAGTGCATCTGTGGTTGGGTGGTCTAGACGCCTGAGCATATTTTGTGGGTGTGCCCTATATTGACGGACGAGCGAGAAAATATGATTGGAGGTTTGATAGGTATTAAAGGTCGTTCACCTTGGAACGACGACTTACTACGGAAATGGAACCTCGGGCTTTTCCGCAGTTTCATTAGGGTGTGGATCTCACGATGGAAAATGCTGGGTAGACCACCTGACGGTGCGAGATAAAGGTTAGCGTAAGCAAACATAATGTATTTTATTTACAACGCCACCCCTTTGCTTGCCTTCTATGATACTGTCACTTAATTATTTATGCTGTATAATTTTATAGTTTATGTATTAAATACAGACAATGATTGTTCCACGTTTCTTGACATATTGTATCTGTTATATAATTTCATATGTAAATGTTATTTTTCTCTCTCTCTCTTATTAATTATTTTTCTGCTTTCTTGAATATATTGTCTCTTTTTGTATACTTTTATATGTAACTTATTTATGGATAATAATTAATACACATAGGGACGTCGAAAGGTGTAATTGTAAAACTTTTCATGGTAACATCTCGTTAGTTTTTGTACCTCGAATATATATATATATATTTGAATTATCAGGAATACATATATTTTTTCACTTTGCTTTGTTGAGTGGAACCGATGCATTAATTCAAACTCATAAAACGGCTCCGGAAAATGGTGTATCCTTTCGGGCATTGAACAAAAAATGACATTGAAAAAAAAATCATTTTCACATTTATTTTACAATTAAAAAGAAAGAAAACTGATAAATTTGTCTTTCAGAAACGATAGTATTCTTTGCCACAATTTTTGATGTATTTTGGGTTAACTGAGACAACCTCTGCAACAATACTGTATATCGTTTTTGAGCAGATCTGAATTAAGAGTACCGCAACGTTGCATATCTACAGTGACATCGAATAGTATATTAAACAATAATATAAAATAAATAAAAATACTATCAAACACAATTTCTAAGTTAGCTTTCCTTCAACGATACTGTATATGTTTTTGATCGGTGAACACATATACTTCATACACATATTCCACGACTTGAAACAAATTATTATTTAATAAAATGTAGTATTATTGTCACCGGTTTTAATTTTGTTCCCTCACCTAGTTCACTCCCAATTTAGTACACATTATTCCCTCAGCTCGACTGGTTCATTTTGTATTTGTGAAATTCGTCGAGATTTGGAGTGGAAGTGTTCTCGCTGTGTCGCATATTTGTCTGGTTGTTCTGTTAGTTTTGGTGAAAACTCGTAGAGATATGGAATCCATTGTGATCAGTGTGCTTGATTGACCGGTGGGACATACTCGATAGTATTTGTGTGTGTCTATTCATCAGAGCTCGTCTGTCGTGCCGTTCAAGTTTGGGTGAACTTCAGGACAAGCCAGGAACGGCGTCATCACCAGGTGAGTCCAGCTGTCCTCCTTATCCCGTAGTTCACTCTGGTCCGCTACTATCGAAGGATTCCCTCATCATTTCCTATTTTCCATCCCCTATTCCAATTTACTACCCATCTACCTATCCATCCATTCACCCATTACCTCCAACTATTCAATTCCACTCAGATTCGATCACCACCATTGTAATCGGCGACTAGCGTCGGTCACAGTACTAATTATATCAATTTAAATTTTTTAATTAGTCTGCTATTGTATATAATAAAATAATAATGTCCCATAATTGCTTAGAATGGTACATTATATAATAACAGCCGTGACCAAAGACATCAATCAGGCGCGACTTCCCTTCGCACGGTAGTTTTCCGACTGGTAACGGTTTGCAAGCATGTATAACGTACAGTAATACATTATATAACACCGTAGGCTGCTTATGACACACTACCCCAATGGCGCGATGTGACAAATTGCAACCCTTCGCCTCCCCCAGGCGTTCCAGTTTTTCCCGCTTCATTTTGCAGCACAAATTTCCTGTTCGCGTGACAATGCCGGGCGGCGAGCCGCGCTGAAATCAATTACGAACTAAATTGATTATACATTTTTGCAGATTGCGTTTTAAATGTGCAAACGCGGAGGCGTTCGGGAGAATTTGCATTTGTTTCAATGAATAACCGAATCGTTATCAGTAAAAAAACATTTCCGAATCAAATGGGAGATACCTACATATTTAGACGTCTATACGAACAGAAACATTTTTGGTACGAAATATTCAGATTATGACGTTTCGACTGTTCGTATTGTATATACAGTACGGTCTATAAGTACCATAGAACCATAGAACATAACATAAACAAGAACAGCTGTTACGAAATTATAACTCAGTACTTATTAAAGTTTAAGTGTGTTCGAAATAATTACCGCTCACTTGTAAATACTTTGAAGATATAAATATTTTAATTATATGAAGTTGCAAAATCCAGATTTGGTAATTTGTGATAGAATAGTCATTTTTTATTTATTTGAAAAATGTATCTTCAGAACAAAATGGTCACATATCCAACAAATTCGTTTTTGAAAAGAAGTTGACACATCACTCCGATGTATCGTTAGATAAAAAGCTAGGTTTTATATTTTTACGTGATATAATGTTTAAATTAAACCATTAAAAATATGCAATAGGGTGAATGTTGAGTGAGATAAATAGTATTATTTTATGAATCACAGATTATAATGTCGACATACAGACACATTCATAATAATGGTTCCTCTAGAGTATTCTGTATAGTTAGTTAGTGCAGTGTGTTCATGTTTATTTCAAATTTGATAACATAGCAGTAGTAAACTGAAGGACTTTGAAACCTTTTTGTGTCATTGTGAAAGAGATACAAACCGTTGGCGGACTATATAACTCTTGAGAATTGTTTTAATTACCAAAGTAATCTTCCAGTTTCTTCCATCCAAACAGGTATAAAAGTACTCATTAAATATTTTACGATGTTACCTTTTATTTTATTATACGGAAACTTACACGAAAATTATGACGTAGTTAAAAATAAACAAATGTTTCATATTAAGTCTAATAACAAGTTTTAACATATTATTTTCGTAATTTCATCTGAAACTACTACTTGTTGGTTACCGTGTGTATGACTGACGTAACTTAATAATGATGCGGATCGCGTGCGTGGATTGGAGATAAATGATTATGTGAAAAATTATGTTGACATGCTGGTATATCCGATGTACTGATGTAATGCTAATGTACTGATGGAAAATTAAACCTTCACTTATTACATCGTGAACTAGCAAGGTTCGTGATTGAATAGTTAAATAAGTTACTAGTACTCTAAAAATCTCAGTTTCCAATTTTCTGCGTTATGTGTCTCATACTTTATTATTTTTTTTAAAGATAACTGGTATCAATAAGAATTTTTATGTATTTTAATGTCAAATGTTTAAACCACTATTTATTGATTTTTCTACATGTTTCGATACCTATGGTATCTTCTTCAGAAAATAATGAATACTGAAATTAAAAAATAATATTATTTCATTACAATTATTGAGTTCAGGCAGGAGATTGACTGTTGATTCTTTATTTTTTTATTTTCTTATTTACTGTATATAATTTATAAAAATATTGTGATGTGCTACTTCTCTGTTAAACAAACATCTACTGTTTAGAAAGGGAGGTCGTTTACATTATTTACATAATTTCAAATGAAATAACATTTTAAATAATCTTGTATCAATAAAAATTAAATTACTACATATAATATCAATTTATCGAAAAAATATTGTTGTTGTTGTGAACCTGGATCTCTTCCTATCCGAGGAAATGCATTAACCGATTATGACATGCTATGTTCTGTAAAATTGCAACTTTACAATAAGAGTGTATTCTCCTTAAAAAAAAATCTTATATCAAATTAAATGATTTTATCTGTACTTCTTTGTAATTGATACATTTAATTTGTATTAAATATCACAGACCTATGTTCTGAAAAATTACAACATCACAACAAGAATGTGTTCTTCTTAAAAATCTTATGTCAATAAAGACATTATTAAAGAAAATTTATATCCAGTAATAAATTAACAATTTTTATAAAAAAAGCGTACGCTGAGAAAAATAAAAAAGTTGTGGAAAAATATAATAAAAATAATGGCCAAAGTATATATATATATATAAATCAGGAGAATGAGTAAAAACATGTAATCAAAAGACCATTCACCAAAAAGAGATACTCGTATATAATAACATATAATATATTTAAAAAATACTAATTAAAATGTATTAATTAGAAAGATATACATATATAATCAATTTTATCGAAAAATATATTATTGTTGCTACCGAAATTTGAACCTGGATTTATTTCCAATCTGGGAATGGTGCATTATCCAACTATGCTACAACAAACAGTACCTCTGTCGCCAAATTTTCGAACCCATATGTTACAGTTTTCAAATTAATACATCTACCGTTCCATTATTTGAAAGCCATCTTATTTGTTTTTACGGAATCTCAAATACCTTTGAGTAAACCGATAGCAGACACCAGAATTAACAATTCATTTTTATTAAATTTTGGATACATTGACACAATTTATATATTATTAAGAAGAACACACTCTTATTATGAAGTTGTTGTTGGATTAGAAACAGATCCAGGTTCGAATCTCGGTAGCACCAACAATATATTTTTCGATAAAATTGATTATATATGTATATCTTACTAATTAATACATTTTAGTTAGTATTTAAAAAAATATCACAGACCTATGTTATGAATCATTACAACTTTACAATAAGAATGTGTTCTCCTTAATAATATTATAATAAATCGTCTTCAACATTATTTAAATGTTTTCAATAATCTGGCAAGAAAGCAACATTTTGCAATCTTGCAAGAAATAAATATAAATATAATCAAAATGTACTACAATTTGTTAAATTTAAAATTTATAGTTTTACCACTTATTACTGTTTCCGCGAGACAATAGTAGAAAACATGCCTTCCAGCCATGACTGTATAACTTTTCCATTGTAAAATATCTTCCATAAAAAATAGCTTCCAATATAGATTTCTTCCAAATTTAGCATGCCCAGTTGTGATCGTTCCTGACTTACTGTAGCTTTTCCAAGTTTACACCTATTAGAGTCTACAATAATTTAGGTAAGTCCTCCACTTCTGGTAATTCTGTATAATAAATCTTCCCCAATTTCTTCAGAGCTATATTTTTATTCATAAACATCTTATTTAATTAATATGTGCATTAGAAGGGGATAACATCTTACCGATTTTAGTTGGCTCTGTTAATCTTACATTTATTTTTTAATATATATGAATTATCAATTTATTGCCAAGTTTCACTGAATAAACGTAAACATATATAAAAACAAATTTAGATAAATCACACGGTATACAGAAAAAATCTATCTATTGAAAATATGTATCACCGGGATTCGAACCTGGATCATTATATTACAGCATACTGGTTACACTGGTTACTACACAGAAGTCACAAAATTTAAATTACATATGTTTTATAAATATTTATTTTTTGTTTTGTCTCTATTTTAATAGAAGTTTCATTTAGCAAACGTACGCAGATGAAATTTGGTAACTTCTATATCTGGGTTCGAGTCTTGGTTCTAGATGATTTATCTAAATATGCTTTAACTAGTATTTTACCCGTTCCAAGACGCTACGGTCAGGTAAGTCGTTGGATATGGCAACAGAAGAAAAGCATGAAAAATAGGTGTGACAGAAAAATGTTCATTTCCTTTGAGATTTTACCCAGGTACAATGTCACAAGATAAGCACATTTTTGATTGTTTATTATTTTAATTATGACAGAACTATGTTCTGAAAACCGTAACATCACAAATAAAATGTGATTTCTCTGAGCGACGATTATATAAAAGTAATAATTAATATTTAAAAAATATCGAGCCATCTCCCCTGAGGTGTAAAAGTCGTAAAGAGGCACGGATAAGTTACAACCGGAAACAGGTAGAAAATATTGAAATGTACGTCCTTACGCGTTGCCAGTGAACCATACATTTTTCATAAATCACTCTCGGCTCGGAAACTCACGAGGGCGGATTGCTTTTGATTCCAGGGTTGTAAATAAATAATCATCAGTGTCTTCTCGATTCTTCAGCCGAGCTATACCCGAGAGATCAACTGAGCTTAAAGGATAGAAAGGTATCCTGTAAACGTGTTTTCTGTTTGTTTGCCTGCAACATGGAATCTGTACAGAATCTCGCCCTCAAATAAGCGGGTGTAGTCTTACATCTGACGTTGCGCGAATTACTGTTTATTTATCACGGGAGATTGCGAGAATTGATTTAGTACCAACTCGAGGCTGCGCGCGAATGTGTCGGTTGCTGACACGAGAATAACATGTTTACTCTATGTTTGTAGATTAATTGATAGGGATTTTATAAAACAAGATCACAGAATATAGCTAAAAATAAACTAATATTTATTTCGAAGGCAAACATGTTTTTTTACTTTCAATATAATTTACAGTAGATATATATTATATATATGTAGGATCACAGAAAGAAAATAAAAACGCGCTACTTATCTCAGACATATGTATCATATCACCCCTGCATATAATGTTTTTCTGGTTCGAAAAAGTATTCACAAATTCATTTAATTAAATAATATTAAAATCTCCCTGATGGGAACCGAACCCCAGGCTCCTGTGTGACTGGCGGGATACCTTTCAATATACAGCGAGTAAAACAAATAAGACGTGAAGATAGCGGTTTAAAAATATTATATATTAATCTCTTTATCAATACTGGTTTGTTACATAGTTCACCATGGGTAACCATTTTTAACGAAATTAAGTATTAGTATTAAAATTTTATGTTAAGAATGAATGATTAATACAAATAATAAATATACGGGATGTAACAAACCTAGTTCACAATATTTTATTGGTCAATACCTGACTAAATTTAGAGTCGAAAATGTTCAAGGAATATATAAAAATTCTGCACCGTTACGGAAAACATAATTATTTGAATTTTTTATAAAATCATATTCATTTGTAAGTCTACATACTTCGAAATAAATATTTGAGAAATTGGTCCATTATTAATCTATATCTTTGCTTCAGGTCCTAAATCATATAACAAATATGACGAACCGCTCGAAGATCGAAAACCTTTTTTTTATTGTATTCAATATATAATTTGGAATCAATAAAATATTTCAAATAAGCGGTGACATGGTTTAGTTTAGGCACATATTCCTTGAAAATTTTTGACTCAGGTGTCTACCCATAAAATATTGTGGACTAAGTCTGTTACACCCTGTATCTAAAATAAGATACGTCAAATCTATATCTAAAATGCATCTATATCTATAACAAGATGCATCAAATTCTCTTCTCGTCTGCGTTAAATACACAAAAATTAGCATTAAATACATATACGACAATTTGACATCACATGAGCTAATAGTTAAGATAAAGCGTTAGTTTGGCGTATGAGAGGTACTCGGTGCATCCAAAATCTTTTGTATTTGTATTTGATCCCGGTACCGGTAAAGCTGAAAATAAATAGATAGAAGTAAGAGTAGGTGTAGGAAAATATATTACAAAATTTTCTAACGCGCTATTTGTAACGCTTTTTTCGTGATACATTTTACGACCCGCTGGATAAACATTTTCTATGATAAAATTTTTTGCGAATAATGGATTTTCTAAGTTCGAATAATAAAATAGACCACCCAGCAAAGTGGAAATTTTTTTTGGTCGCAAAATCGTTAAAAAAATTTGATTATAAAAATACGTGTGTTAAATATATAGTTATTTAGATATGTCAATGTTTATTTAATAATATAAGTCTTTGATATTATGTATTCCAATGTTATTTGTTATAAAATAATATTATTCGTCAATATTTGAAGAAGAGGAAAAAAGTTGAATAGTACACGAATCTTACTAGAAACCTAACAAATTCACAATAAGTGTACAAATAAAGATATTACTGAACAAACATATAAAAAGAGTACCACAGACATATTTGCTGAAAAAACTAATTATAAAAGAGCGGAAGCCCATATTTTAATAATTAAAAATAAAAATGTACTGTTGTATTCCGTTATAACATTTTAGGAATTCATTATAAATATAATTAAAAACAATTCATTTTGTTTCAAAACCACTTTATTTTTACTCACACCAACCGGTTTCGGAACCACCATTCCTTCTTCAGGGTGTACAAGATACTAACTTAGTGTTCCAGAATATGGGCAATTATATACTAGTAGAAAACAATCACTTTGTGGTTTGACATATTAGATTAAATAAAATACGTTCACTTTGTATGAAACCATGAATTTTTATTACCCGTCAACCAATTTTGCTTAGCTCAAGCTTCGTCAAAACGTATTTAAAACTAACAATAAATACAAAAAGAGTGCACTTATATGTATAATTATACGTAGTTTTAAATACGCCTTGACGAAGCTTTAGCTAAGCGAAACCGGTTGGCATGTAATAAAAATTCGTGGTTTTATACAAAGTGATTGTATTTTATTTAATATATAAGTATTGAGAGTGTGCAGTTTGTTTATAACCTTTTTTATTAAGAGTCATTAGGGTCGTGATTTTTCGCATATTTTCAACATAATTCATTCAAAGGCTGTTAAGTGTCGCGGCATAATTAAGGGTTGTTAGGTATTAAAGTTTATTAACGAACAAAACGTCCCGGCACTGGACGCCAGGCCGGCCATCTTGTGAAATTTTATCCAATTGACATTTCTTTCTATTCCATCTGCTTCTTTTTTTGTGTAACATTTGTTACTGGATAAAAACGAAATTGAATGAAATTTGAGAGATTACTGATGATGGGAAAAAGTACATTCGCAAAGAAAATAATCGGTTTTCCAAGAAACGGCTCTGTAATATATATTTTTAAAACTTCTTTTTTATTGAAATAAAAATTCATATTTATTTATCATATTATACATATTTATACAAAATATCTTAAAATTCGAAAATATAATACATAAAGAAACGGAATAATGTTACTATGATACATTACAGTCGATAATATTAAAATGCGACTTGTTTATTTGAGCATTCTGTTAGAATGCGAAATTACCCAAAACAATATTTTGTTCAAGGATACAAAAGCACTTAGTCAAAGTAAGGGACGGACAGTAATAAAACCTCGGTATTGTTAGACGCAGGTGTACCGACGCAGCGTGGGTACAGCAATAAAGCGGCGAACGTGACTAAAGTCACGTAGGCAAATGCACCTTAAGGGATGCATCACCAGAGGCCGCCAGTCTTCTCATATTCTCCGCCAGGAGAAGTGGCTCCACGAAAGACGAGGTTTTATTTTCAATTAGAAAATATAATCTATATCGTCTCTAAAAATATCAAGCAAGCGCTTTATAGATTGTAATTCCGAGGAAAATTTAAACTGTGCACCTCGAGTTTAAGCTTAGACTGTGATGTTCTCTGCGTTTAATCGTTGATGTGAACGTATCAAAAAGGGTCCCGCTGGATCTATAAAAAGTTGATAAATATAATTGGGGTAGCGAAAACAGACTGTCGCTATTGTATAAGAATATCGCGTCCAGAGTCCCGGTTTGCCTTGATAATTGAGCATCGTCTTGTCATCAACTACAAGCCTGAACTCTGTCACCTTACGCTGGCACCACAACGAGCTGACTACACTTCACGTCCAGGATCCAGGACCATCCTAAGAGGTAATCCCTTACGCGAGGGACTTGAATAATCTACATCAGACAAGCGTCAACGTAAACAATTTGGCAAAGAAATTAATGCTGGCATGATGAACACAAATATTTAATGTTAATTTTATTGTAATTATTTTTGAATAGCCTTATTTATAAGTATTAAAGTAAATTGCTTATTTTACACTTTTAATACATGCAAGTATCTTAAAATATAGATTATAAATTTTCTTATATAAAAATATTCTTTTATTTCATAACTATTTGACTTATCAATATTTAAAAAAAAAAGAACCAGTTAGGCTAGATGCCTCTCCCCTGAACATGATGCCGAGGCAAAAAGAAGATATTATCTAACAATTAATTTATGAAAAATTCGCCTCGATAGTAATTTTCAGCAAAAAAATCACTTTTTAAAATATATTAATTAGAAGATATACATATGGAACGATTAAATGTATTAATATCAAAAAGGTAACATATAGGTTCGAAAATTGTCGCTAAAAATATTGTCGCTGTAGTATACTTGGATAATGCCCCTTCCCCGGTTAGGAAAGAGATCCAGGTTCGAATCCCGGTGGCGCAACAACAATATTTGTCGATAAAATTGATTTTATATGTATATCTTTCTAATTAATATATTTAATTCATATTTAAAATATCACAGACCGTCTGTTCTGAATAATTACAACTTCTCAATAAGAATGTGTTCTCCTAATAATCACTTTTTTACCCAAAATAATATAATTGCATTTTAAACCATTTTGTTTGTGAACGTATATAAATAAAATTTTTTTTTCGATTTGATATCCATGTACAGATTATTATTATTATGTTATTTCCTATAACAGGAATTTAATAATAATGAAATAGACTTCACAAAAGAAAACACTGTAATCCTTGTCAATAACAAGTTATTTTATTCATTGGATAACTATATCATATAGCTGATTGGAATTTTTCAAATAATTATTAAAATTTAGTCTAATTTTCTATTACTAACTGACATTGTGATATATTCATAACTACCGCGCAAACAATCACTACATATAAAAAAAATTCACGAAGCACCGTTCTATCGCTATTAAGTATTAGTAAAAAATACGATTGAAATAAAAATTAAACGAATCAATTAGAAAAATAAACAGAAAAAATCTATCTATACATAAAATATTTAATTTTCTACCGAGATTCGAACTTGGACTTTTTCCTATCCGAGAAAGCGCGTTTTTCGATTTCGTTATAGTAACCGAAAAAACTTTCAACAAATTTTGTAATATTGTAAATTGATACGTCTATTATTCGATTTTTAAAAGCAAACCACTTTAAATTACGATTATAAAGAGAGTCCAGTGGGAATTGTTATATTTTTTTTTAACCAGAGACAAACTGTCACTTCTGAGGTTTATTGCCGTAAGATTGATGAGTTTTTGGTGCCGCAATTATAATGCAGTTTCAACAAAATCAATCAAAATGAATCAATTCATTTTATCAAATTTGGAAACTTTAAAACAACATATATGTTAAGGAGAACACATTGTAAGCGAAATCGGAGAACGCGCGTCCCCGGATAGGAAAAGCTCCAGGTTCGAATTCCGGTAGCAACTCAATATTTTTTTCGATGGATAGATTTCTTCTATGCATCTTTCTAATTGATTATTTAATTTTTTACTAAAATACCACATAACTGTATTACTACTCTGAATATGCAACTTCACAGCAAAAATGTGTTCTTGTTAATAAAGACGATTAACAAAATTTTTGGCAGATTTAAAGAACATGCAATGAAACGAACATTTCAAATTATTCAAGTTGATGGCAATAACGATTTAGACTTTTTCATAGATAATTTATAATTATGTCGAAATTTTAATCTACATCTGTATTTTTACACGTACAATTTTAAGTGAAAAAATAAATTCCTATTTGTATAAGTATTATTAAAATTTAAAAAAAATTGGACTACTCATAAGAGTCGTAGGTTACCACACTTTTCATTGTATTTACCAATTTTACGATACTGGTTGTAAATTAATTATACAAACAGTACCTAAAGGGTGTTTTTTAGAGGTTTATTTTTCGAACTGGTAACACTTTTTCCATCGACAGCCAATTTGACAGCTGACAGCTGATTTGGGCTGTTTGGTTTGTTATTTCACCATGGATAGACTTACGCCAGAATAACGCTTGAAAATTGTGCAAATTTATTTAGAAAATCGTGATTCAGTTCATGAAACGTACCGTACGCTACGTCCATTTTACGGTCGACATAATCGTCTATCTGAGCAAGTAATTCGAATAATCATATATTGTTTTCGCACCACGCATACTCTAATTGATAATACGAATCCGCAGAGACGTCGTACAGTGCGCATTGAAGAAGCTGTTGTTTCTTCAAAAATGATGCCGGCCAGAACGTTATAGTTAATGGAGAGCGCTATAGATCCATGAATACTGAGTTTTTCGTTCTCCAATTGAATGGCATTAATGTGGAAGACCTGTGGTTTCAACAAGACGGTGTAACATGCTACACAGCGCGCGCCACAATCAATTTATTGAAGAAAACATTCGATGAACGCTTAATTTCGCGTAATGGATTTGTGAATTGGCTTCCAAGATCATTTGATTTAATTGACCTTTGGATTATTTTCTGTAGGGATATGTGAAGTCGCAAGTCTACACCGATAAACCAGAAACGATAGATGTATTAGAAAGCAATATTCTTCGCGTTATTGCCGATATTGTATATTGTTAGCTGCTACAAAAAGTGGTCGAAAATTGGACTTCCAGATTGCGCTTTATTCGAGCCAGCCGCGGCGCCCATATACGTGAAATCATATTTAAACACTGATGGGATAAAATTATCTTTCCAATGAAGCCAATACTATGGCCATAACCATGTTTTATGTGTTTTATTTCATTTTAAAGTTCTACACCTTTAAAAAAAACGCCCCTTTATGTGTTGGTTGTTTTGGTGGATTGTTAGATTAATTGTAGCTGGAATTTTATTTAATACCCCTTAAGCAAAATGGATCTGAAAAAAAAAATTAAGACAATTCGTCGACAAAGTTATAAAGAGAGATACAATAATGTGTGCAATGTAATGTATGCTAAAAGAATTGTAGTATTCAGTAGAAGTACCTGTAATATTAAGACCCAGAGCCTAATTATAATATATGTGATATAGTAGATGAAACATGATGGCTGTATAAAAACCTTAAAACCAATCATCAAGACTGCGTAGATGGGAAATATATCGTAGAGTAACATTAAACATTAAACAAATAGTATTAAAATTGCGCATGATCTAAACGATAGGTGTTAAGATTGTCTTGTTCACAGATTCAAAATTTTAAAATCAGAAACGAAATAAATCTAACTTGCGCGAGTATTCTGGGTAGATTTTTATTTATTGCACCCTTTATAGCATTATGGGTTTCATGGTCACGTCGAAGATTCGGAATTTGGTGTGTCTAAAAATTGTGTTTATTTTTATTTTAACATTATTAAAGAATACGCAGTGATATTAAGAACATGTAAATATATACTAACAAATGAATTAATAAAACACCAGGCTTGATTCGAGTCGAACAGACGAGTCACATGTTTCCAGCGCGTGTTGAACTTTTTGTTTGTGACGTGGGCGCTTCCGTCTGAATTAATCTGGCACTCTGGAACTGTCAAACTGCCATAAGTTTTTAGTCCTCCTCCCAAAACAATGTTTTCGTTATTCAGAACATAAGTGGAGAATCTGCTGTAGGTACCGTTCTGTAATCCGGACCTGTCATGCGGAAATTGGTTTAGACTTGTTTTTAAACGGCCATAATGATTTTATATCCACCTGACATTTTGCTGTTGTTTGTGATTGTTTAGGAGTTAAGACGACACAATCATTTGATAAGTTACTTTTTAATATAACTAAAGTAAAACAAAATATTTCATATCATGTGTACTTCATGACGCATGAATGCCTTAACCTTTCCCTTGCGGTGCTGTAAACTCAGTGTACATGTAAGTTTTTGTGATTTTTTTTTAGTTGGATAAATATGAATATTTTACATTTATTACTTATATTAATCATTAGAATAATAGTTCACTTATATATAAGTGAATATTTATGTCAATTAATGTGTAAAAATCAGAATAAACATTCATCATCACTAACGACAGCATTAGACATATCTATCTCGGCCGGCGCATACTCTGCCACTAAGTGACGATCGGCATCCGGCACCCCGGACCCCGCGCACTGTGCCGACGGCATTGCTCCGTACGTACACATACACATATTGACATATTCGCGCTGGGTTCTTCGAGAAAACATTGTCGCGTATTGTAAATACTAATATATTAAATAATGGGGCGCCAGAAGGGGGGGGGGGGGACCCACCATTTCCCGGAACCGTTACACAGAAGTTTCAACTTCTTTTATCGGTTCCACTCATAGTACTACAGAAACGCGAAATGTACAATTAATAAACACAAAAGAAAGGAGATAAAAAAACAAAAGCTAATCTAAGAGATTGTGAAAACGAACAAAGATTTAAATTTAAATCTTTATTTATTTTGAAATACAGGTATATAACAACATTACAAACAAACAGATAATCCAGTGTCATGTACGGAAGTAAAGAGACCAGTAGGTACAAGACACCCATTAAAGGACTAACTATCGAGTACACTCTCCCATGAAGGGACATGGACAAAACACAATGATGCATGAGTGACGTCACACACGGTACAGGTACAGGCCAACGGAGTTACGCACAATTTTGTTTGTTTTAAGAATTTGACTTATACGCGTTCTCGCTGACACGATCTTGTTGTCATCTGCCAAATATACCCCATCTCATAGTCCACGTTTTGATGACTAATGTATTGTAATTATTTTAATCAATACAAAAATATGTTACGGAGGTATACCTTAAAATATGAACTCTATATTTAATATATTTACAGAGATAATCACATAATTAGAGGCAATGTTAACTCAGTTTACATCATCGGAGAGGAAAGATTAATCATGCAACAAATAAAACCGTAGCAGTGAACATCCACAGCAGTGAACATCCACAGCAGTGAACATCCACAGCAGTGAACAAAAGCTTCTTACAATTCTTCGGCCTCACTATACGTCAAAGTGATTATCCGAGAACTGGAAGCCTTGCATTTAGCTGGAGACTCTGGAGTCGAGACTTAAGGAGGTACATTATCTGATTGAGGCTGATATAAAGGAAGAAACTCTATAAAATATCATCGACAAATAACTCTTAACCCTTACTTTTAATACTGTTAAATTTAAAACTTAATTATTTTAATCCAAAATGTGATTGAAATAATGTTTGAAAAAAATAATATTCTAACGATATGTACTCGTACATCTTAATAAATGACTTAATTAATAACAATTGTGATTTGTCTATTTTTTTCAAAATTAACCCGAATATTTATTTTATATTATTGAAACTAAATACAAAAAAAATAATCTGAATATTCCAATGACAATTTTAAATCTGAATAATTAAGTGAATATCAAGAAAACAAATTTTTAAAAAAGATTCAAGTTAAAGAAAAAAAAGGTGGGTGGCACTTTATGACACTTAATTTTGTCAAAGCATGTTTCAACAAGGTATTCAGTGTTTCGTGGATTAACGCACGGAATAAACATCTGCTTCTAATGGAAGGAAGGCACTGCATTTAAACAAAAATATTTTACAATTTTGTTGACAAAAATATTATTTGATGACAGAATACTTTTTTTTTTGTTTTCAGTTCTCTTCTTTTCCAGTCAGTTCTCTCATTACTGAGGTTCGTAATTCCCGGGTTGATACCTGTTGATATCCTTGACTATTTTTCTCCACCTTTATCTGCAGTCCAATAACAGTTGAAAGAGGATAGCAGTAGGAGATAGTCCTGTTCTCCGAACTTTCACGTTTCCACTCGCAAAAAAAAATTATAAATGGGAGAATATGTGTCAAACAAATCGTGGACAAATAATTCTAATACCTACTAATAAATGTAGATGGAACAAGCCATTTCCAACAATAAGTAAAACATATGAGAGTAAATTATAAAAATTAAGTGAATCAATTAGAAAGATATAAAAAATGTATTTATTGAAAAATATTTGGTTGCTACTGGGATTCGAGCATAGACCTTTTTCTATCAGGGGTAATGTATTATCATTCCACTACACCAATCAATTACGATTACATCTATTATTCCATTTTTAAAAATACCCCAGAACTATGTTCTGAAATTGCAGTACAACATTTTTTTAAATTAAAAGCATATAAAAGTTACTAAAGCTTTAGTTTTACTAGATTTCGATAGAAATACTACCAATTACAAAGGGAACTTTATACGATCTTAACCGGGAGACTGAAATCACAGTTTATTAAAATGTTTATGTTTACTATATACACAGGTGTAACAGACCTAGTCCACGATATTTTATGATTGGATACCTGACTAAATTATCAGTCGAAAATATGCAAGGAATATGTTCCTATTCTCAACCATGTCAGAGATATAAAGCATTTAAAAATAATTTTTGTTATGCGATTATTTCTATTAATTGAAATATTTTTTGATTCAAAATTATATATTGCATACAAGAAATTAAAGGTCATCAAATTTAAAGCGGCTAGACTATATTTTGTTAGATGATTTAGGGCCTGAAGCAAATATATAAATTAACAATGAATGAATTTCGTAAATATTTATTTCGAAGTACGATAAGTATGATTTTGTAAAATATTAAAATAATAATATTTTCTGTAACGGTGCAGAATTTGCACACATTCCTATAAAATAACCTATACATAAACCAATAAAATATAATGGATCAGGTCTGTTACACCCTGTATAATGTACATGTCTATACATAATCAACATTGATGATGCTTACGAATTTTGTAGAGTCGATGACTACCGCAATTCTTGTCAGATTTCGACCAAAATTCTCTGAAAAACTCACCTTTAGACTCTGATCCACCATCATGTTTCAGATGGCTGTTCGAAAATTTGAAATTTCGTAAAACGATAGTTTGAATATTTGTAATTTCGTTAATGTTGGTCTTAGAGAAAAAAAATCACATATATTTGAAATCTACTTAATTTTTAAGGACTGTCCTGGAAATGTATTTTTTTGATCGGATTACTATTTTTGATGATGATGTTTTTACTATTTTTAATTTTTTAATCTCCAACGGCTCAATAAATATAGCTGGCAAGGTTATCGTACGCCAAGTTTCATTGTGGAAGCTCTTGTAGTATTCAATTTATTAATCATTGCTATGACGCTTTGAGATGACAAATGTCCAAATATTTTATTGTGTAAATATATTTTAATTATAAAAATAAATATATATATATAGAAGTAAGTCATTTGAAAAATATTAAATCAAACTTAAAATTAAAACGAGAGTGGAATAAAGATAATTAATGTTTAATGTTAACCAACCAAAAGGAATCAAATTGAATATTTTAAATGAAAATAAATATTAAATTTTAAAAAGTTAAAAACAAACTGGCAAAGTGTTGATTTTCATTCACCAAAGGATCAAGCAGGTAAATAAATTACTTTGATTGGCGATTAAATTTAAATCTGTTGAGAGGAGATTTTTTATTCACGGTAATTTTTAATATTAAAATAATATGAGGTTTACTTGATCGAAAAACGTCTTAAAAACATTGATTTTTCACAGAAACATTACGTTAGAATAAAAACCAAATGGTTGCGAAAATCTCATTTCATTTCTTATATCCAATTCTTTGCAACAAAGGAACGTTTTGTTTGTTCAGAATTCGTTCTGATTATTTGATCACAACCTGAGGGGGAATATCAGCCCAGGGGATGCAGAACAATTTATGGCAGCTGGCAAAGTCAAATGAAATTGTATGAGTTCGAGGCACGAATTTGTTTGGCTTTTTTATTTTGGTACATCATTTTTCAGCCTTGCCAATTTTTCAGGAAACCCCATGAAATGTTATATTTACGTTTGCTTTTATTGTTTTATATATTTTCATGAAACGCAACATGGAACAGTGTTGAGTGTGAAGTAAACATTTTTTTATTTTTCCATTAGCCAAATATAAATGGCGTTATTGTTTTGCAAGAGTATTTTATGAACGCGAGTTAAATCGGAGAATTCAAAAGGGATGTATTATAATTACATCTGTATATGTAAATTAATTAAACATAACCTTTTTATCAGGTAGCTAATAACATAAGTTGGTAAATACACATTAAAAAGAGTCTAAAACATTAAATATTATAGACTTGATTAAATTTTCTCACAGTAGGGCGGTTGTCACTTCAAAATACGTCGAGCCGGGGTGACGTGAGTAAAAGTTATCTATAAATGTTATCTCCTCAAACAATCTCAACATGTTAAGAGATAACAACAAATCGGATGTTTGAAGAAATTGTAGGAGCTTGCCGACTTAGCTGAATAACGCCAAATTTCATTCCATAACTCGCGAGCGCGGTATACTATTTTCCGAGATAAGTATCACCACGCCGTTTCAGGCTTGATGAAGTGAGTTCTGCTATCGAGCGATTGGCCTCCTGTATTCACCAATTTTTTACTCTGAGTAAGATGTACACTTATGTAACCATGTATTAAGGTACACATATGGCGGGTGACGGGTAAAAATTGACAAGGGTTGTAACTACTACCTGACTGAAAGTTGCTGAATACTTTTGCTTCTATGTGTAAAAAGAAAATACTATCGCACGCCTAGTATCCACATACATTTAAAAATATAAGAATGTATTTTTTTAATGATTCGTGGTTGTGTAGCATGTGAAATAATTTGCCAAATATGTGTGACACGGTGAAGATTGGCAGAGGACCGAAGAGAATGGCAGAGTCACGAGGAGGCATTAATACAGCTATGGATTGACAATGACGATAATTCTGACATAAATAATGTGTTTATAATTTTCTATCCAATACCGAAAATAAATATAATAATAATAATAATAATAGCGGTAGTGTGATAAACATGTGTGCGCAAAACATAGACACCTTCGCCCTGTTCACTTGATCTCTGCGAGATTATGAGTATCATATTGAATGCACTCTGAAACTCTGAAAAAGTATTCTATATCTATATTCCTATGCCTAAAGGACATCTTATCTTCTCCCTGTCTGTTCCGAATTCGTAAACACATTTTTGGCGCATCTTTTCGAATCAACCGCGACCATTGTTATTGACACATTTCCTTATCGAAATTCCCATCCATGTATTTCCGCATGCTCGTCTTCTCAGTGTGAAATATGACCTTGACGCCAGCAGACTTCAAGGTCACGTTTGACCGATATTTGCCTGATCTCGACAGCATTTGCGGTGTGGACATTTCAGCTACAGTGTACCAACACTGTATTGTTTGTGATTTGTATACATAGTGATATTGTTTGTTTGTGCCATAGGTGAACTTGTGATATCGCCGTATTCAATTGGGATCTGAGATCGGCTTATCCGCGTGCCATTTGTGTGAAACTCGGCGGCGACTGCAGGGATTATGGAGGCGTCATTTACAAGGTAAGGCGAGCAGTCCTTTCGAATCCCAGTTCTCCTAAATTCACTGGTCTTTCAACAAGAACTATCCTCTCACCGACCTCATTCTATTCCACGTTTCCCTACTTCCCCGCATACTTTGCGGTTATTCCGATTTACCACCGGAATTGTCATTTTCCATTCTGCGACGTGCGACCCAGAGATTGCACAATTCACTGCCCGTACTAAATTTTGCATATATCGTTACTCTTTAGGTTTTGCGTAAAATAAAGACACCCCCTCTCACTTATCCCTATTTATCTACCTAAATACCGAGCAATGCCGGGAATGAACCGCTAGTATTTTATTTTATAAAATAATTAGTTCAATAAATTGGTGTCGATAAGTTTTATAGGATAAACATATCGAAATGATAAAATTTATCCATTTAAATATGTACACAGTTTTCGATACTTATATTGTATTTTGACACCCTATTTTATCCTCACCCAGTCACGGGTGCACGTGCAGCGCGGCACACTCAATGTTGCATTAACTAAATGGAGTTGCCAGATTCCGCAATACACACAAAATGCAAATCTTGTGGCCTGATCGGACAGAAACCCGAATGCCTTTTATAGTATGGTTTCCCATAAATTTTGTGTTCCACGTGTAATTTACTGCCGTTTTTTTAAATGGAAATGCAATTTCGTTGCATTTTTTATCTCAAATATTTATATGAGAATATGAGTTGTTAAGAAAAAAGTAATACGATAGTGAGTGAAATCGTCAGATTTTTTTTTTCCAGCAGAAAATTGTGCCGGGAGTAAACATAAACGATTGAATAAATCAAAAAAAGTTAACTGTTATGTAGAAAAGTAATGCTTCCGATTATTTTTATTGCGTTTGAAAATTAATTAATCGAATATTAACTTCTCACCTAAAACGTGGCTCGTGATTGGATATATAGATTTAAATAAATAAGAAAAAAATATTTTAGATTACAATGTAATAAATACCTATATATATTTATTGCAATATATTGAGCCTTCTTAAAGCCTTTTGTTTATTTATCACGTTTGATCACAATCTTACTGCTGGTCTAGGGTTATATTGTATTATATATTTATAGAATTGGCAGCTGTGATAATCGAAATTCATGTTGAGATTCGAAAATCTCATCCCTAAAGTGAAGATTTTAATTTTGGAAATAGTAAGTCAGGTGAACAGGCAGGATGATCAAATTGAATAATCACTTTTTGGCCACAAAGACACACACGACCATTTTTAGTGAACACATATCTTCCCAATAGTTGATTAACAACTAGCTCTATCAGCTTAAAATTTACGCACGTATTAGTTCAAACATGTTAAAATACGAATATTTACGTGATTTTGATACTATTACGTTACAGGTGACTATGTAGCCGTTCCGAGAATTAAACTCTCATATTTAGTATAATGTACCATGCCCGCCTATTAGAATATTCCTTTTATACAATTTACTTGCGTGGTTTAAGCATTTTAAGGTACCTATCAGCCGGGCACATATTTATTTTATTGCTCAGTATTTTTGCAATCCGCTTGAAAGAGTACGGCCATAACTAACGCGGCCATTCCAAGCGCGCTAACCGTGTTGTGTTAGAAAAAGTGAAGTAATAGCCACATAAAGCAGACACCGTACTTTTCGCTACGAAGAATAATAATTGAAGGATAGAATCCTAGTATCCAGGAAAGCAATAACGGTGGAATATCTTGAAAAATTGTAACTGTTTCTTAATGTAACTAACTTTACTGTAACTGATTTATTTATTAAGATAATAATTTATAAAACCCTCTATATTGTCATCAATCATAAAAATCTTTGTGTCATCCAAAGTTATTTTTAATGTATCAGCAATGTTATCTTTGTGGTTAAGATTCATATTTTTATTTATTATCTTTGTTTTATTAACCACTAAAATGAGTTTAAATACATCTACCGGTTTCGAAAAATACCATTTTCTTCTTCAGGATGTCATAACTAACTAAAACATATATTGTTTCTTTGACAGAATCTATTTAAAAAAAAAAAAAAATCTATTTATCTTTAGTACCTAACTCAAATCATTACTTAATACAAATTTACTCGAATAATTTTTAGAAAAAAATCTTAGAATGGGACTCGTAGTTAAATTTAGTTATAAGAGTAAGGGAGCATTTGAGATGTTTGAACAATAGTGGGTTTTCAGAATTTGCTAATCATTTGATAGAAAATGGTCATGATTTTGATAAAAAATTGGGATTGTCAATTTTGCATATAAACGGTGTTGGTCACAAATTAAATAATTTGGAATCGTTGGAGATAAATAAAGCGTGTAAAACTAATCAAAAAATTATAAACAACCAACTAAATTTAACTACGAGTCCCATTATAAAAATTATTCGAGTAAATTTGTATTAAGTAATGATTTGAGTTAGGTACTAAAGATAAATAGATTTTTTTTTTTTTTAAATAGATTCTGTCAAAGAAACAATATATGTTTTTAGTTGTCAAAGAAACAATATATGTTTTAGTTAGTTATGACATCCTGAAGAAGAAAATGGTATTTTGGTATATTATGGTATTTAAACTCATTTTAGTGGTTAATAAAACAAAGATAATAAATAAAAATATTGTAATTTACCTGTTCAATAATATTTTTCATATTTAAAAAAATAGAATTATCAAAAAATTACCAAAATCAATAAATATTATATTAAATTTGGTTTAATTAATTTCTTATCATATTATCTGCCACTCCAAGTTGCGAAAATAAATAGGTTCGCTACCGCCGAATTGGTTCTTTACTTGTGTAGTGATAAAATGGGTTTATTTCTGTGGCTTTATTTATTAATTTTAGTAGAACCTAGGTACGTCTTACAGATATTTGCAGTAGCTTAATTGGGTAATATGCAAATATTAAATGATATTCGGTTAAGCCAATACTTTTAAGATAAACTAAATAGGATCTTGAATTTTTAGATCTCTATAGAATAGGTGTGCGAGTATATGTGATTTTGGTAGAAAACGGAGAAATTTTCCGACTTAAATAAAATAATAAAGAAATTTGATAAAAAAAAAATAGAAAATCAGTAATGATCACGGAAAAATAAATACTGTTAAATTTACACAGAATAATTGATAACTTTTAAACTGGTATTGTTTTCAGTACCTACCAAGATTGAAAACGCAAAGTCTTGTTGATGAATATATTTAAAATTGAAACGTCCAAATATAAATATTTCATACCCTGTCAAATTACAAAGTGCCGGACGATTATACAATTATTTTAGCCTTACGCTTACAGGCCATTATTAAAAGTGTGACGTACAAACGGTGAGAATTTTGTAATAAAAGAAAAATCATTATATCTGAAAAAAATAGTATTTTCAATTTAGACAGCTGACAAGAACAAAACTTTTTCTTTTATAAAGTTTTCTAACATTGTATTTGGGTCCATAATACTTTGAAATGGGTCAGCATCTGTCATTCTGATTCAACGTTTTTGTCACAAAATTTATCAGATCACAACTTATCAGTGTGGCCAGGTAGGATGATGAAAGGCAGGTCAACACAACTGACATCTGGCAGCATTAGATTTGACCCGGGTCGATTCTGTCACCGCCGGTGGAACCGTTCACGAGAACAAAGGATGCGCAGTACCGAAACTAACACACCCTTGCGTGTATTGTAGGTAAAGCCACTGCCTGAAACGTGCACAGACACTGGCTGTATGTGTGCACCACATACAGCGTGTTCCTATTTAGATGGGAGGGCTGCATTGTTAATTGGGGTTGGCGTTTGATGAACGCGCTGCATGAAAGGATCCCATGCCTGCAAAATGAACTGACGTGTATTGGTATCAGATGTCTGAACACCAGATGCTTGTGGTCCTGACGAAAAAAATACATGCGCCGTTAAATTAAACTACGTTTTGAATATTAACAATTATTATTACTTCGAGTTTGCCAGTCGAAATGAGCTCAAATAATACTTAAAAATGATTTTTAAAATTTCTTTATAAATACTCTGTATTGTAAAATGTATGGCTAATGGCGGATTCGAATTTATAACAGTAGTCTTATAGAAATCTAACATTTTTATTTCAGTGGGAGAGGGGTGGGGGGCTTAGCATCATTTTGGAAAGAACAAGGAATAAAATTATAATTAATAGGTAGGAACCCAAGTATTAAAAAAAGAACTACGAGGGTTACCACGTCCATAAAATCGGTTATATCCCATGTGGGTATCATGAAGCAACTTCCAAAAAATTTCGATGCACTTTCTTCGATCGTTACTTAGAGATCTTTCTCCGTAAAAAGTATATCTATACATACAATATATATATGATTATATAAACCGATACAATAGGTTCTCGTTTGCGTCGGAATTCACTTTATCAAATGCTAATAAAATCTGCTAGAAAACTTTCAGTATCAGTTTCAGATATCAATGTTGGGAAGTAGTTTAATAAGATAATCAATCAAAAGTCATAAATAAAATTTTGTATATTAAAAAAAAAATTGCAAATTATAAATTTTTAAATAGCAAAATATAAACTCTCAAATAATTTAATAATAACAACATATCGGACGCATTTAATTTTTGTGTAATTGTCTATTGTTTGCTGTTCAGCTTACTCATCGCGTAAATATATTTTTAACAGCATTAACAATACTTCTGCTTCATTATCATAGTTAGTAAAAATTATAAGTAATTGTTAGTAAGCTTTGTGTATCAACAAACACGCCTTCGCTAATTTTTGATTAATTATTTCTTATCCAACTTCTTCTGTATGCTCTTAGAAATAAAAATTACCATTGTGTAGGCGATACATCTCAACCGCACCGCCGACGCTCCATCTGGGTGTAAAACTAAGCTCTCATAAGCCTCAAATACATGCTTAGTACAGACAATAATAATGTGTGCTGGCAGCCGCCCGGGAAGCCGACTCCTGCGCGCCAGTTTATAACACTGCCTTTGCGATAAGATCGCTAACAAACACTTATTTTTGTAGACTTTTTACTGCACATACTTCTAACTGTAACTATGCAACGATCATCAATAAACGTCTGTCAATTGTAAGTCATATTTCTTGTTTAACTTGCTTTGGCTGTACACACATGCACACACGTACACACACTACACACACACTCCACAATTATATTCAAAAGAACGTGTGAGCGCTGGTGTAATTTATGGGAGGACCAGGCACTTACATGCATAACCTTCTGATTCATAGCATACAATCATAACCATATCTTCTCACACATATCCTTAAACCATTATCATGGATGTAATTTAATGTTTTAAAGCAATGTACGTGTACAGACCAGTAATGATATCGAATCATATCGATGGAGACCAGATTTTTAGTCTTGTATTTTTGATGCAACGCAAATCGAAATGAAGAAAATTGAGACTTTTTGATGCAAAGCCTTGAAAATGGTACGTGTTACCGTGCCGAAACGTCGATCAAGATTTCCCCAAGGAAACCATCTAAAAAAAAAGTTTAGAATAAAAAGTTACAATTAAGAACATTTTTTTGTTATTGAAATTATACAAGGTACCCAAGAAAAACAAAAAAACTGTATGTCTCAGATCTAGATCTATAAATATCATAATTATTCTGAAACCGCCACGACAGGCACAGCAAATAAACGGATTATGTTTCATACGGCTGCGTTAGTATTTGGTTTAGAGCAGTATACACGTTGTGAATATAGTTTGTGATGGATGGATTTGTGGTTTCCGATATGAGGAATAGTTAGTTTGGTGTAAATTAGTTGAAAGCACTATTTTGGCTTTGCATAAGAGCATTTCGGCCCCTAATAAACGAATGGTATGGAATAAACAATCATAAACACCACACACCATTATTATCCATATTCGTTCTATGATTTTAACAAATAGCTACCGAGCACGGAAGCCGATAATTTCATTATTTCATATTTCCCATGAATGAAGTAAATAATTATTTTATACATAATATAACAGAAATGCGACGCAAAAATCCGATAACACCCCTTTATATAAGTGATTTATTTTGTATATTTTTAGTTGATGTATAATTCATTGACTTATTTTATCTTTAACGGTCAATAATATATGTGGATATTGAATTAAATGTACAAAAATACGTAAAAAGCATGTGAAATTAACAAAAATATTTTAAATAACCAACTAAATTTAACCAAAAATCATATTGTAAATTTTTCAATTTCAAAGTCAATTTTCACATCATTCATCATCGTAACAATTTAAATACATTTTTTTTTTTTTTTTTAAACTTTGGAATAACGTGACATGTATGTTTTTTGGTTAGTTAATTTAACATCCTGAAGAAGAAAATTGTGTTTTTCGAAACCGGTTGATGTTTTAAAATTACTCGTTAAGTGGTAAATTAAATTAAACAGTGTTTTAAAAAAATGCATATAATAAACGGCAAGGTTCAATTTGAAAATATTAAATAAAGACACAACATAATACTACGACATATTTGATAATTAAATATGCTACGTATGAAAAAAAGAGAAGCGCGTTCAAGAATGAGGTGAGGGACAACCAGATTAAATTAAATTGATAAAAATTAAGCAATTACTAAGTAACTTACTTTGAAGTCGGATATTCGCCTTCCATCCCGGGAGACCACCAAGTTAGTTATATTTATTTAATATATAACACAAGCATATAGCTTAATTTGAAAAATAGTAATAATATTTATGTGACATGTATTTGTAGTGTCTAATTTCAAAACCCCCTAAAACGACGTTATGTGTTTTTGAGTTATGAATGAAAATGTATATTTTGAAAGAAAATGTACAAAATGTTTGTTTTTACATCAGAATTTTGTAAAGAGACAAATCTGTTGTATCGCAATATTGTTGTAACATTTTGCGAAGAATAATATGTTCTGCATATAGCTGACAAAAAATCCACAAAACTGCGTATTTAACTCTAATTATCCCGAATACGTTCTAGGGGGTTTTGGAATTAAACGCAACATTTGTTCACTTGTATTTTAAAAATAAATTGGTCGGCTGAACATCGAAGAAGAATTTATTATACTTTAGTAGGATTATAGATTGAGGGGTAAATAACTTTGGGACAAAATGTGTTGTTGCAAAATAAGTAGTAATAGTTTCTGGGGCATATTTTTAAAAATAAAAATGAACGATAGTATCTTATGTGTAATTTCTAAAACTGTTGTCTTTTGTTTTTAATCTTACCTTTATAGTCTTGGTTACCAATCATCGTTAAATCTCAGTTACCAACCATTATAACGATCACAGTCACATAACGGCTTATCATCACAAGTATCTATACTTGAATGTCAGTAATATGCAAGATTTTCAATGTAAATGGTTTTTCAATAGGAATTATATTATTTTAAAATGTCATAGCAACCATAGTTTTTATGTTATTTTAGTATACTCTGACAGTTTACCATAGTTAATTATATGCTTGCATAACGTTTGATAATTGTACAAACATAAAAAAATTGAAAATAAGCGTTTGTTTGTGAATATTTTTTGATAAAAAAATCCTCTTTTCGGATGGCACATTTTTAGTTACATGGCTTTGTCAATGAGAAAAATTATCGTTTTTATTATGAAAGAAATCGACATGAGATTCAAGAGAAGTCTTTGCATCCACAAAAGGTCACTGAATGGTGTGGTTTTTGGCCTGGTGGTATCATCGGGCCGTATTTTTTTTATAATGACGCTGGAAATGCAGTTCCAGTGAATGCTGAGCGATATCGATCGATGTTAACAGAATTTTTGTGGCCAAAACTGAATGAATTTGATTTGAATGACATGTGGTTTTAACAAGATTGTGACACATGTTATACTGCTAATTTCATTATCAACTTATTGGAAGAAATTTTTTGTGACTCAATAATTTCAAGAAATTCAACTGTTAAATGGCGTCCAAGAAGTTGTGATTTAACTCCTTTGGATTACTTTTTGTAAGGTTATTTAAAAACAATGAAGCATGGCTATCCAACATTCTAATATAATTTATACAATACCTACACTAATGATTCACTAGACCTACAACACTCCCACTACATATAATTTTATTTAAATTTTTACTTCTTTATACATATTTTTATTTCTATTGTTATTCCTGTCGACGATTTGAATAACACAACAGCACGAAAAAAAACTGGCTACTTTAACACAGACTTCAGTCTATCAAAGTAGCCAGGACAACGTTGTATATATCAGAGGTGAAGTCTACTCCATCCCACACAATAAACTATGAGTATTATGTCTTATGTTTATTATGTATAATATATTCACCTCTGTTAGAACAACAATATGTATGCCATCTAATAAATAAATAAATGGTTTATTCAAACAAACCACAAACGCTCGGTGATTTAAAATTGTATATTGAACGCTGCATTCACGGCATTAGGCCTAATTTATTTGTTAGTCATCGAAAATTGGCTTCAACGAATTTACTCCTGTAGACGAAGCCGAGTTGTCAATTTAAACAACGTTTTATTTAAAACATAATGTAAATATGAATTATATATATTAATTATAAAGATATACATATAAAATCAATTTTATCGAAAAATATTGTTGTTGCGCCACCGGGATTCGAACCTGGATCTCTTCCCTAACCGGGGGAGGTGCTTTATCCAACTAAGCTACAGCGACATTATTTTTAGCGACAATTTTTCTATCTTATATGTTACCTTTTTGATATCAATACATTTAATCGTTCCATCATTTGACAGAGCTATCTACCTTATTTTTTGTAAAATTGTCGCTTAAAATAATGTCGCTGTAGCTTAGTTGGATAAAGCACCTCCCCCGGTTAGGGAAGAGATCCAGGTTCGAATCCCGGTGGCGCAACAACAATATTTTTCGATAAAATTGATTTTATATGTATATCTTTATAATTAATATATTTAATTCATATTTAAAATATCACAGACCTATGTTCTGAATAATTACAACTTCACAATAAGAATGTGTTCTCCTAAAAAACATAATGTAATCGTTTGTTTCAAAACAAAAATAAAATTAGTTGTATCTTAAACTGTTTTTATTTTATTTCATTTTAAAATCATATCGTTCTTATTTAAAAACCCATTACACGTACGTACGTATACAAATGTATTCTATACATTGATATAATAAGCAGATTTTCAAAAACACGATGTTACAGAAAACTACATGAACTGCTTATAAAATAGAATATCCATTCAAAGTCTGCATTTCCCGCTATGATATTCATGCCCAGATGGCAATGCGATTGATGTGCCAGACCGAACTGCAAAAGCTCGTAAACTTGTATGGAACAATAGCTTATTGCCAGTGCTCACTATGAATTAAACCGTAGCACAGATTGCTCCTGTTGTATGAAGCATATTAATTTGATTACAAGATACGAGATCCGTAATGTATTTAAATGAGCAAATTGGCTTTACGAGTGCCAGATTGCAACATTTCTAGATTCACGTAAAATGATTAGAAAAGCTATAATTTAACAGCAATGCGTTATTTTAATATCTAACGACATATTAAAATAATGGTATAAAATAATTAGATTACAATCTGGAATAATCACTGTAAATTAATGTGCAAAGGTATGAAAACATCTTAGAAAAATGAATGCAATGATAAAATACATCATAGGTATATATATTTTTTTGACGTTCTTATTCCGAAATAACATAATTTAAATTTGCAATCGTCAGTTTTTTATAGGAAAAAAATGATTTTGAAGCAATAACAATATTAATTATCAGATCAACTAAATGAAAAAAATTTACAAAGCACAACAAATTATGTAATTATTTGAAAGAAATATATTTTTCTGTACACGGTGTAATAGAATTATCGATGAAAAATAAGTATATTATATAAAACACATTTTGATATTTATAAGGGTATAATTAATACAAACACTATATTTTGCAGGCATTCTTATTGCTTTTATATAATTACGATTTTAAAACGATGAATTATATTTGTTAATAAAGCTTAAGAGAAAATACATATTGAGAACTCATTGGACAGTGAGTTAATGAAACACCAGTAGGTAGATGTATTATCGGAACAATTATTATTATTAGGAGAACACATTCTTGTTGTAAAGTTGTAAATTATTCAGAACATAGGTCTGTGATATTTTAAATATGAATTAAATATATTAATTAGAAAGATATACATATACAAACCGTTTTATCGAAAAATATTGTAGTTGCGCCACCGAATAATGGAACGATTAAATGTATTATATCAGAAAGGTAACATATAGGTTCGAAAATTTGTCGCTAAAAATATTGTCGCTGTAGCGTAGTTGGATAATGCACCTTCCACGGTTAGGAAAGAGATCCAGGTTCGAATCCCGGTGGCGCAATAACAATATTTTTCGATAAAATTGATTTTAGTTGTATATATTTCTAATTAATATATTAAAAATATTACAGACCTATGTTCTGAATCATTACATCACAATAAGAATGTGTTCTCCTAATAATAAAGTTGTACCAATGTGTCCAAAATTTAATAAAAATGAATTGATAATTCTGGCGTCTGCTATTAGATTACTCAAAGGTATTTGAGATTTTGTAAAAATAAGGTAGATGGCTCTTTCAAATAATTGAACGATTAAATGTATTATATCAGAAAGGTAACATATAGGTTCGAAAATATGTCGCTAAAAATATTGTCGCTGTTGCATAGTTGGATAATACAGGTTTGAATCCCGGTGGCGCAACAATAATATTTTACGATAAAATTGATTTCTAATTAATATATATTATTCATATTTAATTATTATTAGTAGTTAATCTTTTGAAAACCGGATTTATTTTTCTGTCCTGTTAAAATCAAGTAGATTTAACTCAATATGGGTGGATTAAGAATTATACTCATTATATCAAATTGTGGAGCACTTAAATAAATCTAATTTTGACTTATACACTTACGGCATACCTACATTCACCGTAATTTGTTGATTGCGGTTTCTCCATCGAAAGTCAATTTGGAGCAATCGATCGATGTTTGTTTGAATAGAAAAAGATTTTCTTTTCTAGTAGCTGCTAATATATAAATATTTTCATTTAGCTATGTTATGTTTTTAAAACGTATTAAAAATGTAAACATGATATTTTTAATCAAATGTGATATGTATGTTTAATATGTTTTTCTAAGCTGTCTCCAGACTTTTACTTAGTCACTCTCTTGAAATGTGTTTGTTATACTCTTGAGATGTAGATTTGAATTAACGCGAATGTCACTCAGCTCATTGAAAAGTTAACATTTCTGTTTTTGACTTGTAAAGATATTTTGAATACATGTATTGGAATGAAAATAAATACATATTAAAACAATATTCAAAATGTTAATTCATTTTTAGTTATAATTTTTACGTTGTGACCCATTATCATCATTGCTCATATGTTAGAAATAATTATATACTTTTTTGTTTAATTTTAATTTCGTTATGTTTTGTTGGCACCATTAACTTTTTCTGTCACAAGTACCTATAATAATTATTATCAATACTAATTTAATGTATTAATTATAAATATATACATATAAATTTTGTCTAAAAATAATGTTTTTATTGCTACCAAGATACGAACCTGAATCTCTTTTTCCAATCCGGGGAAGGTACACTACCAATTGTGTTATAGCGCCAATATTTTTCATGACAAATTTTCGAACCCATATGTTATACTTTTTCAAATGAATACATCTGTCGTTCCATTATTTGAAAGCCATGTACATTGTTTTTTCGGAATCTCAAATACCTTTGAGTAAACCGATTGCAAGCGCAAAAACAATATTTTTTGACAAAATTGATTTTATATGCAAATATTTATAATTAATACATTAAATTAGTATTTGAAACATCACAGACCGTCTGTTCTGACTAATTACAACTTCACAATAAGAATGTGTTCTCCTTTATAATTATTATCAGCAAAACGAACAGTAGAGAGCATGTGAAACAGTTCAAAATTATGGACATATTCTAATTTTAAAGTTTTGGTAGTTTACAGAGTGGCCGATTCGTGGTCAATGTTGATTGTTGCGCAGCAATGGTTGGTTTTTCTGTAAAACTTTTATTAATGTTTAAAATATAAGTATTTTTTATAATAAATACATTTAAAAAAGGGTAGCGATCTACCACAGCACAATCTAACTTAATAATGATCCAATTAGATTTATTCTAATTTACCTAACATACAATTCTTACGATACACTTGCCACCTGGCGACAGATTATAATTCCGGATCTCGCAACCCTAACGGCGATGATTATTAATAGATTCGAAAGATTTGTATCTTCAAGTAGACATATATTTCTTAAGTTGTCACTTTGAGTTATAATAATTAAATAATAAACCAACCTATTTCAGAACAAACTGTTCCTTCATCGGGGCTAACTAAAAGTCTATATATAAACATAAATTTATAATCTTAAGATTTATGTACTGCAGAAATTTTTTCAATAAATTTTGTTATCAATGCGTGTTTCAATCGATTTTTTTCAACAAATATTATTATATGTTATGTACTTACAAATAAATATTTTTTCACGACTCCTGCCAGAGATTTTAGTTTGGTTGAGGCTGGAGATAAAATCAATACAAGATTTCAAACTCAGAATAATAAACAGCGCTCAAGTTAAACTTTCAAACAAAATTCACTTCCATTATCGCCACCATTATTGGTGGTGGGTATTTTTGCCGTCAATGAGGCAGCACGTCTGTTTTTCATAAAATTAATACATTTTGGGAATTAATTAAATTAATATTTTCGGTCGATATTATGACTTTTTTTATTTTATTAACACGTTCTTGCCAAATTAGATGTTATTTTTTTTTATCTTCATTACTTGATCTCTTAAGCTAGTCTCCGAGTGAATTAGATAAACGATAGCTTTCAAAATGATTGAGTAGATTCAGTTACAGGGTGAAATTTGAATCGGGGCTAGCGCTTTTGAAAAAATAAGAAATTTCACATATTCAATTATCACATCCAATAAAAATATAAACACAGAATTACAAAAATACTTCAGACGGCCAATAAATGTTACTTTGGCATCCGCAAGCATCTGAATACCAACTTACTGAATCGGAAAAGTATGATTTAGATTTACAAAACACTCCTAAGGCCGGTTCTTACATATTTACAGAACACTCCTGAAGCCGACAAATGCTGGGTAGGTACTCAGGGTACGGTAAAAAATATGAAATTGCTCTACTGGATATTTGGTGCCAAAAATAAAAACGGGATGTGACGCACGCTACAATTACGAATTAGACAAGAATTACGAGCAGAGTTTGGTAAACCTAAAATTATCCAAGTTATCAAGATAGCACGGCACGGCTGAGGTGGGTGGGCTGGTCACATTCGATAGATTCAGAACGACAAGCAAATAAAATATTTTATGCAAAGCCTATTGGCCGAAGGAGTATTGGAAGAGCCAAGCTGCGATGGTTGGATAGCGTTACCTAAGACACTTATGCAGTCGGCATTGCAAACTGGAAACGGAGAGCGGAGGACAGATTGTAATGGCGAAACTTACTTAAGAAGGTCAGGGTTCACACCGGGCTGTTGCGTTATTGATAATGATGATAACTTACCAACAATTACTTGTATTATTGTTATATAATACTAAATTATTATACAACAAAGCGTAGTATTATTTCAGAGCTTAAGAGTCGTCAATATTTTATGGGCGATATCTACTGAAATTCTGAATCAAATAAATTCAATGTTATGCGTAAAATTTGCGTAATGTTCTAGAAATACAGTGAAATCCATTCGTAAAAAAATAAACATTTTATGAATTTTTGAAAGTGGATCTTGTGTCTCAGATCTGACCACTCAATAAACAATTATCTGAGTAATCAATCATAAAAATTTAAATAAACAATCATCAACGGATGAATCCAACTCACATTAATTATTTGTGGAAAAACTGATTTGGCATTTGTACAAATCGCAATTCGAACACCCTTCTGGAACGCTGTGTATGAACTCTGGGGTTACATTGTAATTGATATTAAATTTATTTTCAGGATGTATATTTTAGATTAATGTAAATAACAATTCGTTAGGTTATCAATTTAATTAAAAATCTAGGAAAAATATATTTTCAGAATTAAACAAATTGATTTACAAAAACAACTTTGTGGTTAAAATCCATTTAAAATCAAAGTTAGCAATCTAAAATAAATAAATATTAAATACACAAATATAATTTATTTATTCACCCATCTAGAAGAGGCCACGTCATGTCGCAAATTAAGATGGAAACTATTCGGTATGTTAATATTCTGTATGAGATACGCATAAATATTTATATAAATATTCGTTTATATATTTATATAGGGACTACGTAAATAACATATACAAATGTATTAATTCCGCTGACGAACAAAATACGAGTACATATATTTTGTCGCATGAAACCGACATATTAAAAAATATTTCGGAATGGCGGATGACACATGATAAGCACATGTAGCACGATTAATTATTTTTGTTTTTCATTTTAATAACGCTCATGAAATTAATCAAAAATTAATTGTTGAATTTACATATCCATTAGACAAAACAAAAATTAATATCTCGGAACAGTTAACTACTAATAAGACAATAATATGCCGTTAACATGAGCTAGGTATTTCCGCATATATTTATGATATTTATATAATATTCATAATATACAGTGAGTCGTTTACAATTCCAGGAAAATAAATATATACGAAAAGTAAAGCGAGTAAACGAAATCCCTAATTGACTTTATGACACGTTAATAACAATCCGCATTCGACGCTTAATTGCGTCCCCGCCAAAATTATTATTTTCCATTCACGCCTATTTATAAATCAATCCAAACACTTCATGAACATTTACCTCATTAGAACATTATTGAAAATTATTAAATCTTGAATGAATTATTAAATACCGAACACGACATAACTAAAAATGATTACATCTTTCAACAGTCAAGATGGTGCATGTTACATTTTTTTAAATCATTTCTTAAATATCGTTAAGTTATAGGTGGAATGAATATTGCAAAAAAAATAAAGGGTATATTTCTCACATCGAAATTATGTTACATCTCATTGAATTTGTAACGGCAGAATATACAATACATTAGTTTTGTTCTCTTATCTTAGGAAGAGCGGGAACGTAAAGTGTTGACTAGGACTTGTTTTGCGTCGCTTCAGTACTTATTAACCAATCAAGTCCTAATCTGTCTTCGTACAGTGTTTGTTGTTGTTTATCCCAGCTTAGTCTGGGACGATCTACCGGTCGCCTTCCCCCGGAAACCCCAGAAAGGTACATCTCGGTAGTTGTTCCTCTGGCATTCGAAAGATGTGTCCAAAACACCTTAATCAAGATATTTCTGCATGTAGAAGGGCTCCATATTGAGGGTCTCCCTTATCTCAGTTTAATAACGTTACTCCTGTTACTTCTTGATTCGCTAATTCTTAATCTCACTCTTTTTGTAAGAATGTATATTTAGTGATCATATATTAAATTGGGCCTTACACTGCTTTTAAAAGAGCCGTTCGATTTTAGTACTGAACTCAGATTTTTTATCACCACACTAAAAAGTAACGTATAACACCAGTAACACCGTTAGCAGTAGGGGTTGCATTACCGGTTTTCGGTGAACCGGTTTACCGGTAAATATGTCTGAATTCCATTACCGAATTACCGGTAAATAAATTTCTAAGTACTGGTAATTTCGGTAAATTATTTTTCAAATCAAATCATGTAATAATATTTTTAAACTACGATATTATGTGATAATATTTGCAGAAAGCAGGGTCATTAATTGTTTTGTTGTATGGTTCGTTTATCTGGAATTTTCTCCGGCGTAATATAATGTGCGCTCGTGCGTTTGGGATCCGAGACTAACAATCGCAAAAATCACTAGTCGAGCTTATAGTACTTAATATATCATTATTCACCCCTTGGCGGCTATTCTGTCTTCTGATAAATACTTTTTAGTCCACTCTGAAGTCCAGTTGCACTATACATCGTCTCTTTCAATATTTCGTCGGTGCAATTTCATCAATTGTTAATATATAAACTTTTACATAATCATATGTATAATAGATAACGTTGTATATAATATAATTTTTGTGTAAAATAAATATGAATAGGTATGTAACAATTTGTTTTTATTTAAATATATTGCCATAATATTCACTTTTTGACACTTTCATAATTACCGGTAAGCCGGTATTAAATTCTGAATTTTACCGATTTACCGGTAATATAGTTTTCCGGTAAATTTGCGTGCCTAATTTCTTTGTTTATTTCACCCTCCTTTTTCCCGTCGCTAGAGAATTCCACTCCGAGGTATTTGAACTTATCGACTTGCTTTAACTGCGCCGCTTGGATTCTGATTGATATTTCTACAACCATTACCCCTGTTGTTGCAATGCTAACCTTCGCCTCTACTTGAATGCGCTCTTCATTAAAATAATGTATCCACAAGAGCGAGCATATATTTTTGTGTTGGCAACCTTGTCATCTCGTTCGCAAAGGTAAGGAATCCATTTACAGGTCTCTCTACCACAGCACTTAAGCAGGAAAAGATAAATCTGATTAAATCTGCCATTTAAGAAGAATGCTAAATCTCAGAAATTGATGATGTACAATGCGATAAAGATATTTAATGAAATGACGGAAGATATAAGAAAGGAGGAAAGACTATATAAATATGTGCTAGATAAGTTGTAGTAAAACTGATCATTTTGATCGTGTTTATATTAGAGTATATATATATATTTTTTGGGCATCTTTATCGTAAACCTACTCTGATGTAAAATTTGTTATGATATTGCACCGTTAATTCGCATTTGAAAGGAATTTAATTGCCCTAAGAAGGCCATTTGTTATTCCGTACAAAAACATTTTTCAAGATATAATAAAATGAAAGATTGAAAAAGTGAGCTCGGTACCTGCACTAGTGGATGGAGATGAGCGCTCAGATGCTGCGTGATTACCACTCTGGTGTCCCGGGAGCGCTCGCCCGTGGCGCTGCTGGCGCGGCACGCGTACCGCCCCGCGTCCGCCGGCTCCGCTCGCCGGATGCTCAGCAGCGCGCCGGAGCTGGACAGGCGGGGGGTTGGCAGCACCGCGCGCAGCACGCCGTCCACTTCGCGCAGCCATCTGAAGCAAAGCCTAGAGTTAGTCGGGGATAAAACTATGAATCCAGTGGCGTCCACGTCATGTACTAAAAAATGCCGTGTATAACATGTGCCTTTGAGCATGCAGTTAAGAGTAGACTCGTACACCGCAAGTCACTGTAAAATATCGTATTTTATAGTATTTACATCCATTTAACATATCATTTTTGGACACAGAGATTAAGCTCAAAACGCCTGGAAATGTACTAATGTGATGATATTTAAGCGCAGTTATCATCGGATTATTGATATTTATTTATAATATTACAGTTATGTCGGGGGTTCGATCTTCATCATAAAAATAGTAACGTCTTCGTAATCGTATTTCATAAAATTTAATTAAAATTCATAAGTAATCATGAAATATACATCCTTCGATATAAAAATCGTTAATGCAATACAGCACATATGTAAATATACATTTTATAACGCGTGCGTTTTCAGAAGCGACCCGATATTTATAGAAAAATGAAAGAGATCGTCAAAACGTTAGTGAATTTTATATAAAAATAAATGCGAATACGAATCATGTTCGTGCGCCTGGCACCATTTTTGCATGACCACCAAGTTAATCCTGTTCTTAATAGCACTTCTTGCTCGTGCTTTATCATTGGTTATCAAAGTTCCACAGTAGGCTGCTCAAACTGCCGAAGCATCATAACAACCACACTCCATCATAAAAAGAAGAAGAATATTACGATATTAAAAAAATGTATGATTTTAAATTATTTCCCGTGTTAAAAAATCCATATATATATATATAAATAATATTGTAAAGAATTCATAAGGCAAATTTTAAACAATTTTTAATTATAATGTAGCATTTCGATTTACCTAACTATTAAATATACACATATCATGTTTTAATATTTGAATAAAAAAATGAATGAAAAAAGTAAATTTTCAAGAAACGTTTGTAGATAAATTGTTTTGTGATGTACTAATTTACGATTTTACTTATTCAAGTTAAAAGCTTTCTCAAAAACCTACATCACGTTTAATTTTTATTTTAAATTCTACGAGATTTCCATCTTAAAATACATATTCTGAAAATGTCATTTCGGACATGAATTGGTCTGCTTCTGAAGTACAAAAATTTATTATTTACAACTTCAGAATATATTTGTTTTTAATCTCCACAAAGATAAACATTTTTCTAAGAAAATAATAAAATTAACAAAGAATGTAAATTAATTTTAAAATTAATGTAATACAAAGAATATTATTTTAGTAAACGTTCAGTACTAAATTGTTTTGGGATTAGTTTTCAGTATTTTTTTAAATTTATACAAATATCATTAAAAATTCTATTTTGTGGAATGATGAAATTTGATTAAAAATATAAATAATTAGAGGTAGTATTGGTACGAGTATACGACCTATGTATTACAAATATAGTTTGTTAGCTGTATTGTGCAAACTATTTGACTTATTAATAAATCTTATTGGGTTAGTCGGTTTTGCTAATTTAATTTTGAATTTGGTGTATTCATTTGAATTATCTATTCTCAAACAAAACTCATGCATTATTGCACAAACAAAGTACAACAACGCATGGGTTCCAAGGTCGATTCTCGGCGTTCGAAAGCAAATTGTGCGTTGTGTGGTAAGCATTTATTACACGTTTGAACGACTTTCAACCATGTACGAGTATAATACAAGCTTATAAACTGAGCCTGTGTCATAAAGAATATATTCAGGTTAGCGGTAATGGATTTATAGTTACTATTTATAGGTGTAAAAAATAGTCTAGATTGGTATTGTAAAACTTTATGCGAGATAGGTTTGGAGAACTCGGCGATCGGCTAAAGATATTTAAGCCCATTTGTGAATGTATTGAGAGGGTATCCAGTAGGGATTCCGTGTCGAGACAACCCGGGAATAACTTTCCGGGAAATACATGTTTTTTTGCAGTCTCGAGTCCCGGAATTTTATAAAAAAAAAAAAAAATTCTTGATATTATTCATTTTCAACTTTCAACATGTTAAGTTAATCCTACTATCCATTGTTATATAGAAGATAGTGACCCAGCGACGAATGGTGCATGTGAAAATATATTTAAAATAATGGAAAATTTTCATAGTTCATATGTTCAGTCATAAAGTTTTGTATTATGGAGAAATTACTCCAAAGGTATATACTACTAAAAAATGGTTTTGCCGGTTTGTTCAAACGGACGATTATGTTTTATTGTTATATGTGATCTTTTATCTTTAAGTTAAATTCATGGAAATTTGTTTATAAAATTAATATTAACGTACGTTTTTTTACGTAGATAATATGCTTAATATCTACTGTACATCACAATATTGATTAAATAATATTTAAATTTTAATTAAATAAAACTCATTGTCTCGATTCCCGAGAATTACCGGAACTTATAAGCCTATAAACTTATAATACAGAATCCCTAGTATCCAGTTATTATTACAATTTTATAGTTTAAGTCAAACTATGTCATAAAAATACTAAAAACAAATAAATATATAATTAAGACAAATTATAGATATCTCATATAGATGAAGCTATTTATATTATATTATATGGGAAGTATGGAATTATGGGTATTACAGGGCCTACGACTTGTTTTCGGATGGCTTAAGTGATCACTTTACACTAAGTAACGTTCGCCGATTCTCCCCATAATTAACCTCCACATATATCCAATTTTTGAAAGTTGTATATATGTTACAATACAGAAACATTTCAAGTACAACTTCGCTAACGCCATCTATGATTTTTTTCATAATTTGATATTCATTACCCTGAAACGGCAGATTTATTAGAAATATGAAAGTTATAGTTTTTATCTGTATATATGACGAATGATTAACATACACTAGATTACGCCTGAAAAGTCAATTTTTAATTATATATATTTCTTACTTAGACCAGTATATTAACAATGTAATATATATAAGATAAGATACTTACATACTTTTCGTATAATATAGAAAACTTTGTTTCTATGATATATCTATAATTTGTCTTAATAATATTGCCTTGGAGGTAAAAATCCAGTAGTTGTATGTTCTTGGACATACTCAAATATTGTTGAATATATAATTGTTTTTACTTGAGAAGGCTCTTTAAAATTAAAAAATAAAATTGTTTCGTGGCTTAATTTTTGATTTAATTTCAAAAAATGTACATGAATAATAAAATTGAAGAGTATTTACTACATTAACCTAGTTGTAATTTGTTCATTTTTAATATTATAAACCAAATAGTTTAAGTAAACGGTCTCAGTCGTTTTTATTTTTTAATTAAATCGCACAAGTTTGAAAGTGACGCAAGTTGTGAAAATCTTTCACCGAAGGTAGGGGAGGAGGTAACGACAAAGTCAGACTTACTTTTTACTTTTCAAAATACATGTATATATTATATAGGTATATACTTATCAACATCCTACATATTATAAAACACGTATAAATCGGCAGTTGGCAAAACTTTTACACCCTTTTATACCTGAGTGAATTAAATAACACGCGTCAGTACTGTGAATACAAACTTTGCACTCGACAAAACCCATTTTAGCCTGACATTTAGAACTTCCGACATTTCTACTATTTTATGTATACGAAAAAGCTAATTAAACCATACCAAATTTTTTAACAAAGGACATATATTTTCAAAGGTCACCCCAGTAAAACTTGTCACGAAAAATGCGTTAAAAAATTTCGTGTCATTTTTACTATCACTTTTTCTTATTTTATTTTAAGAGATTTTGTGGACTTCTGGTATCGATCCCGGTACCGACAAAGGTGAAAATAAAGACAAGGGAATAATACATAAAAATATTACATCAATAAAATATAAAAAAGTTCTATATTAGTTATAAAAAAAAAAATATGGAACAGGTACCTGCCACCTTAGGTACTCACGTAGTTGACTGTCATGCCAAATTGTCGTATGAGAATGCAGATTTTTTTGATTAGTTTAATGAATTGGTTTATTTTTATGATATACTGTATTATTTATTACTTATTCATTCATTACAATAATTTTAGTACTATTTTTAAATTGTACATAGGTAATATTTTTGTAAACTAATATTTTTACGAATAGTATACTTTCCTTGGAGTAAGTATTAAGTGTGCCTGCCACGCGGATACTGTAGTTCAGTTTTCCACCGGGGAGTTTTTAATTACATTTTTTTGATGTTACACCTTTATTTTTAATCTAAGATTTTTATTAATAATAAACCTTTTTCATAACAACGTTATGGAAAATATTATACATCAGAGGCACCTGACGTCGAAAATCGATATTTGAGATTTGTCGTGATATAATTGTGATTGCTTTTTAAAAATGGAATAACAAATGAATTAATTTAAAAGAACCACAGCATATAAGATCAAAATTTTGTCGTTAATCTATTCAGTTGATGTGGTGAAACTGGATAATTCATTTCCTCAGATAGGAAAAGGTCTAGGTTTGAATCACGGTAGCAACTAAAATATATTATTCTATATATTGATTTTTTCTGTAAGTATTTCTTTCTAGTTAATTTATTTAATTTGTATTAAAATAAAAATAACGCGTTTGAATTAAAGTATCAGAATATTTAATATTAGGGCAGGAAAACTGTTATATATAATAATATTATTACGGATATACAGTATCTTTATAAATATTAACGAGGAAGAAATATGTAGAAAAAAACATATTCTATTTAGGGGTGGTATAAGACGTGTACCTGAGATATGTGACGTCGTTTTTTGAATTAATTTCCTATAGATTTTAAGATATAAGTAGAAATTTCATCATAAAGTTTCACGTACGATTTTTCAACAGGGAATTTTTAATGAAATTGAGCCTTTTGCAACAAGAAAAGCAAAAGTTACAACTTTTTGATTGGCACCCGTTTATGGGCGGCGCGCGTCGTGCGTATTTTTTGATTAATGATTTTTGTGATCATAACTTCATAGTAAACGAAAAAATTACCCAACATGAATAATGTCGAATTTTTACTTACAAATTCAACAATAATTTATGAAACTAACCAAACTTTTTATAGAGGCAACCCTTTAAAGTTAGCCAGTTTTCTGTTAGCTCGTTATCCAAGGGCGTAATAATTTAATATAAAAACAATTCTTACAAACATTTTGAAGAAATCTATTTATCTTTATTCTTTGAAAGATTTTTTAAAACTCATTATTTTTCATTATAAAGTTGGTATTAGATAAGAGAAAATAAAAATAACTTTTAACTTGATTTATTAAAAATATTTTTTTCTTTTCTTTTTTCGTCGGCCGTGTAGAAAAATAAAGCCAAGTTTTTCCAAATATTATTATTAGAACAATATTTATAAAAATTAATTAACGCACTAAAATATAAGTATAATTAGTGCAAAAAAAAAGTCTTTTACGTGTGTTCCTGCAGTAATTAACGCCAGTGGCGTACACTACGAATGAATTTAGATTATGCTGCTAGTAGCAATCATGTAAAAGTACAAAGGAGTATGTTGCAATATCTGTACTAGAAGTGCTTTGTCTGGAAAGAAATAAAATCATTCTGAAGCATACATGCGAAAGATTTTTTTTGGAAAATATTTATATTATTTGGAGAACACATTTTTATTGTGAAGTTGTAATTATTCAGAACGTAGGTCTGTGAAAATTTAATTAATGGAACGATAAATGTATTAATTTAAAAAAGTGTAACATATAGGTTGGAAAATTTGTCGTCAAAAATAATGTCGTTGTAGCATAATTGGATAATGCACCTTTTCCGGTTTGGAAAGAGATTCAGGTTCGAATTTCGGTGGCACAGCAACAATATTTTTCGATAAAATTGATTATATATGTGTATCTTTCTAATTAATACATTTAATTAGTATTTAAGATATTTATATTACTACTATTGATCTAAAAATATATTTAATGAAGGGTTAAAAGGCTTACAATTGAATAGAAGTACATTTATATAGTAATGGAAAGCATATATTCAAGTTACTCTAAATATATATTTGTACAGTGCAGTTGAAAACATTTTGCAGCACATTTGTTCAAGCGAAAACGCGGTGCAAGCAAGTTAAGTATTGCTTTAGTTTGTATACATTCGAAATAGATTTTGCAAAAGATTATGCAAAATATGCGCATAGTTTTATTTGGTATATTTAATTTTTGAATTATTTCCGCTTTGGTGTGCACTTATTCATAAACGAGAATGTTTTTAAATATGAAAAATTTAACACGTAACATATACATATAGTGCATACACGCATTTTAACTGGAAAGATGAAAGATCGGAAAAGAACATAACGATCTTCAATTCAACGAAATCAACCAGATCAAATACGCTACTGGTAGTGCCGGCCTAAGCCTCTGTGGTGCCTTCGGGCGAGATTTTTCTGGCTGCCCCTTATCCCTGATTTAAAAAAAAACGGTGGATCTATTAAACTATTCTCTCAGTCTCTCAAATTCCGCAGCTATAACGTCCTCCTGCGACATGTACCTGTGGTATTTATTGTAAACTGATCTGTAACAGTCAGCTCACTCTCATCCTGATGTTTCTGCCGCGTAGATCTTAATTAGGTCTTGGTTAATTTAAGTTTCAAAAAACTACGTCCTCCACTTGCTACAGTTACAGGTAGTGTAGAATTCGCATAGAAATCCAAATATTATAATATATATTTTTTCAATTATGCTGTTTTATAAAATTTAATATGTGAAGTAATTTTTTCTTAAAATTTACTCGAAAGAAAGGTTTTCAAACTAATTAGTTCATCACAAAGAAGAGTACCATCAATATATCATATTTTGAGATTACAGTGATTTTCATTTGAAGATCGTAACAGAATTTAATTAGTTCTTTTCTTTCTGGTAGATTGTCGACATATAAAAAACCCCACATTTCTGAATATTCATCTTAATGCTCAAATCTTTCCTCTATAGATATTATCATTGTGTCCAACAGAGGATTAAAAAATTCGACTTCTAGCCTTTTCTTTGGACAAACGATGGGCTCATCTCAGGCATTTTCATAAAAATGTCATTATACACGTTATATCCTTATAATGGCTTAAACTTCGATTGGCACTATTAGATTTCCTGATTTATAATAATGTACATGTGTGTATGTGAGTATTGCCGCCATTTTTCAGAGAGCCAAGAAGTCTCGTGCTTAGACCAGTCCAGAGGTCCAAATAAACAATTAGTGTGCGCCAACCCAGCTAAAAGGACAAGATAAAAAGGTTAGTGCAGTATCATATACAAATGTTATTTTTATTTGTTAGCTTTGTTTTATTAACCACTTATTGAGTTTAAATACATCAACCGGTTTTAAATATATCATTTTCTTCTTTAGGATGTCAATACTAATCAAAAACATGTGTTATTGTTTTTTAAGAAAATCTATTTTTAAAAAACGACAATAACAGCAATAAATTTAGTACCTAACTCAAATTGTTACTCGATACAAAATTACTCGAATAATTTTTAGGAAAAAAAATTTGATTGGGACTTGTAGTTGTATTTAAACTCAATAAGTAGTTAATAAAACAAAATTAACAAATAACAATAATGAATTTTAACCACAAAGTTAATTTTGCCCATTTTAAAAGCATATACATATGTACTTATTGTCAATCGGAAACCTGAGAACCAGCTATAGAAGACATTTATATAAACAATAATAATGTGATTAGCAAATTAGGGGCGCGCTCTTGGCGCTTAGTGAGTAAAACTTGTCAATATAACTATTATAGCGCCCTACTTGCTCGGCGTCCTCAGGTGGGGACCGAGCACGCCCCTCCCCCAACCCGCGGGCCAACCGTTGCTACTGGCTAGTTGATAATAGTTAAGGATTTCAACAGGTCACAGATTTCATAGGCCTGTTTCCACGATGATCTCTGAGGATCGTTAAAAGTTCGTATAAACTATGTGCGTCATTTTAATCCGCATGCAAAACATATGGACTGCAGATTCATAAATCACTTCACGCTGAACTTTGTACCGTTCTTTATGATGTCTCGAGTCAAAAATCTAAGAGAAATCTCTTTCATGGATGTAATATTTTTGTTTAAATGCTGTGCCTCCCTTCCATTAGAAGCGATGTTTATTCCGGGCATTAATTTACAAAACACTTAATACCTTGTCAATAATGCTGACAAGATTAAGAAAAAAAATGGTGTATTCGTTTTGTATTATATGTAATTCAGATGTATACTATACAGTATTTTATACAGTACAGTACAGTAATAAAGTACTCGTTACTAATAATGCCGTTATTAACTTGATAAAAAGGACGATATAAAAAAAATTGGAAACCGTAGACCAATAAGACAAACAGCATCCCTACAGGAGGAAAGTAATGTAGGGAGATTTCATATCTCCCAAAATGTTCAACTCCATAATAGAAAATGTATTTAAGTAATTCTATTTGGAAGATAAAAATAAAACCCTAAATATTAGCGGGGATATGCGCAGTTACCTATATTTCACTCACGATATCACTTAGGTATATTCGATGATCCGGATGAAATGGCGGACTTTATCGACTGAAAACATTCAGTAAGAATAAGACTAAGAATATCTCAAAACGAAAATAATGATCAAGGAAAATATTTGGCACGAAAGAATGTATAATCTTCCATTGAAAAAAGGAGTCAGTTAAGCTTAACTTTGTCATAAAATAAAAATTAACATGGCAAAAAATAAAGACAATTTAATAGCAAAAATTGATCGCATAATCACTGTCTGGATCGCGTCTGGTAAATTGAGAATTACAAAAATTAGTTTATATTAACAATTTTCTCGTAAGGGAAGTCTTCGAACAGCCAGTGTTTACGTACGGAGACAATTACACTAACCAAACATTCTATGTATAAATTAAGAGTTGCCCAAAAGGCAATGAAGCGTCGAATGTAATCACGAATCGGAATCACATGGCCTGATAAAAACGCAATGAGGAGGGATAAGGCACCAAACGAGGGTTAGTGTTAAAAGTAAAAATGGACTAGCACTGCGAGAATGGATGAGGACAGGAAGACCAAGCGTGTTCTTAAATGACTCCATTGGACATAAAAGAGGCCTTAGGGAAAACCACCACACACACGGAAAGATGACATCCGGTAATTTGCTGGGTGGAAAGGAGTGGAGAAGGATGGGGTAAGCTTGTGCCCCGCAGGGGATATACAGGCCAACGATGATGATGATGAAGAAACTATTTTACGATTCTGTACATTAAACCCAGGCGATAAGGTATTACCGTAAAAATTACAAAATTAATATGTATCAAAGAAAAATAAAATGTTTCTCACGTAATATGTTAGCTTTTCGAAATATGACAATCTTTATTTTTTATCAATCAGAAATCTAGGATAAAAAAAAATTGATGCAGTGGAAATATTCATTAAAAGATTGTAATATTATATCAAATAAAAAAAAACTTTTCCTGACCATATATAACAATTTCTTACTTACTTACCATCACGCCGATTCCTCGCGAGGGCAAGGAGAGAGGATAGAGCGCCACACTCTTCTGTCCTGACAGACAATTCTCGCCTCATCCATCTTCTCATATAAGCTCGTGGCTTCTAACATCCATCTTTCAGTATTTGGTTTACCTGGTCGTGCCAAGTCTTCCGCGGACGTCCTCTATTCTGGTGTCATCAATACTTGCGTCAAATATCTTTCTTATCATTCTCTTCTCATTCATCCGTTACACAGAAATATATATTTTTTAATTTTCCTCACTATTGTTTCAGGTACCTATGTGTTGTAAGGTTATTTAAAAAAAAAGAAACAATGCCTTTATGGGAGAATAGGGCGTGATATTAATGTGTTTATAAAATAATTTTTATGGTGTTAAAGTTTCCACATACATTTAACACCTAAAGTAATTAATATTATAAACATTTTGTAAGGGAAAAATTATTCAAATAAAAAATTATCTAGAACTTAAAACAACTTAGATGCTAAAATACTATGAATGAATTATTATAAAATCTCTCAGATTTTATGTATCGATATGAGATTTCGTATTTTTTTCTCCGTGTATATATTTTTTTCATAATAATAATTATAATCATCCTACCAAATTTTCGTTTATAATTTTACCATAGAGAAAATAAGACATGTAGCAACAGCAACTAAAGCCAAACTCCTGTAACATCCTTATCAACTATCTTCCTCTATCAGCTTGGTTTTGTAAAACAATAGCACAACCATCTACCCCCAGAAGTGAGACGGACGGCAGGCTGTGGTTTGACGGTGACAGATCTCTACGTACGTTAGATATTGTTTTTTGGCGTGACATTCACATGAGAAATGTTTAAGGGAGAAAATAAATCATTATATTTGTGTTATATTCGTAAAACAAATTTGTATCTTTTCATTAATGACTTATTATTTGTCCTAGTTCATAATTATAATCAACAACTTCATTATTACAGCACGGTCATTATTATAATCAATACTGAAAAATAGTAGGTATAAGAGGAACGAGAATATTTAAAAAATATTAATGTTTACATTGTTAATAACAACAATTTTAAACAAAAATAAAGATATATAAAAATATATTTTATAACAAATTTAATTGGGTATAATATTTATCAATTTTAGTTACTAGATTTGTTTTTATTATTATTTTTTTAATAATATAATTTTAAAAACATTTGAATAATTTACGTGCGTATTTGGTTTAAGTTAGTTTATTTGACATTCTGATGAAGGAAATGGTATTTTACGAAGCCAGTTAGTATATTAAATTTAACTCATAAAGTGGTTAAAAACAAAGTTTTTAATAATTTATATTATATCTAACTCTATATATATTTTTTTAAATAAACATATGTGATACTTATATGATTAAATAATATTAGTATATTATACATTTATTTATCATACAGTAAAAAATATACTATATATTTAAAATATTATATTACAAACATGAACTTCAATCTTTTCTCCACGATAAAAGATTTAATTCAAATGATATGAAAATTCATTAGAATTAAAACATATACTTTTATCCATGCCCCAAATGAAATTAGGAATTCTTATAGTTGTTGTAGGTGTTTTTATTTGGTTTCCACACACACAACGTTTTATTTGTAAATATTGCGCAGAAGACATCCTTGACAATACTTAAATTAAAAAGAAATAGGTAACTTTTCTCACTTGAACCATTCCTATGTCAGGGTAAAATATAATTAAATAATCTTTTTTTTTGTTTTGTTAATAATTTCAAAATATATTTAATGTCTGAACTGTATATCCAAGTGCGTATTACAATAATATAACATGTACATGTATTTTTAGTACAAATTAAATGATTAGAAAGATTAACAGAAAAAAATCTGTTTATAAAAAAAATATTTCTAGTTAATAATAGTTATAATAGTTAAAAATAGTTCCTATCTGAAGAAACGTGTTAATCATTCCACAATAGTAACCGATTACGATTACGACAAATTTAGAATTTATATTTGTGTATTATTACAATTGATACATTTATAAAGATTACATAAATATGGACTCAATATATGATTCAATTTGGTAGAGATCAATCAGAAGCATCGCTGTCCAACATTCCAACATAATCACAATACAATACCTACACTAATAATTCACTTTGGTTTTACAACACACTCGCTAAATTTTAGTTTTTTTTTTCCATAGGTTGTTTTTATCGAATCTGTCGAATCTTTTCTTTCTAATTTTAATTAAATAAAACCACAATAGCACGAAAAAAACTGGCTACTTTAAACACAAATGGCAGTCTAGCAAAGTGGCCAGGACAATGCTGTATATATCAAGGGTGGAGTCCTACTACATCTAACACAATAAACTTCGAGTTTTATATTATAATATTTTATATTCACCTCTGTTACAACAAAAACATGCATGTCAATAAAGTCCAATAAATAAAGAAATGAAATAATTTCATTTTTAAAGCAATCAACTTTATGTTGCGTTGAATCTCAAATACCTTTGAATAAATCACCCTAGGAGACGCCAGAATCAAATTATTCAATCCATTTTATTAAATTTGGATAATTTTTATATATTTTTAAAGGGAACACATTTTTGTTGTGAAGTTGCATTTTTAAAATAAAATAATATTTAATATAAATTAAATTAATCGACTAGAAAGATATACAAAAAAATCTATATATAGAAAAAATATATAGTTGCTACCGGGATTTTTTCTTGTCGATTCATTTAATTTGTATTAAAAATACCACAGAACTACATTCTGAAAATGCAACTTCACAACAAAAATGTGTATTCATTAAAAGTTATTTCCTTTTTAAAACGCAAACTGTAAGGATACATCAGAGTATTTTCTAAATACAATCACAATATTTAATTCATCCAATAACATAATTAAAATAAAGTCTTTAGACTTAATAAACTAATAAAAAACATTAATTTCTCGAATGCTTAGTAAAGGATTTCCTCGTGTGGAGGGAAAGGGAAACCCAGGTGTCAGTCAAAGGGTTAAAATGACAAAGTGTCGCATGCGATAAGACTTACGTGATAGTCGGCGTGGGGCTGCCCTCGGCAGCACAGCTGATGTGTGCGTCCCCTCCCCTCTTCACGGACACCTCGGTGGGTGGAGGCGACACGATGCGGGGAGGTGAGGTGCCAATAGGGTCTGCATGGAAAAAAAATCACGTGATATGGGTTAGCTAAAAGCGTGACATTACATGACGTGGGCATTCACGTGCGCTCCTCTCCGTCATCACATTTCTGATAACACTTTTACACTGAATAAGTGGGGTTTGGTCTAGCGCCATACTTTAGAATGTCCGAGTGAGTGAGTTAAACTAATCACATTTGTCATTATATTTTGATCAAATATACGAGCGATTAGTTTTTTCTATGGCCGGCAGCTGATTGTATAAATCAATAGTAATATCTATTTATAAAACGCTAAAATTTGTATATATGTATGTATGTTATCACTTTCCAACTTTCACGTACTACATCGAAATTAGAAAAGTATTTATGGAAGACAAATCACTAATACAAGTGTTATACGTAATAAACTACGTGTATACATGGTGTAACAGACCTAGTCCACAATACATTATGAGTCGAAAATGTTCAAAAAATATGTGCAAATTTTGCACCGTCGCGGAAAATATTATTGTTTAAAATTAAAAAGTATCATGTTGACATGTCTACGTACCTACTTCGAAATAAATATATTATTTGCAAAATTTGTCTATTATTAATCTATATATTTGCATCAGGCTCTAAATTATGCGACCAAAAATAGTCTAACCGCTTGAAATTAGTTGACCTTTAATTTTTTGTATTCAATTTATAATATATAATCAATAAAATATTTAAATTATTCGAAATAATCGCATAATACGATTCGCATAATTACGACATGGTTGCGATTAGGCACATATCCCTTGAACATTTTCGACTTGTAATTTAGTCAGGTACCCATAATATATTGTGGACTAGGTCTGTTATACCCTGTATATGTATTACATTCACGTAGACTAACTTTGCATTTAAGATCACGTAACCATGTAAATAAATAAAAAATTATATCTTCGTGATTTTTTTGCTTTTGATTAAAAAAAAATCAGATTGTCAAACGCCAAAAATTTTCAAAATAAAATGATTAATGATTTTTACGTTGACATTTTTGATCTGGGTACTTTGTTTGGATATTATTGACGAATTTTGAATTGTTTATGAAGATATCTCAAAAAAAAAAAATTTGTAATTTAAATTTTTGTTATAAAACATCAGTGTAGAAAGTTATATTCGAAAATGTAATGTTTTTAAAAAGAGCAAATCAACATATATATCAACCTATAAAAAAAAATACAAATTAATGTATTATATGATACGAAAAATATAGAGATGTGTGCTATGAATACATGTCAAATAAACATTGTTACAATTTCTCAAACTAAGAGAACCCTTGTGCTATGTAAAAGATGACAAACTTAGTATTTTGTCCCCCGAGATGAAATCCGAACCCCCGACTACTAGTCGGTCACTGAGTTGCTATGTCTGGAATTTAGTGGTACTATAAGTGTCTGCGTCCGTAGTTAGAATACAATAATTAGATACTCTCTGATTAATTTTTACTTTACAGTTACGATTTTTACGCAGATGTTGGTAGCTAGAAAGAATGTTGTGAAAGTGACGATGTGTGCATTTTGTGGAAATCGTCTAGCTAATTCTGGTAATGTTAAGATTTTTGAGGGTATGATTGTTATCCAAGTACTAAAAATATATTGAAATCGACATTAACGTCCGTGTATGTTTCTATTTAAATCATCATCCGTGAAATAACAATATTTTTGTGGTATAAGATTTACTGAGTGTTTTTGAAATTTTATTTTAGTTTGATTATATTTAGATTCATACAATTTATTGTCACTAACGGAAATGGACAATAATTATTCAAGCGTGACACTTGAGGGAGTGCTGAGGTAAGTTTGGGTTGAGTGGATGTTGCAGGAAACCAGTAATACATTGTGTGACATTATAGTGTAATATTATATATACGTCTATATGTATGTAATAATACAACATAAATAATCAATTTAAAATATTTAAGACTTATAAGAAAGATAATTTAATCTAAATATATCAATAGATAGTCAAAAACCATTACATATAATTGTTATTTAAATAAATCAATTCAAAAATACAAAAAAAAAAAAAGTGAAAAATCAAGAAAACGACCAAATTCTGAATAATTGAATTGAGAAAGTTAAAAAAATAATGATCCGTTGGATCAAGTCCCTACAGATTCTATGATTCTATAAACCAAGGGGTTCGCAACGTGTCCCAGAAGACCAACGAGTTGGTCGTATTTTTATAATTAATTTCAATATACCTACTCTATTGACAAAATTATACTGTGAGTGTAAAATATACCTTGACGCCTTTTCATAATGAGAGAGAATTTGATATATTATCTTTGCGAAAATAATCGACTAATTTGTTTTATAAGCTACACCCTTATCAGATCCAGCTGTGCAAAAATAAATAACGTGGTGAAAATTTACGATGTAATTTTAATGACCTATTTAAAATAATTAGGTACTCTTGACTAGGAACGTGTAAATAAAAATTATATTATATATTATGCGAAAAGGGTTCATCAAATTTTGTAGTCAAGTTCACATTTCACGTTTTACAATTTGTTGTACGAGAACTGATAAATGAGTGAGAATACATTTTGTGAACATTATATGGTAACACTGCGACACAGGCAACGAGCACCGGAATATTTTCCCGAAGGACAAACCGTTAATGCGGTATTTTAGTTTGAGGTAATGAAACGGTTACGAGCGCAAGTTAGGCGTATCCAACCTAAATTATTTGTGAATGAAAGCTGGATATTGGATAAGAACAAAGTTTCAGCACACACAGCCATTATCGTTTTCTAAGAACTTTTTCGAATCACCGTATTGAAACACCAGTCTTATTTACCCGATCTGGCCGCCTCTGTCTGACCTTTTTTCATTCAAAATTAAGAAAAACTCGAACGTTAAGGGCGCGAGGGGAGGTGGAACAAAGTACGAGACATGCTCTAAACAGTCACACCGAGAAGGACTTTGAATACTGCTTCCTGCAACGGTAAAACTAAGAGGTAAGTCTTTAGAAAAGTTCTGTGTACCAAATAATGAAAAAAAATGTTCTGTAATATATTTTCCATGTACCTAATTCTCAGTCCTCATATCTATATAACGAAAACAATATTAATAATAATACGTGTATTGAACAAAATGTTAAATAATTAAACATCAAAGTCTGAAACATGAAAAATGTATTATATATCTGAATAAAAAACGAAATAAATACAAAAATTGTATAAGAAACTAAAAACAACCTACATGATTTTTAGAAATACAAAGTTTTGACGGGAAAATGTTCGTGAAAATGATTACAAAACAACCCCTTAGAAATACAACGTCAATAATTTCCTCCTTCAAAATATTGTATTGACAGATTTCAAACATCGAGGACTGTTTGACAGATTTCAAACATCAAGAAATAACGCCTGATAGACTTCAAACATTAATGTTTGACTATATCAAGAGCATGTTGAACATTTTTTGTTTCGTATTAAATAGTGATTTATTTTATTATTACAGCCTTTGCGTCTTACATTCACGATGTTACATTGATTTTTAATATACATATATCAAATAATAGTTCAGACAACATTATTATAAATAATTAGATAACAAAAAAAAGGAAAATATACATTTTTACGAAAAAAGACACGAAACATACATAAATTATAAGATTGTTAATAAATAGTAATCTATGTCAAAATAATTTATTCTGGGTTATTCTACCGTGGGTTGGTTTATGTCATAGCCAAATTTTTTGGCCACATTCCAGCGGACATCAACATAACGCATCATATCGTGTGACATATAATATCGGCTACGATAAAATGAGCCATGACTGAATTACGTAGAAGGATTTATATTGTTATTTGACGGCCGGAAAACCTTCGAGTGGGTAGGAATATTATGTTTTTCATTACATTTTTATTTAAGGATGAAAATTTGATAAAAAATGCTGACCGATTAATATTATTGAATCGGACTATATATTTATTATAGTATTCAGCTAGACTGTTATTTTAATCATTATTGTGATTGTGATTGTGTTATTGTTACTGTTTTTGTGATTGTGTTATTGTGACATGTGATTATGTTCGATTATAACGATGATTGATAATCGATTATTTGTAGTTCGGCCAGGAATCACAATTACTCTAAAAACAAAAACTTCAATAGTTAAATCCTAGTTACCAACCATAATTACGATCGAACGCATATCACACAATCAGTCATAGTAACGGTTTAGCTTATCACTAATTTATTATAATATTTATATGTCAGATTTCAATTAAAAATTAAGATAAATACCGATCGGTCGATTTAAAAAATCAGTTTTCTACATTCTGAAACTAAATTATGGCGCATTTTATCCTTTTGTGCATAACACAAATATAAAATTTTTAAGAAAATATCGATAAAGTAAATAAAATAGTTGTCATGAAATATAGTCAGGGCCCAAACCTTGACAATAAAATATTTGAGCACATGAAAAGTGAAATGTTATATTAATAGACTATTACAAGTAAATAAGAACGATTTATGTAATATTTGTTGATCATATAAACATTTAGTAACTTTTTTTTTTAGATATTTCTTATATTTGACATTTATTTTTAATTGAGTTTAATCAATGTTTGTTTTTCTATATAAATGTTTACCAACTTGGAAATTGAATATACACGACATGATCTCGTGGAAAACTTTCCTTGGATATTAGGTTTATTCGGGTTTGGTGTAGGTCTACCGGCAATCCAATTTGACATTCCCTCAATACAATAGTTTACTTCCTTGTGCTTAAGGCCTTCCTTCTTAACTGGGTTACAAAACTTGAAACGTCTACACAACCCTGCGATTCAAAAACCTTCAGGGTGAATGAGGTGTTCGAGACGATTTGAATACAGAATGAACAGCATCGAACCCACACGGAGCCGTGGGAGAAGTCCGCGCAACTTCCGGTGACATACATTTTTAGAAAAGTTTTTACTGATTATATATATGTATATATATATGAAAATACATTGGTGTACATATCTGATGAACAAGAAAATTGTTTTAAAAAAACCTTTCAATATTACAATGCACTAAAATTTTGTTATTATTACATAAATACTATGAAATGTTACGATTTCGAATATATCATATTATATCGCAGAGTTATTCGATTCATCATTAATGATTAAAGATTTAAAATTATATTTTTCAGGCCATGAAGTTGAAATCCGTTTTTATTTAAAAACATATAATATAAGGTTGTGCATAAATATCCGCCGCTATTTTCGTGACGTTTTGTTTTTTGGATTTTACGTCTAGTTGACATTTTTCATAATATGATTCTATAATAAGGTTAGGAAATTAAAATGCGCATCGAAAACCATACGCATATACGCCACATTATACTGTACCAATTTGAGAAAGGGTAAAAAGTCATTAAGTAATTTCGCGATCTCAACGATCTTTTCGGCGAAAGAACGATTAGCAAAATAACATGCCGAGAGTGGTTTGTTCGCTTTAAAGCTGGTGATATCAACTTAAAAGACTTTGATGACCAGTCCCTTCTGGCGGCTATGGAAGAGGACGAATGTTGCATCGCTAAAACACTGGCTGAGAACTTCAACATTGATCAGTTGGTTCATTGCTCGTCGATTGTCGGCAACATCAATCAGTCCATTGACCATTCAACCGGATGGATCCGGCACAATCTCTCAGACAACAACAATGCCGACTGAGTCCGAATTTTTACAGATTTGCTCTAGAGAAATGAGCACAATCCATTCCTCGATAAACTCATCAAAAGAGATGAGCCTTGGCTTCTCTACAAAATCGAGAAAAGTAAAAAAGCTTGCGTGTCAACCAGTCAAACTCTTAAGAGAATTCCTCGAACCACGGACGCGGTAGAAAGTGGCCCGAGAAATGTATGAACAAAAGGGGCCATTTTTCCGCGTCACAAAACATTCCGCCCGGCACCCCGCGCCACTGGATTTTCCACGCCACTGCGCCAACGGACCGCCGCGTGGAGGGGGTAGCGGGCCGCTGCGAGACTCCGCCCCCGCCGGCGCGCAGACTATGCCGCACATAATTTTTAGCATAACTAGTCGTAGAAAATTATTTGTAATGAAAATATGATATCAATAAAAAGAGAATGGAAGGGGCGATCGCCCGGCGATAATATTATGCACCTCAAAAATCATTTAGGCATCGAAAACGAGTTTTCCAAGTTTGAGGTGCGATAATTAATTCCCCGGGCCATCGCCCCGGATAAGACTTATCAGGCATCGCGAGGAGCAATAAAGACTATAAGATAAAATACTCGCGGTGCCTGAAAAAGTAAAATTGTAAAGAGGAGAGAAGAAATGCCGGAGAAATTCGGAGTCTGCCGTCAAGGCTGAGCATTGCAAGAAAGCTATGTGATGTGTCTGATGGGACTGGAATGGAATCATTCACTGGGAGATCGTCTCCAACGGCCACTGCTATTGGTGGAACGACAATGAAAAGCATCAGGAGTGACAAATCCTGGACAGAAATGGCTTAAGGAAGTACAACATCAACAGCGGCGTGTACCTGGTCTAGCTTGATCGCCTTTATGCTGTCATTTAACTGAAAAGACCGCGTAAAAATACCACGATAACGCTCGCCCTCATGTCGAACGCCGTGTAATCGAATCCCTCGAGAGCAAGAAATTGGATTTACTCCCCCATCGCCTTACTCTCCCACCAAGGCTCCGGACTACCATATTAACCGCTCTCTGAAAAATTGACAGGTTGGTAGTCTGACGATTTGGAGGAGTTGATGGAGGATGTCAAATCGTGGATTGACACAAAGAATCAGTGGTTCTTCGCCCACGGAATCGACCGTCTTCCAAGCAAATGGGAGGCAGTAATTGACGTTGATGGTGACTACTCCCCCGTATTATAATTGTACATAATATGTTTTGAATTTATTTTAGTTTTTTGGTTATGTTACAATATAATTTATCTCACAATATAATTTTTAAAAAAACGGCGGATAATTGTGCATCAACCTAATATATTTGAATTTTATTTTATTGAGGGATTTTGACAGTGTAAACTTATTATAACTAGCATAATAAATATTTAACATGTGATACTATTTATGAAAATCCTCAGAAATATTTAGGTACATAAGTTTGTTTAGGTGCAGAAGATAAATAAAAATAATAAAAGAGAGGTTGGGGAGGAGGTTGCAAGTATTAGAGAGCAAGATGTGTTTATAGGTAGAATGATTGGCCAACATTGAGATTGTGGTGGTTAATAAAAATAATCTTTTAAGTATATTAAGGCTAAAACTAATTGATTATGGTTGCTAATAAAAAGAACCCTTTAAGCGTAGTCAGGTAAAAAGTCAATTTCTGTAAATTTCTCATTATGGTATTTGCATGAATGAATTTTGTATGTAAGATGTTCAACTTCTAGGATGCAGAAGAGTGCAGATTGCCAGGTCGATCTAGATAATATATGGAGAGATATTAATTCTAATTGGCTGGGACAGTTAATATGGCCTTGCAGGATTTTGAAGATAAGTATTTGGTCAGCACGTGTTCTTCAATGTTCTAGGGTTTTCATATTGTGGAAGTTTGCTGCATATAAATCTAACATTAAGATATCGAAGAAACCTATTTTGTATTCGTTCTAACCTCGCAATATATGTAATCTGCGATGGGTTCCAGATTTGAGATGCGTACAAATGCGTAACACAGTATTTTGAGGCAATATGGATTTTTAAAGTATTTGCAGGTTCGAAGTATAAATCCTAACATTCTATAGGCCTTGGTGGTAATTTTGTCAATGTGATTTTTGAAAATAAGTTTGCAATTGTTACGTTGCGCCAATTATCTAATTACCGACAGCGCCAATGTTACTTACTTGTCTTCTATGTACGTCTTCAGTGTATACCTCGTAATATGAAGGTCCAAGAAATAGACTTTGTAACAATTATACATTTATTACAATACGATACAATTTAGTACAAGGTATATCACTAGTATAGGTCAAACGATTAAGCCGCGAGCCGCCCTTTATAGCCTCGCACGCACGCACGCTGGCGGTGCGGCACTCACACACACTCACACACATAACCATACAATTCCAAGGACATCACAGCTATCGAGGATTATTCCTAGGTCTTTAACGCTTTTATTTTATAGCTGAGTGCTGTTTATTGTGTAAGTAAAATTAATGTTGTTAAATTTTTTTGAGAATGTTATTTGAAAACATTTTTTTGCATTCAGGTGGAGTTTGTTCACCTTACAGCAGGCTGCAACGCGGGTGATATCATTTTAGATTTTATGACAGTTATCTAGGGACAGTTACCTATCATTTTGGCAAAGATCTTCATATCATCCGCGTAAAGTAGAAAGTTGGAAAATTAAAAGCATGTGTATATAGTGTTGTATCCATATATATATTTTTTTTCGTACTATACGAATAATTAAACCTCCCCTAAATAACAAATGTAAAAAAATAATATAAAGCATATCAACTCTCAACTCTTCAACGCATGTACCTAGTATCCGCAAATAGACAAATATTTATCCCATTTCCGTAGTGACTTCCTGTCAGGTGCACACTCATTAGAAATCTATTTTTTATTCTATTTTTAAAATAATATTTTACTGACTAAATTCATTTAATAAATTAAACTCTCTGGAAATCGCGAGCGACACTATCTCCGAATTTGAATTATTATTGGGCATTTTTATAGAATTCACACGCGTCTGTCTTGCATGCATTGCTTAAAGTGCATTATTTCGTACTACTGACGTTATTAGCTAACTTGGTGACACGTGTAACCCACCACTATCAAAACCTAGAAGAAACAGAGTCAGATTAAATAGACGACACAGCAATCACTCCATCCATTCTTGAGTTCACTCCGGAACTGTAAACAGTGTCAAAAAAAATTTTCCCCGGCCGCTTCGGTCAGGGAGAAGTTCAAAAGTTATATTATCTGATGTATCAATTGTACATACAATCCAAATTGTTCGCTTACGATCTAAATTCCATCAAATAAGAGTCGGTGTTAGAATAAAGTATCTACCACTTTCAGGTATTTTAAGATCCAAATCAGGATCAACAAACATTGTTTAATGCTTTGAAATAAAAAACCAAACGTGATGGCCAATCCATGAAAATAAATATTCTTTACGGGACCTATCTTGAAAGGATAACAACCAGAATGGTAATACTCAAATCTTCACTTCCCATTAACCAAGCAAAATCAGTGTACCATCTCGTTCGAAAACTATTTATTATGGACTAAAACGGATTCCATTATCCAAAAATAATGAACAGTGCATTTGGAAAATTAGAATCATATATTCTGATTAACAGAATTAAAACCATTAAAATAAAACACTTACCAAAAAATAAACATAACCAGAAGGTATACAAATTATTGAAAAAACAAAATCATTGAACAATCATGTCAATTAATAAATAAAATTTAACAAACCAAAATATCCAGTGCAAATTCTAGTAAATTCAGTTTTTCCAGTAATATGCTGCTGTCATCGCCGTAAGTATAAAAACAAAACGTCTTCCAAAGTACATTCTGCTGCTGTTAACTCGTCAAACCAGGCAAATTCTCAGCCGAATATTCGATATTTTAAAATAAAAACCAATAGATCCCCTTCAGCCTTTCACCAAATTAATTATTAGACATTTCGCCCTATATTTCTCAACAAAAACTCTTTTAAATCAAGGAAAACATAATAGAATAATCTAGTTGTAAGTATCTAACTGAAATCAACTTAGTTTTTATACCATACTATTCCATTATGTAGAAATTCTGACGTCACCATATTATTTTATGTACCATTTCATAGGCTCATTATTTTCGCTGTGAATTTAATTTCTTCCATTTTATTATACTATATTCATCGGGTTGTATGACCTAATTCTCTAAGCCCATAGAATGTTTGAAAATTATGGGATAAAATATACATGTTTTTATTTTACCACTAAAGTCAATGTTTTATTTATTAGATCATGCATACACTGACATAAGTAGAATCCCCTTAAAACCTGAGACAAATAGTCCTGTCTTTATCAAAGCTGCCAGCCAAGAAAAGGTAAGATCTCATAAGAAAGTGAATAAGAACAAAAACCATTCGCGTCAATATCATTAATATAGATTATAAATAGAAGTGGACCTAGCAAACTCCCTTGAGGATCTCCGGATGAGATGCGCGCCCAATCTGATTTAAAACCGCCGATGACCACCGCTTGGTTTCTGTTACTGATGAAGGAGATAAGCTATCTTAGTGAGTCTCCATGGATTCCTATTTTTATCAACATATCAATTAATATTTGATGGTCGACTTTATCAAATGCTTTTCTGTAATCTGTATAAAGTGCATGCGCATAAAAATAAATAAAAAATTTATGTTCGTGTGCGTTCCAATCCTTACAATAAAATAAGTGTATAATTAAAACGACAAAATTTCTAGATATAGTCAGTATTTCAGAAAGACTAAATTTATTTTGGTTCACCATAAAAATAATTATTTGGTGTTTTTCAAGAATAATTTTCCGACATAGGTTTAAGAGGATATAATATCTCAGAAAAATATAAATTACTCAGAACCTTTGTATTTTTAAATTGGTTGCTAGAAAAAAACCTAAATTTCGAATTTATAATGAGATATGAATCTCTTTTGGCATGTAAAATATATAACTTCTTAGAATGCTTCTAGAAAATTTTCTCCATGAAACGTGTTTACTTCAAACAAAAAATAATATTGGATTTTTTGATAAAGTTAACATTTTTAAGGTTTTTAAAAAAACAACTATTATGTTTGCTCTTTGTGATCATTGTTATTAAATCAAAATAGAAGTAAAAATTGTATTTTTATTTGTATTCTTACAAATTTATTTATTAATATTTTTTTTTTAAGGGTCGTTAACCTTTTTATTTTGCATTTTTAAAATACTTAATTAAAATACTAAATTAAGTGTACCAATGGTATTATATATTGATAGACTGAGATCACAGCTGCCGCTTCTATAGTAACAAATAAATTTTATTTTAGTGTCAATCATTGAGGCTTTTAATATAATAATCTTCCAGTGCATATATAGTTAGTCACGCCAAGTATTTCGCAGATATTCTCTGGTATTTATGGTGCCATCAACACTAGAACCGTATACCGTTAGTGCTCAGCAAACCAAAGAGATCTCAATGAAACTGATGAATACAATAATGAGACCAATCTTGTCCTCTCAAACGTCAAACGGTGATTTTGAAAATATCTTCTGATATAAATTGCAACTGTCTGCGATTTATCTCAACATGATTTAAGATAAAGGAAGTACATATGTCATCGTATTTTTTTCGATGTTGCAAAGTTCTATAATACTGTGCAAATTTCAGCAATTTATTGTCATTACTGCTTACGATATTATATAAATAAAAATTATTTTATAAATTACCAATGACTTCCAAATTGACAGGAGAACTCCGCCTTCTCTCGTTGGTCAGCATGTTCTCCGTAGAGCATGCGTACCGAGAATGCGCGTCCGCAAGTTGCACGTCGCGCACGTGCAGTGTGTTGCCAGTCACCACGTATTTAGCACCTGTAAATAAATAAGTAATTATTCTGGTTCATGAATACAAAAATCTTCAACATAGAATATGTTTAATATAAATTATGTATATCTTTATTTTTACCAGTTTTATGAGTTAAATTTAATTTACCAATAGGTTTCGGAAAATACTAAAATGAATACCCACAATGTAAAGTTTGCAGTATTAAATATTAAAAATGAACATGTTCTTAGAACATGTTTATTTAGAGGATAGGTAATCCAGTAAAATTGGTCACAAAAACTGCGATAGAAAATTTGGTAATATTTTTATAAAGTTTCATTTCTACACTGTGTTTCATTTTCACCTTTGCTGGCACCAGGATCGATAAGTATCAGGCGCAACTAAACCGTTTTGAATTCAACAAATGTTAATGGGGTAAATATTGACCCGTTATCTCTCATATACTAAGTGAGTGCTTTACTGTATAGCTATTCCTCAGTTAAACTGTGGTTTCAAATTATGTATATGTAATGCTGATTTTTTTGTGCTAGAACTTAACGAATTGATTTATATTTCGATATATTTTATTAATTATACATTCTTTAAGAGAAAAATTCAATACTTATTCATCTTTTCGTGTTTTTTACAAAATCTGAGTTCTTATTATTATTTTATGTCGGAAAATGTCCTTTTAGACTTTTTTAACAATAACTTAGATAAAACTTTCGTACTTATATAAAACGAATAAACTGAATATTATTTGAAATAAGTAAGACAATATAGGCATTAAGTAAAAGACCGCAATCATTAAATTAGTTTTCACTGAGCCAGAAAACTTTATATTTACGAAAAATTCATATAAATACAGAATTTGTTTTCTTATGAGTCAGAAGTCAAGATTACGAAGATAAATTACGAAAATGTTGAAAAATAATTGAGTTATATAAACCATTATATTTGTATTACATTTTTTAGTTGATTGATGATGGTTTGAAAATGCGTCGTATTCGTATACATAAGCAATTAGTTAATATATTGTATTAACTTAAGTTTTTCAAGCATCAACTACTATTTAAAATAAAGTTTTGTAACGAAAATACTGTAATTAATTACTAAATTATATTTTTATATGTCCGATATAAGTGTATTTTTAATATGGTTGAGTCAGTGATGTAACACAAAGAATAATGCTGTTTTGTGACAAAGATGCTGAATACTGGGGAGTCACGCGCAATAATGGTTCATATATATATACATATATATATATATATTAAATAAACGAGCTGCTGCATGGCAGTAGAGCTTCTGATCATCTACGCAGCAACTCAATTGATAAGAATTACATATAAAATAATTCTCATAAGTAAAAAAAAAACGAATGATTTTTTTAATGACACCCGTCGCACTTTAGACTTTGAAAATCATAAAAAAAATAATTGGACAAAAACAAAATTTCAGAATACACGAATATTATTGACAGAAATAAATTACACGATTGATCGAAATGAATAGAATAAGGTAAACACTCCGATTAAACGAGAAATGAGTTCTGTGAATGTGACTGAATAATATATAAACTGTATTCATTGGGAATTGAACTAAAACCACAATATATGGAAATATTGTTGAGAAGTTCACTTCAATTATAAAATATATTTATTTTATCGATTTAGAAGTATTTTTTTAAATGTAGAATCATCCTTGGTTTGCACGAAGTTAAAGGGTTTACAGAAATGAAAATAATCTAAATGCTTTTGAAATTTAAAACATTTATTGAACACATTATTTTATGAATGTGGTTGGCTTTGAATCTTTAATTATTGAGTGAAATGCGTGATATTCTCAATTGTTCAGGTAGAATTAAAGCCATCTACGATATTCTCATGATTATTTAGTTGTTCAACTAGAGTTAAAATCATCTCCAATATGCTCTTGTGGATTGTAATATGTTCATGTATTATTATAAAGTTGGTTATCTTATAGTAGTATCTAAGAGACAAAAAAGTCTCAATAATCAGCCAGGGTCACATGGCAAAGATTGGCGGACGATAGAAAAATAGTAGAGCCTAGGGAAGGCTTTCATCCAGCAGCAAATTGATAACGGCTGACAAAGATGGTGATAACATTTGTTATTTATATTCATTATTTGATAAATAACGACAAAATAAAATTAAAATAGTTTAAATGGGACAGTAGCAGAAAAGCTAGCCCAAGATCAGAGACTCGTTGAAAATTACAAATGCGTTTCCGTCTCGCATTTTCGTTATCCATCGGTTTTATAATTTATTGAAAAAAAATGTAGGTATCGTTAAGGAGTTCTCACATCACAAAAGTACTAGGCGGAGTAGTTCTGCTCCCTTCATAATAATGCTCGCCACATTCATAAATATGTCAACCTCCGTACGAACGCTTATTTATTTCTCTACATAATAAAAATGCCGATAAGTTATTTCTGTATAATTTGAAATCATAGGTGACATCACAAAAACAATTTAACCCGATTCTGCATAAAAATAATTAAGTATGTATTTCACGCGTACTACAGAATATTATATTTACGAAATTGCGGGCTCGCCGAGACGCTTATCTGACAAAAAACATTATTTTTGAAAATGTAAAACAATCGAAAGCGTAGTTATAGAAACAATAGGGCACGCCCTTTGCATTCCGGGAGTCAGCTACGGTCCGTTACTCACTGAGTGTTTACGTTGTTCGTACTTTTTCGAAGTGTCAAAGTAGATAGCACTGCATTTGTAAAAGTAATGTCAGACGGTAAAGTCGCGTGTAGAGAACTCGTAGTCTCTAAGGCATTGGAAAACGGGACTCGATATGTAAAAGAATACAAAGTTCAAGCGAGCGTAGGTAAACTTTGGACGTTTCGTAATTCAAAAAAGAAACAAAAATTGGATGAGGCAATAGATTGTTTTCAGATTGACCGTTCCAACCATAGATAAGAGAAATAATAGATGAGAAGCTTAAACCATGTATGGCTTGAGAAACGTAAAACAGAGCAGTCGTGATTTCTTTGTGAACTCAGGTGGAGTGGACTAGGGAGAGGGGGACCCAGAGACCCGGGGGCATCCAGGCTATAATTCCAATAATATCGCCACACAGCGGTAAATCGTATATTAACGCATCAGACATGGACGGCCATATTTCTAATTACGATGAAAGCACAGATAGCAAAAAATCGTCTTATAAACTATTGATTTGATGTCCAGATAAAAGAGTTATTAAATTAATTGGGGCTAACTTGACATTATTAGCGGAAGTAGACGATGTCTGTCAATCGATGACTTTATATCTAGTATTCCAATGTCCACATACAAATATAATACAAAGCTACTCGTGGCGTGGCGTCGCGTCGATATTCAATAAATTATGGATTAATACAGAATGAATATTATGTTCCAGGCCGATGTTGTTTTTGAATAACTAGGAAACAAAAAATATTTTTTTAATTTGGTTTTTATTATTCAATTATTTTGTTTATCACTATTCCGTATGGAATATGACATTGACCAATTGGCCGCTTGTAGCAGCGGCACACACGCGTGCTCTTTTAACTAAACTATTCATAACAATCTCACACACTTCGCGTGTTATTTCAGAAATTTCATTTCAAATATTGTCCTATATCATCGTAATTATTGTTGGCTTATTGGTGTAGATATTTTCTTTTAAGTACTTCCACAGAAAATAGTTGGGAGCCGTCAAATCGGGTGATCTAGGAGGCCTGTCGATATCACCACTTTTTGACATTATGTGGCCGGTAAAAAATTCTTGCAAAATTTCAAGCGTAGCTAGAGCTGTGGTACCGTACAGTTGAAACTACTATGTTGTTGACCCAATCGCCCCAATTCAGCCACCAATAAGTTTTCTAACATGTGACAATAGCAATCACCATTAATGGATACAGCATTACCATTATTATTGAGATAAAATGTTTTTATAACTTTAACAAGTTGTTGAGTCATTAAATGCTTTATAATAAATTGTAATTAATGATTCTTTATGATTATCAAATGCGAACCGAAAAATATTTATTAAACCAAAATGGCAGCTAAATAAAATCGGCCTGGAACATAATATTCATCCTGTAGCTGTCCCAAGAATTACGTGCACAGGTCTTGCGTATCTAATATTATTAGTTAATGCATTTCTTACCCAAAATATTCCTAAGCCAAAACGTATTGTTATAGTAATATTAAAATTTTGATTGAAATTATATTAATTTTAATGCTCCATTAGAGTTTAGTTCTAAGCCTACATTTTCCGAAAAGTTAGTGCCTTATTTTAATATATCATGTAAAATGTGATGTGATAATAAATAATCTCTGAATTTCGATGGAGGATAAGTCGAGATTCCTCTCAATTGTTAGGTATTTTCCAAAACACATTTTTTAATATACAGACTGATCAATTCATTCAATTAATTCTTTCGTGAATTAAATATTAGAGAAGTCAGGGGTTCAACCTCCATCTCGCGAGACAATCTAGTTAGATTTTTCGTAGGACTAAGAATATCGATGGCACATGTTTCAATGTTCGTTTTACTATTTTTTTAAAAAATACTCTTAGATTTAGAAATGGTAGATAAATAGTCACCACTTTGTGATAAAATTTTAATAAAATATATTTGTCGGTATGGTGAAATGGTCTACCGAGCTGTGCTTACAAAAATACAAATTATTTTTAACAGTTTTCATAAATGCTGAATTTGTATCTTTTCAGCCTTGCTATTGTATACTCTTAGTACGTTGTCAGTCTTTCAATAATAGAAAACTAAAATCAATTCTACAAAATACAATCTTGCGAAAATATATTCCCGACTAATGTTTTATAAATTATTTTCACGTCATTATCACTGAATTGTGCTGATACTATTTCACTATTATTATCATCATCGATCCTCTATTTTCCGTTTTATTATGATTTGTTCACTCACTGTTTGTTTATTATGATTTGTTCACCCGCCGTTTCAACTCACGACAAATCACAATCACCTAATCCACATTCATAGACCTTCTCGCGCGTATTTTCCGATTGTTTCTAACATCACTATATTTCAAATGATTTACCAGATCAGACAAGATTTTTGGCGGACATCCTCAGTTTCTGGCGCTTCCTGTGACTTATATATTTTTTACCACCTTCCACTCACCTACTCATATATTTTACATGTCTTGACTATCTATGTATCACTTTCTTAATTTTTTAAACTAACGCTGCAGTATTCAGTCCGCAATCATATCGTAAATAGACAAAATAATTATTTGTAATTTATTTCAATTATATAGGTAATTATTTCCACATTCTTTTTTTTTTAAATACGCTAACTATCTTTAGTCAGTTAATATTCATTGTAAGTGAATAATAATATTGTATAATCAAAAATTGTAATTATATTTATAAAACAATACACAAAGTTAAATATAAATACAATTTTAAATTATATCTAACCACAAACATCAACAATATTATATTTTCAATTTGCTTGCAATTTTAGAGATAAACTTCTAAAATTTACCAACAATATTTCTTGTAGCAATTAAGATAATTCTATATATAAAATAATATTTTGCATTGTCTGTTCACCTGTGTATAAGAATACGAAAATGTGTCAGGTAAATTAAACAGTTTTGTGAAATAATATTCACATTGTCCATATTTTTCAATTCTTTAACACCATTCGTTGGAAATTGTAAAGATAAAATATATTTTGTCACGCTAAGGGATCAGTTTTATGCATGAAATGATGAGTTCAATAATATTCAAAAACCATGTATGGGAAAAGTCATCTTTATACGAGTAGAATGGAATAAAAGTTGTAGGTTTAGCCAATACATTTAACGATTCCTTTTATAAAATAGTAGATAAGGTATGGAAGAAAGATTTTTACGAAAGACCATAAAACTGTCTTAATGCGTGCTCATTCTCTTTTTATTACCATAATCTGGTAATAAAAATGGGATGAGCATCCTGGCGCCATCGATGTTCGTTTGACGTAAAATTAATAATTTCTTGTAAAGCTGGTAGCTGCCATCATAACTTAGCGGTATCTTTTATAAAGTAAGGAAAAAATTATCACAAGATGCTTGCAGCATAATCCATTATATAATATTTTAGTAGCTCTCTGCGAGAATAACTCACCACTGTAAAATAATATACCATTAACTAATCGAATAATCGAAGCTCTTGTACAATAATAATATCCTCGTTTAAAATACTCACATATCGATTGCTTAGTGTCTATTCAGTGTAACTCATTCAAATATTTAAGAAACATTAAAATATTTGAGAATTGAAGAAAAATACACAATTAGTATTATTTTTACTTTAATAATTAAAAATAGGTAGATACAAATAGTTTATTAATTCATACACAGAATAAATTTTTTGAACAAATTAATACAAGAAGTATTATTTTGGAACTATAAAGAAAATAAAATAATTGCAATTATATTGTATGTACACACAAAAATAGTTATTATAAAGGTTTGTGTAATAATTTATTTAATTCTACTATGAAAAATATAGATAAGAATAACACATATAATAAAAACAGTATTATTGATAATTTGCTTATTGTTTCTTAAATTGTTGTAATTTTCATAGGTACGACAAAGAGTACTGTTGAAATCGATGAAATATAGAAAAATATTTAATATTTAAAAAAATTGAATAATAATTGTATTAATTGTAAAAAAATCTACAGAATATAAGTTCAAAATTTGTTATAAACGTAATCAATTAATATACGAGGGGCAAGTAAAAAATAAGGTTCCTACATTTTTTTTCAGGTATAAGGTATTTTTTATTGCAATAAATAAGTAAACCATCTGAAAGCTTGTACTTTATTCTATTTTTCTACATAGTCTCCTGATTTTTCTATGCATTTTTCCTGACGAGTTATCCACTTCTGAAAACCCGCTTCGAAGAATTCCGCCGCTAGGCCGCCGATGAACTTGGTGACCGCTTCTTTCACCTCTTCATCTGTATTGAAGCGTTGTCCACCCAAGTGTTGCTTCAATTTCGGAAACAAGTGGAAGTCGCTGGGAGCAAGATCAGGGCTGTAGGGGGCATGGTCAAGCAATTTCCAGCCGAATTTGTCCAGTAGGGCGGTGGTCTGTCGAGAGACATGCGGGCGAGCGTTGTCGAGGTGCAGCCTAACGCCCTTGGTCAGCCTTCCTCTCCGGCGATTTTGGATGGCTCTTTTGAGTTTTGTCAATGTCTCGCAGTACCTGTCTGAATTGATGGTGGTCCCTTTAGGCATAAACTCGGTCAGCAAGACGCCTTTTCGGTCCCAAAACACCGTAGCCATCACTTTCCCTGCGGAAAGCGTCTGCTTAAACTTTTTCGGCCTAGGCGATTCAGGATGGCGCCATTGTTTGGACTGTTCTTTTGTTTCTGGAGTGACGTAGTGACACCACGTTTCATCTCCCGTAATAATGGAGTCCAAGAATTCTTCGGTATTCTCGGCGCATTCTCGAAGAAACCCCTCGGCACACTTGACACGATTGTCTTTGTGGGTTTCTGAAAGCATGTGTGGGACCCACCGCGCGCACACCTTGCGATAACCAAGTTTATCGGTCAAAATGTTGTCGATGGTTTTTTCACAAACCTCAGGAACCTGGACAGCAAGCTCCCGAAGCGTTACTCTCCGATCTTCGAGGAGAATGCGCTCAATCTTCGCCACGACTTCGTCCGACACCGATGGCCTCCCACTCCTTTGCTCGTCGTGGACGTCTGTGCGTCCTTCGGAGAACTCCCTGCACCATTTGCGGACGTGTTGGACGCTGATGCAAGCTGTGCCATAAACTTCTTCCAACTGTCGATGAATTTCAACAGGTTTAAGCTTCTTCGCGTTTAAAAATCGAATCACCGAACGGATTTCACACCTGGCGGTAACGGCGATGGCGGGTTCCATAGCGGATGGCTGTCAGGCCTTTACTGAGCGTCGCAGCGTTTGCTCCCGGTAGTGGGGATGTAGTTAAGGGACCAACAATCAAGGCGGTGTTGCCGGATTTCGCCTAGCATCTCGCGTGGCGAGTGTACAGCGTAAGGAACCTTATTTTTTACTTGGCCCTCGTAGCATTTCCTCGAATGGGAAAACGTCCAAGTTCGAATCTCAGTAGCAATCAAAAAAAATTTTTCCGTATATCTTTTTAATTAATTAATTTAATTTGTATTAAAAAAAGCACAGAACTATGTTCTGAAATTTCATAACAAAAATGTGTTTTCATTAAAAATTGATTATTATTCAAAAATTTATGTTTTTTTTTGGTGGTGTTTTGTATGTTTTATGGTGTTTGTATACATATAAACCTACGATTGTGCCAATAATTAATTACGTACGAAGTCTGACGAATCACATTCGATAATAGCAGACCTTTATAGTTGAATTAGCTTTTTGAACTCAATATCCTGTTCAAGCTTTAACATTTACAGCTTCAAATGAAATCAAAGAAGATTAAATTTGACGGTCAAATCGATTGAAATCCATCACAATGGTTACTTGTTCTATGCAATTTTTTACAAATATATAATATTTAGAACATAAAAATATTAAAATTAAAACATAAAAATATCAAAATTAAAATATGAAAATATTAACTTTAAAATATTAAAATTAAAACAAAATATTAAAATTAAAACATAAATATACTTAGTAAGCCTTAAATGCGTTGACACATATTTACAAGTATGCAATGTTTATAAATCCAATTTTTCACGCAATAATTTTAAAGTCCCATGTTTTATCGAAAAAAAACCAGAAAGCTTGTTAGTTAGATGAAAGGTAACCTTTAGGAGCATTAAACATTTTAAAAGGATGCGATGTAAACATTCAAACAAATTTCCCAAATGTATTCTAATCGTACACGAATCGGTGGATTAATTTGATTCGGCCATTCCAGTATTACCTTTAGTATGAGAAATGGTATAAATAATACAAAAAATAATCAAAATAAACGCTTTCGATGACATGATTAATGTGTGTCTACAAAATAAATACTAATTCAATCAATCAACCGTCTACATCATATCTAGAACATTCATCTTCAACTTACGATAATTAATTTTCTCACCGTTCAAGTGTAAGTTCACGTATACTATATTATGTTCACTATCTTAAATCATAATATATTTTTACTTATATAAAAATTTATAATAACTCCTTGTGAACAATAAATCTACTTTAAAATCAATGTATTTTATCCACGTTTTGCAATGAAATTTGTTAGCCTCGTCCATACACGCGTAATTGTATCGTTATTTTGTATTATTGTATCATTATATTGCTGCATCATTTTCATTACATTTTACTTGACATTTACGACTTAGTTTTGGGTGAACTCAAATTACGAGTGAAAATCAGTCAAAATATTACATTTTCTCTTTAAGACAATATACAATGATATATTTCTGAATGTCCGTTATTTGTCTATATGTACATGCACGCGATGCCCGGTGAGATAAAAGGTTCTAAGGGCGCAGTAAAATGCACATTAGAAGTATCTTTTCACGAAGGATAAGATAACCCTATAACACGGAGAATAAAATAGGTGAGTGAGGTAAGTGAGATGGTCTTAGTAGTTGCAATAGGCTGCGGGGTGGGGTCTCGGAGGTGGATTATTTACTAACCATGCAACGACGAATGTATCAGCTAGTACAATGATGAAAGATTAGACTTTATAAGATGTAAATATGAAACTTTTTTTTTGAGTTTATATGACTGGTAAATGCCGTGCCGTTATGTTGTTACCAATGTATTTGAACTGTTGATGCGATGCTGTCAAATGTCATGACTGACATTTTTTCTTTCACCTCTTCCGGTAGTACGATTAATTGGTTCGATCATATATTCATTGTACCTGTAATTATAAAGTAAAAGGTAAATGTAAAAAGCAAACTTTTTAAGAGAAACAAAAAAAATAGTTATAAAAAAAAATACTGATTATTTTTTATATTATTACTGAAATATTAGTTAAAACATATGTTGTCTGACATTAAATACACGTGCTGATAATAAAATTTGATTGATGATATTTTCCTGCAAATTTTGATACTAAAATTTATTTTACGGTAATTTGTCAGTTACGAGGTATCACATCTTACATGACTAAATATTATGATTGTATTTGTGTGATTAACAAGTTTTATATTTTCAAATAACTCTTGTATTATTGATCATGTTTTTGTATCTGATAGTAATGTTAATATTTTGATAAAAACATTATTTTTAAATTCGTATAGGTACAACACCTATATAAGTTTTAATAGGTGCCCATATAAAAATACATTTAGACAAAAGCATAATGTTTTTTTTACTCTGAAATTATCACTTTCATCTTAGGTATACTTACTGTTTGAACAAATTATATGTATCACTTAAAAAAAAAAAAAAAATATATATATATATATAATTACCATCGGAACTTTCGCCGGAAGAATGACTTATAAATTACATTACGGTAACCATTTATGTTCTCTTAGAATTATAGAACTTGTATGTTATTATTTATATTATATTCAACGATACTAACTACCTATATATTTTTTCGATACACATTTTTTTTTGTTAAACCTTCTAAGAGATTTACATATTTTGTTTTAATTCTAATATATACTACTTTGACGGAGACAAAATTGAAGTTGATAAATAAATAAATATTTATTTTAATGAATAAAAATTGTTGTTTCTTTTTAATATAATATATAATTGCCGCTTCACAATATTCACAATATATAAAACACAATATAATATAATATCACAATATATAAACAATGTTTGTTTATTAAATGATTAAAATCTTAATAATATTTTGAATAAATAAATATATATTTCAGTTTGACCAAAAATTGAAAATAATATATACTACATTTAATTGGCTATTTAAAAAAAATGTTTATCAACTTAGTAGTTTATTAAATACTAATTAAATGTATTAATTATAAAGATATAGATATAAAATTAATTTTATCGAAAAATATTACTGTTGCTATCGGAATTCGAACCTGGATCACTTTCCAATCCGGGGAAGGTGACCAACTATGCTACAGCATACAGTACTTTTGACGACAAATTTTCGAACCCATATGTTACACTTTTCAAAGCAATGTACCTATCGTTCCATTATTCGAAAGCCATCTACTTTATTTTTACGGAATATAAAATGCCTTTGAGTAAACCGATAGGTGAAAAATAAATTAATACAAATAAAATTAATCAACTTGAATAAATACTAGTATTTAAAACATCACAGATCTATGTTCTGAATAATTACAACTTCACAATAAGAATGTGTTCTCCTTAATAATAATATTTTCCGTAACGGTTCAGTTTTTGCACATATTCTATAAACGTTTTCGACTCGTAATTTAGTCAGGTATCCACCCTTAAAATATTGTGGACTAGGTCTGTTATACCCTGTGTGCTTAAGTTCTAGATAGCCAATTCTAATTTAATTATGCACACACATAGTAAGGGAATTTCAGAAAATTATATATTATTTACTCATGTGTATTAATAATTTTATTATTTCTTGGTCGTGTGCGTTTTTATTTTGAAAAAAAGTCTATTTTAATTTTATAATGTTAAGATAACTTCGATAGATTAAAGATGGTGCTTATAATGTATAGTAGAGTCTTGCCTAATTGGGGCCGTGGTATATTAGAATTGGGAAATTTTAGGATTAATCGGATCTTAGAATGTTATCAATCAAACTGAACAATCAATCTTACGAGTCACGTCTTGAAAATCTTCTAAAAGATTATTCACGCGAGAATCTACGCAGATATAGAGAAAGGTATCAGTGATAACTCTGTTTATTAACTTATTTATTGGAAATAACATAGATATTAATATTAGGGCATTGGACGTAAAAAAAAATGGTGAAAAAAAAATTAATACAAATTAAATTTATTAACTGTATATCTTTATAGATGATTAATTTAATTTGTATTAAAAATATCACAGGACTATTTTATAAAAAATGCAACATCACAAAAAAACGTGTTCTCTTTAAAAATTAACATCCTTACATATTTCACATGGATAGACGAGAGGAAAAAATAATAGTACATATACTATATTAAAAAAGTTATGAAAATAAAAACAAAGGCAAGATAAAATCATTTACGCATTGTATCGAAGAGTATTGTTAATTAGGTTTTTAAATAGTGGTAATGAAACAGCACATATATCAATATCTGTGAACAAATCATTGTAAGCCTGGCACACTCTCACTATAGGAGAGAGAGGATTTGACTACACAAGAAATAAGACCCAATCCTAAGAAATAAAAAGATGAATTGAAATCTGTAAAAGCACATTTACCAAAATAAATAAAATGCTATGCAATTGTAACCCAACACTAAAGCTGCGAGTGAGAATCGTTTGATGTCATCTTTTTTCTATTCTTTTGGATCCTGAATTTGCTGCTTATGAATAATATTGAAACCGTAGAAATATGGATATACAGGCGAATGTTCATGGACTGATCGGGTGAATAGGAAAGAAATTCTACGACGAATGAATAAAAGTTGGAAAATTATGCTCACAATAAAATGAAGAAAACTGAAATTCCTAGATCATATCATAAGGGAAAATATGCAGCAACATTGGAGAGAAAAATATGACAAAGTCGGAACAGAAGACGGAGTTCCTGGCTGAAATATTGAAGGTATTGGTTAGGGTGCAGTTTCAATGAATTATTTTACGTCACAGCATTCAAAGTGAAGATTTTTAAGTTCTTAACTTCCGTTAGGAGATGAGATATTAATCAAAAATCGGTGACTGGAAAATAATTGGATTAAAATGAAGTTTGTGTCAAAAAGCATCGGAAGGACTCCACCGTTATTTAAGTTTTCACAGATGTACCGGTTCCTCTCAACAAAAGCAAAAAAACTCTCGAGAATCTATACGTAATTATTTTAAATGTATTTACAAAAAATAAAGGAGATGTTAGTTTCTGAATTTAAAAACTACACCTTTCAACGCCTCTATGTGCTTTCCTTATTAGTAACAGCATACATATATAAACTTAAAAAAAACAATTTACAATACATTGGATTATACATACATTTACCGCCATAAGCATAAATTTGTGATGTTATATCATAAATAGGACAATCATAGGAGTGAAAAATTGCGATACATTCTCTAAGCGGGAGAAAGGACAATACACGTATGTTTGAGTTACGCTGTCCTCTATCTTATTTTAGTCTGCTGGTCTTCCCAGAATTACCCATCGCGAGATTCACACCCTAATGAAACGGCGGAAAAGTTCGAGGTTATATTCATTCCGTAGTAAGTCGTCATTTCGTGGTGAACGACGATTTATCCCAATCAGTTATTCGATCATAGTTTTTCGCGTACACTCCCATATACATTATCGTACACTCCCATAGTATATGCTCCGGTGTGAAGTTTGCATCGATATGAATTAAATTATTCAAGTCGGTAATATGATTTTATCGGTATTAAATATTTACATTTTAATACATCAATATTATTAGTAAGATCACTGAGTGATCTGTTAAACTTTTACAAAAACACTGCAGCGGAAAATTTGGATCTGAGAATGATAAATTTTCTATGCTGGTGGGCTATTATGAAATTGTTGAAGGACATAAAATTGGATTATTTTGTTTGGTGGTTTGAAACTTTAAAGCCTTTTGCTAAATAATAATAATTCGTGTTATATTCAACTGCTTATCCCAAACATCCCGCAAAGAATATCATGTGGTATGACCGGTAGTGTAGGTATATTCGAGCGTTAAATGAATATATACTCTGAATATTTATTATCCAGGGTCTTGTTGCGTCACCTATGCAAACTCGTACTTATATCTATAATTAGATATTATTTGTCAGCATATAAGTAGACACTAGAAAATTAAATTTATCTGTTAATATGTTATGCAGCTATAATATGGTTAGCACATTACAGCCATTGAAGGCGTAATAATTTATTATAGAAATATTTAATAAAATTTCTGAACTGAAGCTGAGCATGACTAACATGAAAATATGTGATCAGTATAATATACAAAGAAGTCTATTATAATAAGACTAGGTCGATATTCAAGTATTAGTTACGAGATTTATTCAGTGGAGGTAAAATTGAGATGATGAAAGGCGGCTAGTTTCTTCAGTAGGTGCCCGAACTCAATATTTGTTTTGTTTTATAAATCCAAATCTTCAATACAGTATTTAATTAAATGTTATAAAATACAATTAAAACTTAATTTGGATGATGTCTTAATCGTTAACTTAAGTTAACGTTGTTAACTTTTTTACGTTAATTACTCATTGTTTCATGTTTTAGATGTTAATGATTTAACGATGTTATGATATAACTTAATCTGTGTATTTATATATAATTTTACTTATTTTATTTTCATTATTTGTAATACCTGCCGACGAATTTGCTAATATTTGTGATTTCTGAATTCTGTTTATGTAATATTATATTAAAATGAGTTTGTGTATATGTGTTGTGTTTGAGTCTAGCTAGCGAGCTAGTTAAGCTTCAGGTATATTAAATGATAAGACGAGGTTTCTATTCTCTATATAAAAAAATGCTATAATGTGTTTGTCCGTTTTTTGATAATATATAAATAATCGTCACAACTGCGTAATGAGTTTGTTGTAAAAAAAATAATACCTATAAATATACTAAAAAATAATATACAAGAAGACCAATGCAGAATCCACCGTAAGATGAAACTCGCTAAGATGGTTCAGTAATAAAACAATCAAGATATAGTGGTGAGAAGGTTGACAGTCTTGTCGTGAAATGAGAAGAAACGCGGAGATACGGGAAATCCTAGCGGCGATCCTTCTCAAGCTGTAGTGGTTACACAATCTTAGTAAGGATTATCCAACCAACGAATCTCTAAATAAGGCTAGAAGTGACACAAAGGAGTGTGCGAAAATAAATAAAATCAGATATGCATTAAAAGAATGGAATGAATCGGACCGCATCAAGCCAAAAATCACTAAATTGATTTAAAATAAATTTAGACGTAAAATTTAGTGTTGATTAATAGTATTGGATAATTTGTATAGCGCCATTTTCGTAAAAACTTGTGACGCACGAATATTAGCATGACTGACGCGAGCGAAAGGAATAGGGATAGGCATCGCCGGGCTTTTGGGCGCGCTCTCTAGTATCCCAGCCGTGGTTCAAAACACATCTCTTGCATTGTGCTTATAATTGTAAGCTATGTATAATAAAGTATATTGTTACCACATCGGAATATCTTGTGCTACCTCAATCCCGCACACACTAAGGACCGCAATATATTAGATATCCCAAATTGACACAGCCGGAATCCAGCCGGCGCAAGGATATTTTAATAAAAATAAACTGATCCCGATATTCATGTATCGTATACACCGACATGAAACTGATTTAGCATGTCTGTTATATTTACGATTCTATATCTTTTGACCGATCTTAATCAAATTTTGCATGATTTCTCTTTAGGACCCTACGAAAACCACTTGTATCTTCCCCCTGGCCACTCCACCGTGTTCTCTTGATACAAATATATATTATATTTAATGCCATCCGTTACAAATATTGCTTAGTTGTATTCTGGGACTGAAAGAAATGAAAGATGAATTATGAAATGAATTGTGAAAGAAAAATATGTTGTCTTAATCAAAACGTAATAGTGAAAAAAGGTGGCTAAATGACGTATTTTAATTATACGCCAAGTTTCATAATGTCCTCCGAACCTTGAATTTATGGAAAATTTATAAAAAAAGCCTATAATTTATTTCTTCATACAGGCATGTTACTTAATTAAAATTTTAATTCTTTTATAATAAAACAACAGTTTAAGGCAAGTATAAATGTATTAAAAAGAAAATGAAGTCATTACATAGTTATACTTAAAGTGAAAATTTATAACTGTTTAGCAACAAAATACTTTTTACTGTCAAATTGTGGCATTGCACTGCGAGATGCTATCTTTGCTTTAATGAATCCTTCTCCTGCTATTTTCGTACATAAAGTTGCTGAAGGCCCTGTGACAGTCTTCGCAGATCTTTTAACCGCTTGCGTGTGATAGGGCAAACGCAGAAGAGGCAGTTCACCTTCACCATGTGGTATGAACGACTGAAGATTTTCGTCAGACACTTATTGAATTATTGGTAGTTCAGTGTTGTTTTGCTGCTAGTTTATAATATCGTATTAAGCGACGGCTTCAAAGTTTATATTTGGAATTTGAGAGAAACTGATTTTTTTACCGTGCATGGTGCGAGCTTTCAGAATCCAGCGTGCAGCTAATTCTCTCAGATGCTTTTGAAGATCAGTTAACATCGCTAGCAGTAAGTTTTCCGGATGAGCAAAGTAGCTATTTATTTGTATTACCGGATCTACTATAGTTTTAAGTTCATTTGGTAAATATCTGGACGACGTCATTAACTTCCATAGGCGACGGGATCCATCTTTGCACGTGGAATGACACTTTACTGCGAACTAAGTTGGAGCATAAACTTGGAATTCTGTTAGCTCGTGTAAGCCACCTAGCATGGACCATTTTTTCTGGGGCTTTGTTGGCAAAATCTTCAGAAAACACTCCAGTCGAGATCGCTGCGAATTAAATCTTAAGCGGATAAATATTTCTGTTGTGATTTTATGGAACTTTACAATCGATTTTTCTTCATATTTTTCTAGTTCCTTTTATATTTGATTTGAAAAAGTATGAGGATCTGATGTGGCGCCATCAATATATTCAAAAAAATGTCTAATCAGTAACTCGTTCATGTACATCAAGGAAATGATCTAATGTAATGGTTTATTCAACCGATTACTAGAGTTTTATCTTTACGACCATCAAAATACAAGGCTGAAACATGTGAAACTCTATCTTGTGTCATATTCTTTCTTGTTTTCTGTCGTGCTTTGCGCAGCTTGTTCTTGTCTAAAATTAAAACATCTTACTTGATGTCATACAGAATTGCTGAAGCAATGGCTGCTGCTATTCTGTCTGATACTCCATACTTGTTGGGAGTCTTTGCCAATGTGGAAAGATTGATGGTAGCAGCAGGCCCATTGTTGGTGTTGCAGTTTTGGAGGTGAAAGTGATATCAGATGTAGTTGAATCAGATAAACTGGACATTGAAGACATTGAAGAATTGTTGCTTTATCATGGACTGGTTTTTTCTTTGATTACAGATGGGTTTTTGTCTGGAAAGTTTCCTTTTCAGACGATTTTGCAGATGTTTTCTTACGGTTACATCTGTGTTTTTTGTTTCAATTTCTGCTCTTGCACTGGTACTTTACGATCTCTGGGATAGAAGCATTTGTTAATTTCTTTACATTTACTCGACAAAATGTAAAACACCACTTTATTACTGCGATGGAATTCCTCTAGATTTTTCTTTGGTATCTTAGGGTGATATTTAAGGATGTTTTTGTAATTTAAATGACAGGATTTCAACATCTGTGCAACTTGTATATGTGCGACTGTAAGAATTGAAGCTCTTCTTCATGTTTTCTATTTTTTTTGTTACAATGTCAGATATTTTCTGAAATGATGGATGTTTTTTCGTGCTTGTGCTTGTCCATGTATGGTCCAACTTCATCACTTCTTCGTAACATTTGTGGACATTGTCTTTAATATCATGAATTTCACCAAGCAGAGAACATTTTTAATGATTTCCGAGTTCGATTCATAGCGACAACGTGCGTAAATGTTAGCTCTCTCTTAAGTAGCCGGAGCAATACTGACGCACAAGTCGTTGTGTGCGAGCGCAGTTCAGTTCCCCCGCCCCTCTCGCCGAACTCATTTGCTGTCGAAACAAAGGTGTATAATTGTTTTTTTGGTATTATTTATAGCAAAGGACTATATTTTGTGAACGAAAATATTTAAATAAATATAATATGTCAACTTGCAGTAACATTAATACTAGCCAGAAAAAAATATATGTAATTTTTTTACGATACTTTGACGCAAATTCGGAGACAGAAGTCAATTCTCTGATTTTGAGTTCATTTGGCACCCTTTTGTCGCTATTAGAATTACACCATGTAAAAAAAAAAATTCGCCCGGCTTACCAACATCTTACCTTGACTAATTATTGCATTCATCATTACTTTTAATGCCTGCGCTAAAAAACAACATCGTCCAATACACCTAACCATCTATCTTAAATTATAAATAAATGTAAATGCCGGGCAACGCTGAGCACGAACCGCTGAAATTACATTATTATAAGTCTTCTTTTTAGAAAATAAGGATGAGTTTCGAGAATCCATCTCCTCGACCTTTAGATTAAAGACGACAGTGCTACCACTGACCCACAAAGGCAATCAATGTAATAATTTATTACCATCATAATATATTTGACTTATGTTTTCAGTTATGAAAGATAAAATGACGGATCTTCGAAATTTTCATTGTCTAAAATCTGTTATTTATGTTTGATATATTAAACACCGACAGTTAATCATTTAATTTAGAGAAGGCTTGTAGGTATTTAGTGGCCGGTGAGCAATAATGCGATTAATTATTATTTATATTTTAGGAGGGTAACTAACAAAAGATATCCATTTATCTTCATTTCAGAAGGCAGTTCTAAATTATAAAAATCTTATTTTCTTTCAAATTCAACCTGTCTCATTTTAACATCAACGTCGGTAATATTAAATGTTTTCTCTAATACGCTGATTCACTGTAATTTTATGGATATAATTAAATATAGTAATAATTATGCTCAATATAATAATAGATTTCAGAACATGATTAACCCTTCTTATTAAGAGAGTTGATTTGTATTTGATATATTTTGTTTATATTAATATGTCTAAGAAATATATATTTTTAAATACTACTTAATTATTTTAGTCCAAACGTACAAATACTTATGCAGAAATTGTTCAACTCAAATTATTCATACTCATACTAATACACGGCCTGTTCTTGTTCCGGAAACGGCAGCGTATCCGGCCGGAAAGGACGTAAGGAAGGCCTTTATTACGATTCTGTCCCTTCATCATTTTGTTACGCCTAATGACTCTTTCCGGTTTCGAAATCAGAATGGCTTACCCCTTGTAGCGAGGTAGCAAAGATTTTGAAAGATATTTATTCATCATTCGACTAATAATAGGCCAATATTAGTTTACATTTCATAGAAGAGCAGAAAGGGCTCAATAACATTAAATATTATTACTTCCCGATCGTTGTTAATGAAGAAAATAAATTAATCCTAAAATAATGAACACTTAAAAGGATCAAGCTAAAATAAAATAAATCAAAGAGATAAGATAATTACATGTTACATTATTTGTTTTACTCATATATACATTTAATGTATACATTTATTATTACTGTAAAAATAAATTAACATGTTCCTATGTTCAAATATATTATGCCTACTTGATAAAGAACTGGCAATATTAGTATGTATTTAAAAAATGGAATGTTTAATGTGGATGATGGTACTTGAAATATGGTCTGATAATATCGTCGTATGTAAAAAATAAATAAATAATTTTTTGATCCAAAACGTCTTATATTTTAAATCAGTATGAGTGTAGCTACAGATTCTTTAGCGATTCGTCATTTCTTAAGTTGGTAAAAATAAAATTGTGCTTTCATTTCTCAAGTTAGTCACAATAATATTGATATATTACCTGAGAATCTGTAGCTACACTCATACTGATCTTAAATATGCGACGTACTGATATGATGTAAAGGTCAGATATTTGGATACTTTTGCATTATAAAAACAAAACACTTTTTTTTTGACATACGACAATATGTCAACTGCGACAAAATCCAGCGCACGGCAAAATAAGACATAATAAATTCTACATTAATGTTGCGGTAGATAATAAAAATCTATTCAAAGATATAAAGAGCGTATACAAATCAGATAATTAACTGTTAAGTTTATTTTCATTCTCACAATGTGATATTACGTAAGTTTAATTCTTTGTAATGTTTGAAATAAATTTAATTTCTTGCAACAGAATTGCTCTGTCAAATTTTTCGACCTGTATCCGTGAATTTTTGCATTTCAAATAATATTTTCCGTCGCAGTTTTATCGCATTTGTTACAAGTCAGATAAACGCGCTGTTTTTCGTGATTAATGGGTTAAATCTAAGGAAACTGTGGACATTCGCATAAGAAGAGTTTTATGGTTACAAATTGAAAAGTTGTTGTATGTGTACGTAGATATACGTTAAAATGTGTTACACTGACAAGTTCTAAGCATTTGTGAAGACTGAGATGGAAATGGGCTTAATTGCGTTTTATATTACTGACGACAGTTTATAATGACTATTTAAAATATTTCAATGAGTTTAACAATTTTACTGAATGTTAAGTTATGTAAGAACACATTATATGTGTTTTTTTTTGCATAACCTAATTTTTCACAAGTAGGTAATATAATAAGTTTACTTCTATTGTATTTGCTTTAAAAATGTCGATAAATACTTTATTATGATAAATGGTTTTATTGAAGAAGATGATTGATTAATTTTTAAATCAGAATTCTATGTTTATAAACGCGCATATTTTATGTGAAAAGCTTTTAAAAGGAGGAATATTAAATTTGGGACATCAATTTAGATAGAATATCCAAGACTTAAATTGACCTTCGATATTTCATCTTTATTTTTTTATTTCCGTATAAAAAGCTTCTAAAGCCATCAATATTCAAGAGTGCCAAATTTACGAGTTACATAAATAATTTTTTTTTCAGCAAACAGATACCGATTTGGCAGATTAAAGATTATTTAGAAACTTGTCGAGAAATATTTTCACTTTCTAATTAAATTAATAAATTGACAAATACATTTTCTGCGATTATTGAAAAAACTTTATTTCTGTAACATATTTGAAAGTGACAATGTTGCGTCGGAATTGATGTCTTTTACGGATTATATGTGTGTGACGTCATAACAAATTGTGTGATTAAAAAATAACATTACTATTCAAAATATTTAAAAGATATTGTTTTATTTATACTGTACTATTTGTATAGTTGAAACATAATAAATTCAATATGTATTACATCATCAGGTATTACATACTAAACGTACTAAATTGGTTATAAGAAATTAATTTTATTAATTCAAATTATATCTCTCTATACTGTTTATGGTTGACAATAAATAAATAAATACGTATGTATATTTATTTATTCAAAGAGCACCACATGTATACAAGCACGCTGTTGTGATGTTGTATTATATTATATTGGTCGGAATAAATTTGTACCCCTACATTGCTGTTTCCGCTATTCTTATTCTTCACTTCTCTTGACGATTATTATTATTACTTAACGTTTAAATTAATTACGTGTGAAAATAATTTTTAGCAAAATTAAAAGATCTCTATATAGCGTACAATGTTGAATAGAATATTAATTCTAGGTTAAATCTCTAAAAAAGAAATACGGTAAATATATAAAACCAGGGCTTGAAATGGACATTCGTGAGGTTCTCACAAATATAGTTCCGGCTCGTGATGTCCTTTCAAAACAAACTAAATCTCTTATTAGTGTAACTATTGTATCGTGATACAGCGTGATTATTATGTTCCAGGCCGATGATGTTTTTAAATAACTGAGAAATCAAATATAATTTTTAACTTAATTTTTATTCATCGATTAAGGCTTATTATAATTATGTATCGAATATGATATTGGCCAAGTAACCGCTTCTGGCAGCATCACAAATGCATGCTCTTTTAACCATATTTTTCATAACATTCCCGCATACTTCGCGTGTTATTTCAGAAATTTAATTTCGAATATTATTCTGTAGCATCGAAATTGTTGTTAGCTTATTAGCGTAGAACTTTTCTTTCAAGTTCCCATACAAAAAATAGTTGGGAGCCGTCAAGTCAGGTGATCGAGAAGGCCAGTCGATATCACAACTTTTTGACATTATGCGACTGAGAAAAATTTCAAGCATAGCTCGGGCTGTGTGTGAAGTGGCACCACCTTATTGAAAACACATATGCTGCAGACCCAATCGACCCGATTTGGCTACCAATAAGGTTTCCGAAATAATAATTATTTAAAAATAAATTTAGTACTTAACTTAAATTGTTAAACAGAAATCGGTAGATGTATTTAATTCATTAAGTAGTTAATAAAACAAAAAAGAACACCATTAATGGTTATAGTATTGTCATCATTATTTAAATAAAATGTTTTAATGACTTCAACACGTTAGTGAAGTGGTGGATACTCCATAATCAATTGTAATCAACTACTCTCTACGATCACCAAATTAAAACTGACACATATCTGCCAAACCAAAATGGCGGCCTAATAAAATTGGCCTGGAACATAATATTCATTATGTATTTAATAAATATTTAAGTATTTTACCGGTATTGTTCTTGAATAAGAAATAAATGGCAGGTAGTGAAGTAAGTGTGATCTCACCTTCGTCGGGCGGTCCAGGCAGCAGCATGGAGTCGTCCCTGTACCACGCGCTTACCGTAACGTGGTCGCGCACGGCGGGCGGCACGTTGCACGCTAGCACCGCCGTACCGCCGGGGCTGGCACGCGCCCCCGACACTTGCACGGTCCACTCCTGCCACACCACTGGAAGAAACAAACCATCGTGTTCATATTCATTTAATTATTTATCCTCTTTTTGTTTTATGAGAAAGTCCACAGTGCTATAAACGGCCTAAGAAATATTCAATTAAATGCTTGTAAAAATGAAGGTTAAATAAAATCTTCTTTCGCATAAAATGTTCAAAAGATAGTAATCAATCTTCTCCTTGGCAGATTGTTAGTAGTAGTTGCTATGATAATGACAACACCATAGCCAAAACCATTCGGTACCATCTGTTCCAATCTGCCGCGTTTCTGATCTAAATCTGACGAAAATGTTACTCAAAAACTATAATTTTTGTTCACTAGTGACGAGCTAATGACGTTACTATTACGCGTAATCCAGCAACCAAAATATTTTTTCGATTAATTGATTTTTTCTGTATATCTCTCTGATTGTTACATTTAGTTAGTATTATAAGTACTTATATATTTTGTGAATTATTCAATATATCGTGCCTGCAGATGTGGGAGTGTAATAATACCTTTAGGGTGCGTGTGCACGGAGGAAACTTGAACTCATCGAACGTGGAGCAAGCTGTCATTCATTGTCTATTGTATTTTTACGTAATTTGGAATGGTCGACTAATCGTTATAGCTAATGCAAGAGAAAACTTTAATCTCTATACAAAAGTTTTTAAGGTATATATATATATATATGGATACAAGTAAGTACCCACCTACGTAAAATTTGTTTGAATTTATTTCATTAACTTAAAAAACAACATCGTAAACATAACAATTACAACAATTCGAATCGATTACATCATGGGTGTATAGCTAATAGGTATTATTTGCAATTTTATATAATTGTTATCAATAAATATTGCACACAAAGTATAATAAGATTAAAAATAAGGGTTACATCTACATATTTATATGACTCATAAGTTCAACCTTCTGCCGATTTTATCGAAATAGAATAAACTTCAAAGTTGATGAAAACGTGAATATGACTGATGTTTTACATAAATAGTTAGTAGTTACTAACCATTTCTAAATACAAATATTCCACTGCAACTACCAATTTTATATTGTTGAATCCATTAATAATTCTATTAAGTTTATCGGAAAAAATTTGTTTGTCTACGAATCGATGTTTTCAAACGAACGGAACGGAAAAAGAATGTAACAGATGGTAGGAATAAAAAAGTAAAAATCGTTCACATTTCAGTAAAATAAACAAATGCTGACGCCAAGTGGGGCAGAAGTTCTAGAAAGTTTATCATTGGCGAGTATTCCTGTCATTTTTATTTGAACAAAACATTGAACCTGGGAAACGACGTTTCCAATCGAGATGCTGTCAGAGAGCAAAATGAAATGAAGTAGGACGTCTTCAAAAGAATTTTATGAATGATTGTATCATCGTTTTGAATTGAATACATACGTACTTGTAACTAAAGTAATATTCATCCGAGCACAATTTATTATCATAGTTGAATGGAACAACTTGTATTTTTTATCATTGTTATTCGAATAAAGCCATTGTATTGCGTGACAATGAAATGAATATTATTTATTATGTGCTTGAAGACTGAATTTATTTATAATATTGAAGTTAGGTAAGCGTGTATATCAAGATATTAAGGTTTCCGATTAAATAAATTGAGAACACATATATTAATTACTTTGTTTCCTTTAGATATTTCCAAGATTCGTATGATAAATAATGTAAAACTGTATGAGACACATTAATAATTGCATCAAAAAAAATCCAGTCTATGTAATCAATATGCTAAATATACATTATTTGTCTCTTTTGCTATTACAAAAAGATTCTCAAACTGCGTGTCCACAACACGGCAGATACTATAAGTTTAGTCCTTAACGGCGATAATATCTGTTTGTTATCTCTATAAATAATGAGAAGGCATTATTTGAATTAATGACACAGCCCAGGATACTGTCCTTTATCACCGTTTCTCATATGTCTCAAGTTCCGTGGACATGCATCGGTAATTTGTCAATGGTTCTCTGAATTATTTAAATAGTGAAAACAATGGCTTAATCATACGAAAAAAATATTTGTTACTTTTATATTAATGATTTAATTTAAATATACTTTTGACATTAAACCTGGTACTTAACGGCTTCTGTGTAAGTAAATTTACTTGTAATATATTTATATCAATTTGCAAACAAAAATAATACTATTATTATAAGGCATTTTTATAGTTAATTAATATAATTCGTTGACCGATTTCCTGATTTGTTTTCTACACAATGACACCTCTATTACGCGTTGTTGATAGTTTTTTAATTTGCGCGATTACTGTAACATTATGCCAGAGATCAGGTGGAATGTGTCTACCTACATAGTATATGAGATAAACTTTTTGGGTATTTTAAAATATTTAATACTTTTACCCGCCTTACGTTCCAATTTATGTGACAAACGTTTTCCCCATCTTAATTTTGCCTTTGCCATAGTTCCAAATGTCCGGCCACTGGAGACCTATATTTCACATCTTATTTCGCTTTGTTCTTTCAAAAAAATCAAACAGCCAAAGTTATATAATTCCGTTTCAAAAATTGTGTTAACCTCTGGGAGCATAGGGAAATGTTTTAAACATTTTATTTACAAATTCACGCTGACGTTAATACTAAAAATAATATTAAAATTTTCATGAAATAATCACTTGAAAACAGAAGAAAACAAATACAATATAATAACAGTATTAAAAGAATAAAAAATATAACTCAATTAAAAGCTCGTAACGATAAGGATTAAAATTACCTTAAAAATAACAATATGTACAAAATAATTTATTACAAATTTTGATGTACAGCGTAATCGGCCATTGTTTACAGACAAAAGACTCCCTTCTAATGGCCATATCTGGCAAGTAAAGTTGTGGAGGTATTTTTTTAATTATTCAGAATTAATTATTATTTGTAGGGATACATGGTATTTGTTTTGTTTTATCAGTAATTTCTTTATAAATTTTTATAATTAGTTCAGTAAAAAAAAATTGTATTTAATTTAAGCCAGTTAGTACATTTAAGATGAATGTGCTAATTTTAAAGGACATATAAAGTAATCTCATAATATGATTGCACTTCGTCGCTATCGCTATTGAATCTGTATTTGTATACATGTGTCATTGCCAGTTAGAAAAAATACCAAAGTTACGAATACGTCAAACGTGTTTTTAATATCTCTAGGTTAAGATTATTAAATGTTTTATCTTTTAAATATTCAATAACAGTACGCAAATATATATTCAAATTGAAATGAAGTGTATTATTATACATTATTTTTATTACGATTAAGAAAAAACATATATTAGCGAGATCGTATGAATTTTTCCGACTGTCAAGTATATTGACCATCTGTCATCTGTCATCTCTCAAGTATATGTTCGTAATGTTTACGTTTGTTCAGTAATTATTTATTGTAAACATGATTTTTCAAGAATGTCTTTAAGTGGAATGATGAAGAATAATAATTATTTAGATATATACACATAATTCAAAATTAATCAAGAACACTGTTTGTACAATTCCAGGGAGGACAACAGAACACACTAGTAGAAAATCAATCAGCTATAGACCCTGCGGGCGTCTACTGTGGCCGTTTCGCTGTCAATAATGGCCGCCACGCATCATGGGCTTCCGTAGACTCTATATTTTAATGCGGAATTTGCTTTAATAAGGGTGAAATATAATAACAGTGTAAAATGCACCATTATTAAAGCAATGAAATTAAGTTCTGGCCACGCAGCGGCCACTATTGGCCACGAAGCGGCCATAATAGCCGCCTGCAGGGCCTAGAAGCAATTGAACATTGAATTATTGAACTATTTGAAGTATCAACGCACGCAGTTCTTTTGTTGTGCATTCAGTATTTTCTAATACGTTATTTGTGTTCTGTAAATTAGTGAAATAAGTTGGATAATTATAGTTTTTTAAATATGACACGATTTTGTAAAATACATTTTTATATTATCCATTTTTTATTTTTTATATCAAATATTTTTTGTGATTATTTCCGCTTAATTTCAATACATCATAAGTATATCGCCGTTTGGTGGTGCACTGATTGAAATATTTTTGAAAAATGTAAAAAAAATTATAACTTCCATGGTATTCCAGATATAACGCTGAACGCACATGCCAAAACAGTAATAACCCACAATTGTGGGTCGTCATCAACGTATAGCGGTGAACGCAGCTAATGTCAGCGGCCTGCCGAATACCCTCGTCAAGTCCATCACTCCTTCCCGCTCCTGAGCCGATCGACATCTGCATTCCACCGCGAAGTAATAGCAACCACTGTAGACTTACAATCATAAATTCACTGCTTACATATGTGGCAATTAATATGAATGTGGTCTAAGTCATGTTTGCATTTGAATTGACTAAAAAATATTTTTGTATTAAGCTACACAATGTTTCAAAATGTATTTAATTTACTAAATTTATAATTTATTTCGACATATAAACGTTGCATGTAGCTTATAAGGAAATAAAAAAAAGAGGTTGAAATTATCAAAATAAATACTAGCGGAATACCGTTGAACTTCATAACAATACACGGAATATAACGCTTCAAATTATTCACATTTGTTACAATTTGCATCATATTATATTAATTTAAAACAATGTGAAGGGAAATGATTGACTTTTTTTCAATTTCTTGGCTTAGACCACTTTCACAATAGTGTTTCGTCAATTGCTTCGCTACTGTAATGAATACCTACAAGTTCCTATACCGCAAACCAAAATGGATACCACGATATATACGAACACGAATAGTAAGCTGAATTTGGAGGTAGTTACTTTTACTTTTTGGAGGTATTTTTCATGATCTTATAAATATACGTATATTAATAATATTCTTTTTGATTTTACAAACATATATTAATAATATAATACCTCCAAACCTCCCTGGTTCTAGGAAGTAGAGATCTGATAACCGCTCGAAATTTCCGAATTTCTGTTAATTAGTAACGTGGATTGATACGCACATATTGTGGCAGATATTCAAACACATAGTGAATAAAGTTATGTTTGTACCGACACACATTAATTTTACTAATACTGTAGTTACCAATAGACGGTATTGAGTTTCGAACTCTGTAGATTGTTTGGTTTCGGACAAGCTTAGTGCTGCGCTATTATTAATAAATAAAATATATCGCTACGATGCTTGGCTCACTGGGAAACATCCCTGAACACGGTAATGGCTCTGGAGTAGGGCGTTCGTACGCTCTTCGCTTGCCGCACCATTGCAGAGGTTGGAAACTGTTTACATCAAATAATGTAAACAATGTTGTAAATATATTTTTATCAAATTTAAAATTACAAATTAACCCTTAACTGGTTCGCACGGATTTTATAACGTAACTGGAATGTGCACATTCTGCCAAACGTTTGTTTTCAAAGTCTCCTTAAGCGGTTGTGTCACTCTTTTTCAACATATATTAGTTTGTAAACTTCGTAAATTGATCATAAAATGGAATAAAACATAATGATTGGATAATATTTTTTATTAGGAATTGAAATAATCACGAATCAATAAGATACCGTTAAATAATGATTAAAATATTATATATACACAATTACTGGATTTTTACCTCAAAAAAAATTGTTATTAAACAAATTATCATAGAGATGAATAGTTGTAGTTTAACATACGAGAAATATAAATATATATGTATATAACTTTCAAAAATTTGATAGATATGGAGGTTGGTTGTGGGGGAATGGTGAACGTAACATTGTGTAAAGTGATCACATGAGCCAGCCGAAGACAGGGCGTAAGCCCTGAACAAATCCATACATCCAAATGTTCCCATATAATACAATATAAATACCTTCGTCTCTATGAGATATCTATGATTTGTTTGATTAAAATATTATATTAGCGTTCTTCAAAAAATACTTTTCTCGAGATTCGTTACACATTTCGCATTTATAAGACTTAAATAATATATAGGTATTTACATACAGGCACTGATATATAGAAGATATCGGTGAGCGTTGTCTGAAATCCGACAGACGAGTGAGTACTAATTGTGGGTAAAATGTTCCAGATGTTCCAGATTTATGTAAATAAAAAAGGAGGAGAGTGTCGTCTTCAGGTCTATGTAACCTCATATTTTATTTATTTATTATTTAGACACATGTCATATAATACATAAATATTGTACAGCTAAAAAAAAGTTTGTTACATATATTTTACACAGATTTTAAAATGTATTGCCCAACAAGGCAAGCCTATTTTGGGGCAAATTGGCAAACCAATTATATTTCACAAAACCAAATAAACCAATATAACTCAATGAATACGAGGCAAAACACACTTAAATAGAAAATGAAACATACAAGGCAATTAAACGTGAAAATATATAAAATAACAGAATAAAAATGATTTAATAAATTAATTGTTTTTGTTATTTTTTTGGCAGAAAACAATCGGTGTCACTTTTGGTTTTTGGATTACTAATCTATATATATTTTGCATATAACTTAACTTTTTATCTAAAATGATGTAGTGAAAGATATGGAGCACTTCTTCGTAAAGTGCCAGAAGTAAGAGAGCCACTGTACCAAGAGCCACAATGCAGAATATGGTACTGTAGTCGCAGAAGAAACTCGAAGACATTAAATAAGTGTATGAAGGCGTGTTAATATAGCATACCATATTGGTGATGAAAAATATAAAAAAATGTTTCAATAGCTGCATAAAAAAGCTTTATTAATAAATATAAATTAATTAAAAACATAATTTAACAGATTTTTTTTGTTACATTTTACCACTATTAAATTAATAAACTTAATAATGAAACAAAAATATTATTAGGTTATCACGGCTGTTCAGAATCTTTTATGCAGAGTTTTCTAGGCCATCATGCCGCGAATCTTTGACCTCTTTGCTAAAGCTTCCTACGCCATTGCGGGGTCCATCATCTGGGTTAAAGGCACTTGGCAGAACTGCCCAGAAAACTCAACACAAATTTCAATCCAAAAACCAATTCCATCGTCTGTACATAAAATTTAAGTTAATGTGTGTAACGTTAATATTTTAAATCCTTATTCCGAGTTTTATACTAGCGATGCATATCGTTAGTAGTCCAAATGTCGCCGACGTAATCTTGAACTGCCAAAGTTATCGATATGCTTCGCTAGCGCGACAGAATATGACTGGTGATAAGTAACTAAAAAATAGCAAAAGTTTATTTTTACGAGTATGTTTCTGTTTAGTTTTATTACTTGATTTCAATTATTTTATTTTCTAACTATGCACTACAAATCAGATTAACGGCGTTTTTAATATTCCAATTAACAGTAGTAAAAACCCTTAATTCTGTCAAAATAATAGTTACAGGCATATTTCATAATACATTACTTGAGATTCGTGGTTAGAATACTTGTATAAATGGTGTCGTGATATTCCACGTGTGAAAAGGTTTGGATTCTCTGGTTACATCGATAAAATATTTTACGCTGCAAATCCTCGAGGCCCCTTTAGTATGTATGCAAATTTCAAGCTTTCTACTATTTTAGATTTGTTGAGAAGATCTAAATAGGTACATAATATTATTATGACCTTCTATTAAATATAAAACTTGGTAATCTGGTGACTTTTATACTAGGTGAACGTTTTACTTTCCTAAACCAAGCAAGTACAACCAGTAGAAAATACATATATAAGATTGTTTTATTTATATTTTTTCTTAACAGATTTTATTTATTGCAACACCCTCGAATCTGACGCAATAAATGTTAGGGAAAGAAAGTCACAAATTAAATAGTCTTTATGATTTTTCATATATTGATTTTAATTCTATATATATGTAGGTTTTAGCTCTTTTGTGTATTATATTTAACCGACACCTGAATTAATGCAACCCCTTTTGAGCCCCGTTATAACTAACGTTACAGTGAGTAATCTGCCCCCGTCCATATAACCGTCCCACATTTCCACCATTGAATGTAAATTGCGCATAAATGCTTTTGTCGAAACATAAACCGTTAATCATATTTTCGTAAATAATTTGCAAATTATCCAACATAGAATCGTCCCCGTTCAGACAAGAGTCACCACATTGAAAAACATAAAGTTGAGAACAAATAATATTACGTACATATTTAGACATATACTTATATATTTATGTAACAGACTTTTAGAATGGCCATTTTTTGTCATTTTGGCACTAAGACTTATCACTTACACTACACTTCTACTTGAATAGGCACGATATAGATAAGTATATTGGACATTTACAGTTTACAGGCCCGTGTTCACGAACGAGATTTTTAAGAGAATTTCGACATGTGATTTTTTGGAGACATCTCTCAGCTTTCGTATTCCCCGTGTACATACTTAGATATTCATGTTATTGTCGTTTGTCGGTTGAGTGATTTTGAATGTCTCTAGCAGATGTTAAAACTTAATAAATGTTTATAATTTAACTCTTTATATTAATGTTAACGTTTAATGACTTACCCTGAACTTTTCAGAATACATGGTGTGCGGGTGTCGTCTCGCTGTCAGATCTCTTTCTTCCAATTTTAGAGTTTATCTCCAGATCAAAATCTCAACACGTGTACACGGTATTGAGATGTATCTCAACTAAATCTCGGAGATTATCTCATTGTGTTTACTACTACATACACAAGCCGTAAAATAGATTCTGCAGTACACCTTTAAGTAACACTGTTTTGTTAGTAATATTAATCTATTGGACGAAAATAAATGTTGGTCGTGAATGTGTTACGATGTAGAAAAATTAGCTATTTCAGCATTATATTTAGAAATCCAGACTACAAGCGACCAAAATACCTTAATTAATATTATTATTATTTCATTAATGAGATACTTGAACGTTCCACGATCCTACCAAATACGTAATAGTGACGAAGTAATTTTTTGTTAATATTCGTAGATATAATTTTCAGCCTTCATAATACCATAAATGTATGACAACATCATAAATTGAACTGTACAAATATATGTAGCATAAATGAAACAATACTAATGAACAAATTAATATAAATGTTGCGTACCATTATTTCTAGAAAGAAAAACATAATTTATTTGTGAAATAATATTCTGTTGTAAATAGGTGAAAGAAAGGGATAAAGGAAAAAGCAAACAAGCCTAGCAAAGTTTATTAATTAGTGACTCGAACTAACGCGAAATTGCTATCGGTTTCACATTTCTATTGGGAGAAGCCTTTGAAACGTAGTTCAACGTAACGTCGGGGCCGTATAATATTCACAAGCCTGGAATGACTGCCGCATCAGCTGGAAAGCTGTAAGGCGGAGGCTTCGGCGCTGATTTGTTTCTGGGTTCCTTTGCCATAAATTATGACGGTATCTGTAGCGGAACAGGAAATAAAACATTTCGAGTTACGTCTTGCCCGAATTTCTAACTCGCTTAATGAGAATGATCAAATCGTTGTTTCGAGGAAATAAGTAATAAATCTTTCGCGACAAATGTACGAATTTCGCGTTGAATTTAAAGGAAAGATAAAATGATTTCGTGAAAGAAAAATACGATATCATTATTCATCAAATGAATGTTGTTTTTACAAAAGAAAATGATGAAATGTTTCAATTATTTATCTTCATGAAATATAAATGTTTTTCTAACATTAATATAACAAATTGCTTTTTTTTTAAACGGTTTCCACTATATTTGAAACAAAACCCGGTCGGTGTTCAAGTACTTGTAATTTTAGATGTAAAGGGTACTCAAGATTAAGAATTAATTTTTACGAATAAACACGTAATGTTATTTTGTATACAATAACATGAAATGTTATTTTACATTCAATAATGCCTACGCGCATAGACCGCATGTTAGTACATTTTGAATACAATAATTTTATAATATAATCTGGTATTTTATCATATTGCCATTTTTAAATAAATAAATCAATTGAACGTCGAGTATTAAACCTAGGTAGGTACCTAATTTCCATGTATTTAAAGATATTTAATTAGATTCCAGAAAGTATTCTAACTAACATTTTTTCTATCGTTAATGACAGGCTTTTAGAGAGACCCATAATAATATAAACATGACATTTAATTGAATATTTATTATTAATTAGGCTATTTAACAGAGAGATAAAACAATTCATCTTCAACTATTAATCTTAACTAATAAATGTGATGCTGTACCATGTAAACAGTCAGATAACACAAAAATAACATCTATTTCAAAGGTTCGTCTTATCTCTCTTACCTTCAGAGTCTATAATTTCACACTATACAGAAATGTAAAATACACCTGACACTAGAAACTGCACAAATCTGATCATGGTGTTTTAGATTTACCGTGGTCTTTTCAAATTTTATAATGTCTGGATATATAACTTTTTATAATATATACGCGTCGTTTAATTTCTGGCTTACAGCTTCCGTAGGCAGTAATTATGGACCTGAAATAATTAAAGTATTTGATAATTTCCAGGTTTGAAAAAGTATCTGTTTGGGAATTTTGTTTGGCAATTACTTGTTTGCATTGAAGAATAAATTTTTTAACAGTGAAGCTGAATTTATTTTTAACCCCCGCAATTATTGATAGTGTCGCAACCATTTTTCGAATGGATCGACCCAATTAGCGAAATGTGCTGCTTGCACGAATTCGCAAGGCATTATTTGGCGCGAAACGGATAGATTAACTAACCGTATTTCAAACGGGCTTACGAAGAATAATGATTGCAGGATCAAGGGTCTTGTAATATTGTTAAACACGGAGAAGTGATTTGATTTCGAATGGTGGTCACGTCCGCACACAGCAATCGCTGCGTAGGGGTAGGGATAGGGTGCGTTGGTCAGGGGTTGCGGGGAATGGGCCTATCAGCGGTTGGCTCAAATTAATTTCTTTCCATTTCGATGTTAGTTTGAAAGAATTAGTCAATAGGAAACCTTTAAAAAAAAGTTAACAACTTACACAACAGGTGTCTCTTCTATAGAAATTATGGAAAATATATATGCTATGTTTTCATCATTCCTTTAGTTGAGATTATAAGAAAAAAAATATGATTATGAAAAATTTATGTAATGAAAAATTTTTTTGAAGAAAATTATGAATAAATATCAAAAATCGTGTGGAATGGGAACTCTAAGTGATAATATCTTTGTTGCGTATTATTTTCTTAACAAAATTATTGTTGAATATCTTTCGAGTGGGGCCTCAACATTGATCACTCGAGCCAGACTAATACTCGGTCTTTTGAACCGGATATAATTGAATCATGCACACACAGAAGGGTATGATTATTTGTACTTGCAAACATGGATGAAAGATTTAATGTTTTAGTATAAAAACATTATTTAAACAATACACATACAATACAATTTACAAAATAAAAAAAATTGCTTCGTCTCTATGAGATATCTATTATTTGTTTATTAAACAATATATTTATGAGATATAAATCTTTTTATACCTGTAATAAATATTACAGGTATAAAAAGATTGATTACAGGTAAACATATTTATATCTCATAAATTTATTGTTTAATAAACAAATAATAGATATTTCATAGAGACAAAGCTATTTAAAAAAATATATTTTATGGTAAAATATGGAAGTATGGGTAATTACAGGGCTTACGACTAGTTTTCTGCTGGCTTAAGTGATCACCATATCAGATCATATATGAACCTCCATATCTATCAAATTTTTTGAAGTTATATAAATGTAAATATGTGATAACACTTTGAATACCATTTCACTATCGCCATCTATGGACTAAATTTGATATTTATTTCTCTGAAACAGCATATATCACACAATGAGAATCAATTTTTTTTTAAAAATTATTTAAAGTAATAGTCTTTGTCTGTAAAATGTTTTTAACACATTATACTAGAATACATCTGGAAAATCAACATTTTCAATTTTATATACTTAATGTTTGTTTTTAAATTAAGTAATGTTTTTATATAAAAATATAAATTCTTTCATGGTCGAAAGTGTTAAATTTTATTAATCATATTTATTTATGTGCATAATGTAATTTGTAACATCTACTGTAGGTATTGTTCAGTACTACTACGGAAGTAATTATTTTAGTGTAACTAAAACGTAATCAAGTGGTTTCATTAAAAACTTAATTATTCGATTAAGTGAAGATGAGAGGGATGGTCGGGGGGATACGCGGAGATAGATGGAAGTCTGCTCTTCTGGTTTGTTACTAAATATAGAACGTCAATATCGAACAACGTTTCATCGCTAATTCATCTAATGCTATGATATAGATGTCTTTATTAATATGCTCTCCAAATTACTTAAAAAATACTCATTATTTATTAGTATGCAGTTGATTCTGAAGAATTTATACTTAACACATTAACAAAAATTTATGGATATATATTCTAGATTCCTAATGAAAGTTTTTTTTGCTAACTTGTTTGTGTGTAATTTTTTGCTATCAATAGAAAATGTGTTAAAATAGAGTAATAGTTAGTTTTCTTAATAAAATATCCATTTGGAATAAATGTACATACAGGATAAAAATTCAACTTTCATGTGCCTACCTAGTTTTCATGTATTCTGTAACACACTATTATCTTTTAACATAATAAACATAAACAATTTTACTAAAATGTAGCAATTTGAAAGTGTAACATATAAGTTCGAAAATTTGTCGTCAACTTACTATGTTGGTGTAGCGTAATCGGTTAATGCATTTCCCCAGATATGAAAAGATCCCGATTCGAATGGAGGATTTACGGATTACGGATAATCTCAAATAGGTTTGAGTAAAACCTGATAGGAAGGGTTCCTGGTTCGAATTCCATTGGCAACAAAATATTTTTTCGATAAATTGATTTTATATGTATATCTTTATATTTTATACACTTAAATTGTATTAAAACTATAACAGAACTATGTTCTGAAAAATTGAAAATTCACAATAAGAAGTGTGTTCCTTAAAAATTTCACTAAAACCTTTTTAAAAATCAAAAAGATTCTTTAAGCCATTGCTAGAGATTATTTATACAATAAGTTGAATAACAGTAATATATGTTAGTGTCACAAGGGTGTGAAATAGGGGTGAAAATGTGCGGCCTAATAAATGTATCCTTCAGCAAACAAGCTTTAACGAATTAACATTCCGTGCAGACGGGATGTAGGCTAACTAGGATGTATATCTAATAAACCAAGTTAAGGCGTACACAGAACTAAGAACAATAAATCATGAGTGTTATCGGGGGGTAGTTGGTGTCAGAATAATCAGTGTTCGTGCATATCCTGAATATGTATAGATATTTTTTTTGTTCAATTTTGCACGATACATAAATGGTTTTTTTTCATTCCTCTCTTTCAAGTGACAAATCACAAATACGAGTGAGCATCTCTTCATCAGTTGGTGGAATGTCTTATGAAGATTTCAATATAATGGAAAGCGTATACAAGAACTATTTTATATCTATATACACACATATATATAGATATACAAATTAAATGTATCAATTAAAAAGAAAAGATATACAGGAAAATTCAATTAATCGAAAAAATATTTTTGTGGCTACCGGGATTCGATTCTTGATCCTTTCTTATCTGAGAAAATGCGTTAATCGATTACACCACACCGAAAGAGTAAGTTGACGATAAATTTTGCAACTTATGTGTTGCAGTTCTTTCAAATTGATTAATCTCTTATTCTAAATTTAAAAGCTACCTAATATTTTTTCGGTTAATTGAATTTTATTGTATATATTTTTAATTATACATTCTATTTATATTAAAATACTACAGAACTACGTTCTGAAAAAACAGCAACATCAGAACATCAAAAATGAACGGATTAATATTTATTAAACATTATATAAATTGTTTACCAGAGAGAGAGAGAAACGCACTTCTTAAAAATAGAAGAAGAATGTACCTGCAGTAACATGCATATCCCTGGAGAGCACCACTCCCGCGGTGTTAGCGGCCCTGCAGCGATAGGCAGCCCCGTGGACATCCTGGCGATACTCCTGAGATGGAAATGGACTAAACACCAGGGAGCCATTCTCCATCGGGGTCCTGCAAAATAACAAAAAACGTAATCTATATTATTTATAAAAAAAATCACGAGTATCTAAACAAATGTTCCATTGAAGTCTTGGCCGTTTGTTCATTGAAGAATTGAATTAAGTATATCAGAGTATAAGTATAACCAATTCATCTATTTTTTATGTTATAAAATGTTCATTGTATTATATTAAGATGAGTGGTATTTTTTGTTTGCCAATGACTAGAAACCATGATGTTGGGGATCCAATCCTTGTCCTAGTAACGAGTTAGCTGTGTGTACACGTTTCCGCGTATATTGTGCATAAATACTTTGTTGTTAAAATGTAAATAATAATAAAAAACTTAATTCAGTAAACATATTTTGTTTGCCAAAATGAGATTTCCAGTTTAAACGAAAATCTAAAATCTGTAAATAATAATAATTATTATAAATACGAATTAAATGTATTAATTATAAAGATAAACACATTAAATCAATTTTATCGAAAAATATTGTTATTGCGCTACCGGGATTCAAACCTGGATCACTTTTTTCAATCCGGGGAAGGTGTATTACCAACTATGCTACAGCGTTAGTAATTTGGCCGACAAATTTTCGAACCTATATGTTACACTTTTTCAAATTAATACATCTGTCGTTCCATTATTTGAAAGCCATCTATATTGTGTTTACGGAATCTCAAATACCTTTGAGTAAACCGATAGCAGATTCCAGAATTAAAAAATCTTTTTTATTAAGTTTAGGACAAAGATATCCGGATTCGAATCGCGATAAAATTGATGTATATCTTTTGACCTATATTCTGAATAATTACAACTTCACAATAAGAATGTGTTCTCCTTAATAATAATAATTATAATTATATTATAGAAATTTACACGAATAAGTAATTGGTATCACTTTCTTTGTATTATAAGATTTAAATGTATATTCATGGTTTTTGATCTACCATCAGTAAGATTGACATACCTAACATTAATATATTATTTAAAATGAATACCGTTCAAAATTAGATATGAAATCAAATAGATCCCAAAAAAATATCTTATTTTGTCAATTAAGACAATTATAAATATTATGAAATGAGACGAATTATGCATTGAAGCCGCCTATATTCAGGCAGAAAGCTTATGTGTGATATTAAGCAAAGGATAGCGCCATTTGACGGAAGAATAATTTGGAACATTTCCAGAGATGAATTTCCGCACAGGCGCATGAAGCCCGTAGCCTTGCCGCTGGGGCCTCATAATGATCAAAGCCCCTGATCTTATCTTTAGGGTGCTTCTTAGTGAAATAATTTGGAAACCTTCCCATTTAGGAAATGTCTACCCTTGGTGAATTAAAAAAAATATTAATGTTTATGTTCCATTATTATTGCGCCTGTGGTCTTCTGGTACCTTAATCCGCTAATGAAAATTCCCTGAATTGACAGAGAGAATTTTTTTGTTAAAATTACGAAATATTTTCAACGTTAAGTTTATGTTTTATACAAATACATTTTATATTGAAATTTAAGCAAATTATGAGTCTACGATCAAAAAATCTATATTTGGCTTATCAGACGGCACCATAAATTTATATATATTTGTTTAGACATGAATATGAACAAAATGAAAATAAGCATTTTTAAAAGATTTTTAGAATTAATTAACAGACAACTAAAACATGTTAAAGATTTAGAATTTATTTTTGAATAATTATCTTCTCGTACAGTATATATGTACATAACTAAATATTCAATGTTAATATTATTAAGGTAAGTTATAGAAAATTCATTAAATATACATTTTTATTGGGTTTTAATATATTTATTCAATAATATAAGAGGTAATATTTTTAAGAGATTTCAAAATGTAATACACTGAGAGAATTTTTTTACTCATTCAACATCAAATATAAACCCACACGAATTCTTGATATTGCGGCCATACATCGTACGGTTCTTTCAGATATTAACTTTCTGGGCGGATATTGGATATTTTTTTTGCCTGTACTTTAAATTTTCCGTCAATTTTGATCGTATATCTCTAAGAAGCTATAAAACGTTCCTTTATGACGGAGGCTCGCATGAATGTGTAAGGCTTCGTACTGAACAATGTGACAAGACTCATAAAATCGTGATATTTGGAAGGGAGCAAACCCTCGGGCGATATCTTCATGGATGTCAGGGGAAGCTTATCATGTCGAGCGAATGTGGTTCGATCATCAGATTGCCTTTCGGGCAGAAACTGATTGACTTTTGTATATATCTGCCTAGAGATATCCAACAATTTTAGACATATAAATGGATGAATTAAGTATTGTAAGTGAATAATGTGTTTAGAAAATATACTGATTCATGTATCCTTCCAGTTCGCGTGTAAAAAATGAAATAATTTTTAAATATGAATTAAATATATTAATTAGAAAGATATACATATAAAATCAATTTTATCAAAAAATATTGTTGTTGCGCCACCGGGATTTGAACCTGGATCTCTTTCCTAACTGGGGAAGGTGTATTATCCAACTATGCTCCAGCGACAATATTTTTAGCGACAAATTTTCTAACCGATATGTACACCTTTTTGATATTAATACACTTAATTGTTCTATTATTTGAAAGATCCATCTAATTAATCTAATAATTTTTAATGAATACATATTATTGATGTGAAGTTGCAATTTTAAAATATAGTTCTATGTCATTTTTAATACAAGTCAAATGAAACAATTAGAAAGATATACAGAAAAAATATGAATACGATACGTTTTCGACAGCTTTTTGAGCATATATTCTGCCTTTAAATAAATAAATAAAATATAATTATAACTAATACACGCCTGCGCATAATATTAACATATAACGTTTTTTATTAAAATAATATAAATATATATAATATATATAGAGTGCGAACGTAGGCATGTCCATTCTTTCTTCTAATCTGTTTAAAAATATATTAAGGAGTATACGTGATGAAAGTTACAAAATTGAGCAAGTTTTAAATAATAGTTTAAAAACTGACGATCTTTGGTGCTTAAAATTAAATGAAATACGTTTCTAGAATGTATGCTTTGATTAATTAACATATTTTGGATACAAATTAAACGTATCAATTAGAAAGATAAATTTATCGAAAAAATATTTTATTGCTACCGGGATTCGAACCAGGAACCGTTCCTATCCGGGGAAGTGGGTTGACCATTACACCATGTCAGCATAGTACGTTAACGATAAATTTTCGAACTTTTCGTGTTTGAACAAAGTGAATTGTGTTTAGTTATATTTATAATATTAATTATTTCATTATATTTAATGAAATATTTGTATTCGCATTTCGCTTTTTTTATAATAAAAAATCAAATAAGTCGATAGTGTTCAATTATGACTATAGTCAATAAATCTGTAAAATTTATAACAATTCAGTTGAAAGTAACTAATTACGCATATATTTCAATGCCAATTAGTTAGCCAATTACTGAAATCATCCGCCTTTCCTTCAGGGTCGAATTCAATAAACCATTAAGATCAAGAACAGTTGACTTATATTTATTTACGTGTATATTTTAATGAACTTAATAATAGTGACACGTATTTTCTTGATTATTTTTATCTTAAAACTATGGACTTTAGTGTAAATTTGTATAGTCTATTTCAAAGTAGGTTTTAAATAGTAGTAAGAAAAGTAGACTACTTTTCATTAAGCCATATTATTAAAATGCTACAAATTCTAGTCAATTTCTTTGTATATAAATTGAATGTGAACCGAACTTTATAAAAATATTCCTAACTTATTAAAAATTGTTATAAAATAGTAAAATAATGAGTAATTCTTCTTTTTCATGAAAATGTTATAATAATTATGTTAGATGTTTCTATATGTTGTGCTAAAATATATTAAAATTGATTTACTTTTATTTATGCCAAATTAATGTACACCAACTTTTCGAGCTAAAGTTTTTTACACATTCGTCAATAACCTTTCGGAATTTGTAAAATAACAGTTATTTTCTTCAACAGTAGTTATTTCAACCGTAGAATAATTCATTATCAAGAGCATGTTGGACTGCCCTGAATTAATATAAACGATTTCGTATAAAGTACCAACTCAAACGAGACAGCATGAAGTGTTCTTGTGTACATAGAATATACTTAGTTTTAAAGTTATGTACAAACTGATATATTTAAATAAAAATACAATAAATATTATTGCTTATGTAAAAAAACACAAGGGCATTTAAGGTAATAAAATACATAAATTTTCTTTGTGATAAATGGTGAACAAAATTTTGGAACTAACTACAGTTATTTTTAAAGTATTATAATTGATTGCATTATTTATTTTATTGTAATAAAGATTGAATACACTTAAGAGACATGCATGAACTTGATGGGCCATGCAATTTAGAAAAATGGGATCAACGCAAATTTTCATTAGAGCAGAGTTCAATTATTATATTAATTTTTTATCTTATATATAATATAATACTTTCATAAATAAAAAAAAAACTCATTACGATTCATTACATAATTACATAAAAAAAAGATTAAAGAAATACGATGATATTTTTAAGATTAAAAGCATCATTATTTTATTTCATTGTTAAAATTATCATAGTTACGCTATGACGTCACGGAGGTGAAGGAGAATTACATCCGGTGTCAGAGGAAGTAAGGGGTGGAAGTGCTGTGGTCTTGTGGCAACACAAGGCTGAGCATCCACGATTATATTATGGAAAGGATTGTCATTTAAAAATATTCTGATACAAATATTTTGGCAATGAGTGCAACATGCCCTTTTCTCTGACAAATGTAATGAATATGAAAATTGACTATAATTTTTAAATTAATTTGATCTAGAATAGTGAATGAACAAATCGTAATCCGTATTATATAATAATACTAATCTTGGGGATGCGTTTTCATGCAGGGCGTAATCTATTGAGAGCTATACACTACGAGCACTTATAAAGGGAAATACAAATTTCGGCGTATTCAATTTAATACTTGTCTTTGCACCCTATATTATTCTCAAAAATTTACTTTTAACTCATCTTTATCTTATCTTGGAATCTTTTTCTACGTGGATATACCTTTAACAAGATTGAATACCCCTTGTTATCTCAGGTTCGTAGAAAATCTGGAACTCTGTGAACTTCAATCCCTTGTGAATCTCTAAAACCAAGTTAAATGTGACTCAAATACTTCCGTCGACACATTGGGAATAAATATTTACATTACGTTTCGAAACACCTAGGCACATACTGCACATCAAAATTCCAGATATTATGTACACAGTTGTATAATTGTAATTCATTAATAAATTAAAAATTCTAATGACATAATTATAATATATATACAATAATTTAATCATACAAATAATATTCAAATTACGAGGCGCGTTTTTTAAGTAAGTACCGTTGCCGGATATTCCAGGTGTAGCGTTGCGGTTGCGATGTTATGCATGCGCAGTGGTTTCTTTCAACTGTTGACTCACCACCTGCAACGTTAGAGATATTCACATAGCGTGGCCATCTTGTAGTGAGTGGTTGAAATGATCAAGACAATAAATCAGTCCGCCAACTGTGAGATACGGTCCGTAATTCGTTTTTTGAATGTACGAAATATGAAACCAGCTGACATTCATCGCCAAGTGTGTCCTGTTTTATTCCGATTTAGCGCCAAGTAATTTACATATTTTCCTTCACTTGAAGCGGTTCCTTGGTGGCAAGCGTTTTGATGACGATGATGAATTCAAATATGGAGTACATACATAGTCTTTATTCCAGGCAGCGTCGTTCTATGACGAAGGTATACAAAAATTGGTGCCCCGGTATGACAAGCGCCTTAATAATGATGGCGACTATGATGAGAAGTAGTTTAAGGTATGTAGCGTCCGAAGAAAATCGTGATATTGTATTTCTTTTAAAAACAATTCGAGTATATATAATTATACCTTCAATATGTATACATTATTTAAAAATGAGATGTGTTGAAAGATTTAACAACAAATTTTATATTAAATATATTTTTTAATGTGCTTGGTAATGTTATGTAGGACATGGAGTTGTTGAAAATATACCAAGGTTTTCAATTTAAGAAATCTGTATGTCAAAAAAATATCACATTTTTAAATAAGGAATATAATAAGAGTTTTATAGGAAAACTGATAAATATTTTATTTACTATCTTATTTATATTTTCAAAGATATAAGGCGAGATGTTTGAGGCAAAGAACTTTAAATTAATTATTTATATTTAGGTAAGATCGATATACACAAAAAAATAGTATCATAGAATAAATAAGTGAAAATCATATTTAATATCATAGAAAATATAAAGCATTTTAACTTTTAAATGCGGTTCTGTAGTACCTAGTATAAAAAATAATTTTACTAAATATTCAGCGTAGTAAAAAATACTCTTTTATAATAAATATCTGACGAAATATTAAAGTTTTGTTTAAAATATCAATTATTAAAGAAGACACATTTTTAATATGCCCAATATTTGATTGAACAGATCCACCAAGTCAGATAGGTAGGTGTTCGATAGGTATGGTAATTTACAAGATAAGCATAATTAAAATTGCATTATGCTAGTTAATATTATACTAGCATAATAAAATTTAATTATGCTAGTATAATATTATTTCTTACGAATAAACAGAAACAATGTTCCACTTCAATTACTTCTGCACTTAATTATCTTATTGACAAACCATTTATTCATTTACCATTTATTAATGAAGAGAAATAATTTAAGTAGAATGTAAATGCTTCCCCAGTGAGTTTAACCCTGCTGAGGAAACAATTAATAGATAGTCCGGTGTTTATTTTGTAATTATAACAATAATTCTTACAACGATGACTGTGTATTATTTTTAGTAAACACAATAAAACAAATTTATAATGTAAAGCGAAACTGATAAAAAATAAAGTAACAAATTTTGCAATAATAAAAAAATCTATGTAAACTCGTTTCAAAATATGCGCTGAACTTTTTTTTTTTAAAATATTGTTACGTGTTCCTTAAGTGAGCTTAGCCCTTGCACTATGCAAATACTTGCACTTTGATTAACTTTCTGGTTTCGGGGACGAGATTCAAGCCCTCAACCATTTTATCACATGGCAAATATCTTACTGCCAGACATCAAGACATCAAACACGTTCAGGAAATAATTCAGTAAACAAAAGTTCTTTTGAAAGTAATTCGGTTGAAAAAATTCAAAATGTGCGTAAACTTTATAGTAATTATGCGAGTTGGTATATTCTACTCTATTTTACGACCAGTAGAAGTAATCAAATATAATACAATATTTAATACTTAACAATAAAGTAGCGACAGCATAATACATAATACCTTCATGCAAAAACTGCCACGTCCTTTTTCGTTGTCCCTGTGTATTTGCATGAGTATGGTGAGAAAACTATTATTGAGATGACTTCCGATGTGATGTAAATTCAGCTAGTCAAGAAAATTCACGAAAGCGTAGCACGTCCATTAGATCAAAATATGCGAAGATCGCCGAGCGTTTGTTCATGTTAAAATATTCATAAATGTAGAACAAGCGAACGCAGCGTGGCGTGCCAAAATACACGCGATGTGATCTTTCAGCTAACTTGCATATTGATGCGACAGTTCATATTGCACATATCTTGATTTTTTAACGTCTCCGTTTTCTCCAATTTTTAACTGAGTGCTTCATAGAAAAATAATTTTTATCATATATGATTTAACGTAATATGTATTAATATGGAAAATAAAAAATATAGGTAGATACATATTTTATAAAAAATATTTGAGACATATAACATAGCACTATTCTACTGAAATACTTAATTTTGTGTAAAATTGGGATGCATTTTTTATTAAGAAATTTTAAAATAACTAATACATATTAGGTTTTCACAGCCGTTCAGAAACTTGTGTACAGTTCTCTGGGCTAATCTGCCTTGTATGTCTAACTTTTATGGCCGACTTTTTGGATCATATTGCAGGGTCTATAATCAGGGCTGACGCGAAGTGTGACTGTTGGTGTTATGACTACGGTAGGTACTGCATCACAACACCATCAGTCATTGCAGGGTCAGATGATGAACCCTGCAATGGGTCCGTAACGTCGGCCAGAAAAGTCAGATAAACATGGCAGATTAGCCCAGAAAACTGTACACAAAATATTTCTCCAGTGGTCGAAGGTTAGTACAGGCATTTAGTTTAGTTTGAATATTGACGTGACTCGCAATGCGCGTGCAACCCTATTTAAAAAAATGGTCACTTTATCAACCTTAAAACAAGAATATGAAAATGATCATTCTGTAAAATCTAAATTTTGATCAGCACTGTGTACGCAATTATGTAATGTTTAAGGAAACTTTGAAACCGTTTTCAAATTTGTTTATCTTTCTCCGATCTAATATAGAGAATAATAATTATTGTCAAACATATAACAATAACGATATTATAACTGTCAAATATTTCAGTCTAAAGACCACGTAAAGCTCTTAAACCCTTTGAAGTTTGGAAACAAACGCCTCGAGGTATATTTAAGCCCATCGTAAATAAAGATTAAACCAATTTTAGACACATGCCTACATTTATGTTAAAACATCTTCTCGAAGCATTTCCAAGTTTTCTTGTAATAGAAATCAAGATGGCAAATATGAAATTTCATTATGTAATTACAAATCAAATTATTATATTAACATTATTATTGCAAACTTGCTAGAATTGTAAAATGTATTATTTTATCATCTGTATCATGTATTTGTAATTAATAGAGTTTCATTCATAATTTTTCACAACAAAATTGTTATCAAGCGTAATTTACCAATAATAGTTGATATAATTGAATATTTCGAGAAAATTAAATAGCGATGGGCAATCGCTCGGAGAATGCACAAACGTTGGGTAAATGCAGTCATCCAGTGATACCCGAGGGAAATCAAGAAGCCGACACATCACTCTAAAACCCGTTAGACAGATGAAATAATTAAATTATGCGTAAATACGTGGTATCAAATAACAACCAACAAAGAAAAGTGGGAGAAAATGATAGATACTGGTAATAGTGATGATGTAAAGCGGCTAATATACATTATCAAAAAAAATATTTTTTAATAAAATAATTAAATTTCATTCAGAAAGCAACATAGGAAACAATATTATATCATATTTTTATTTTTTATCTTTGTTTAATTAACCACTAAAATGAGTTTAAATACATCTACCGGTTTCGAAAAATACCATTTTCTTCTTCAGGATGTCATAACTAACTAAAACATACATTGTTTCTTTGACAGAATCTATTTTTAAAAATCTATTTTTAAAAGAAAAATTTTTTTTTTTTTTTAGTACCTAACTCAAATCATGTTTGAACAATAGTGGATTTTCAGAATTTGCTAATCATTTGATAGAAAATGGTCATGATTTTGATAAAAAATTGGGATTGTCAATTTTGCATATAAACGGTGTTGGTCACAAATTAAATAATTTGGAATCGTTGGAGATAAATAAAGCGTGTAAAACTAATCAAAAAATTATAAACAACCAACTAAATTTAACTACGAGTCCCATTCTAAAATTTTTTCCTAAAAATTATTCGAGTAAATTTGTATTAAGTAATGATTTGAGTTAGGTACTAAAAAAAAAAAAAAAATTTTTCTTTTAAAAATAGATTTTTAAAAATAGATTCTGTCAAAGAAACAATGTATGTTTTAGTTAGTTATGACATCCTGAAGAAGAAAATGGTATTTTTCGAAACCGGTAGATGTATTTAAACTCATTTTAGTGGTTAATTAAACAAAGATAAAAAATAAAAATATGAATCTTAACCACAAAGATAACATTGCTTATTTTAAAAGTAATATTATATCAAATATAATTGTTTTAATTTTAATTTATTACACGTAAAATATAGTCAACAATAATAACAAGGATTGAGAACAAACGGTGACATTAAATGCTACGAAATCTACGAAGTGAATTAATGAAGTGAAGGTAAATTCCTACAACAAAATGAGTAAATGCAGGAAATAATATTATAAGAATAATATGAGAGCACGTCGAGAATAAGAGAGTGCAAAAGAAAATAAAACGATTGTATTCCAATTCCCGGAGTAATAACCGAGAAGTGTCAATAAAAATGTTAAAAAAAGAGATAATCGTTTAAAGAGCATGATAATATGAAAAAAAAAAAAAAAAAGATTGAACGACTGGAAGCCGAGATAGAGGTGATCGAATATTTATACATACAATAACTATAGATATAATTTTGATTACGCATAGTTTTTTCCAATATACATGTGTATAGAAATTGCAAGTCGACAACTATTTATCTTAAATTGAGATGTACTTCGACACAATTGTAAAATAAAGACTTTCGTTTTATAAAGGGACTATTGTCGTTATGATGAATCTTGTGGCTCGTTATTGCGGATAATGGCATAGATGTTCTGCTGTGCAATAGCAAAGAAAAATTCGAGGCTACATTTTATAATTAAATTGTATGTATATAATCATCGGAAAATAGAATCCACGACGTACTAAAAATAAGTACAGAACTCTACAACACTGGTATTTTAACGAAACAATTTCAAAGTAAACCATCTCAGATAATACATTTTTCTGTTGAAAATATATTTTTTAATTCCTTAGAAAAATATTGTATACCTTTTGGAACGCTGAAATTTTCTGAAGTAGGTTTTACTTTAAAATAAAAACCCTTTCTACGGTATCTTAGATTCGCACACTCGTTGAAAAGTGATATTTTTCAACACCGTATTCAATCTTGATTATGTAAAAACCATAACTCTTTTTGACATTTCTCTATACTCTGTTCTATCCTTTCCTTCGTTCATATTAATACAAGGAAAGAGATTCTATGTATGTAAACCAAGTTTCGCACTCAGGGCACGCACATTTGGGATAGATAAGAAATACTAACCGAAAGCCTCGGATCACTTTGACATGCTTTCGAATTCAGTGTTTGGCGTATGTTTTCTGAAAAATATAGGTGAAGAGAAAATATTTACGTAAGCTATTCAATCGATGATATCTCAAATTTCAATATCTCTACTCCAAACGTTGTAAGCTGGATACGTCAATTCACTATTTATTTATTCTTAATATAGTGCATACATAAGTATTTTTATATATGCTCTAATATGAACAAGATCAAAATTGCTTATTTTACTACAACTTATCTTTCACATATTTGCTTAGTTTAATTTTGAATCTATTTAGTTTCCTCTCCTTTCTTGTGTTTTCTGGCAATTCATAAAAAATCTCTATCACACTATACATCATAGATTTCTGAGATTTAGCCTTCTTCCTGAATGACAGTCTCAGTCTATCTTTTCCTCTTGTATGATATTCGTGCTCATGTTGATTTGCATTAATTTTTTGTATAAATTCTGCTGATATTTTCTTAGTGAGGATTTTATAAATAAATACCATTACATTAAAATATATCTTTTGCTTAAAGATTATCAGTTATTATAATACAGTTCTTTAAGCAATACGCTGATCCGAGTATATCTCTTTTACCTGAGCTCTGATGAAATTCTTTACCTCTACTAAAGAGATTGGATAGATGTGACAGAATAGCCCGATTGTTTTGGTACTATTGTGATTTTTAGCGTTACTCGTTGTCTGACATACTAAGCGTTACAAATTGACACTATAATTCTGATTAAAACTAAACTGTAAACTGTGTTTACTTTTGTGAATCAATAATCAATTTAAATTAATTAGTGAATTTAAAATAATAATAACAATATAATAGTTATATGCGAAATGAATGTCGTTTTTTAATCAGTTAAGTTTCGATGGTCGGGTGAGCTTAGCTCATATTATATCATGGCTGAATTTATATCGAGTGAACAATTCATACGTGTAATATTAGTTTCTTAAAAAAAAAATTGCTACTACAGCCACTAGAGATATTCGTAAAGTGGTAGGTGATACCTTAGACATCCGTAAATGTTAAAGATGGTTCAAAAAATTTCGAATGAGATATTATGAAATTAAGAATAGTCCTGGTTGTGGAAGATAAACAAAGGTGGACGATGATTCTGGCTGCCGAAATGGAAGAAAATACTACCAGAACTATTCATTAGCCAGCCGAAATACTAAACTCCTATACAATAGTGTAAAAAGACATTAAGAAGATTGGGAAGACCTGGAGACAAAGTGTATGTGTTCCATACGAATTGAGCGAAGAAAAAAAATCCTCAGGTGGCAAAATTGACACTGGATAAAATCAAGGAACTTGGCAGGATGATTTTATATCATTCGCCTTATTCTTATCATGTATTTTGATTGATATAACACTCTTAAATGGAAAAAAAAATCAAAATACAGACGATGTGAAATAAAGGACTATCCGAATATTTTGAATCAATGCGTACATGTTATAATAATAGGATAAAAAATTGACATAGAGGTGGAAAAAGGTTATACCCTTAAATGGAAATTATATTTTGGATCTTTAATTAAACATAAACATCTTAAATTAATATTTTTTTGTTTCATTTAAGAACGACATTCATTTCATATACACCTAACATAATATGATACAATACGTCAAAGAATTAATTGACAATAGGCAGGCCACATCGCTTAGAGAAAATAAAATCGTTGGGGGAACGCAGTCATCCATTGGTACCCGAAAGGAATGACGAAATCATCCACTTTGCTGAAATATGTAATTACGAATAACAATGGACTGAGAAAAGTGGTAGATACTTGGCGAGGCTTTCATCCAGTAGTGGATCGGTAACGGTAGATGATAATGAATAAGAATGTGTATTGTGCTATAAAAACGTTCAAATACATAGTATGTAATATATTTTAACGAAGTTTAATGACGTCACGTAATGACTTTGTGACATGATTAAACTTCGTTGACATGCACTTCTGTACTTATGCGGTAGTTTTAAATATATTGATGATTCTCTTCAATTTGCAAAATAACTTTTTATTACACCTAATTGTGAATTAAAATATTTAATTATTGTACTTTAATGAAGTACTAAGACTATCTATCACGATCGTTAACGACCTGTTGATAATCTATACATTAAAAATAAAAAAGTGAAGTATTAGAAGTACGGTTAAAAAAGTTGAGAAATATTTATAAGAAAACAAAACACAGAAGAACACGTAAAATAACTTAGAAAATAAATATTGTGTTTGATTATCTTTTTTTATGGTATATTATATATAGTTCATCGGCTAATTATTTTATGAATTATTGGTTGCAAATTACAGGATTCTGACAGAATTCAGTAATCCATGGGCGATATGGCTCAGATAACTGAGCCGGATGACCCTCTCAATCGCTCAAATTGAACCGGTTCAATTTAAGCCAGTTCAATTTTAGTCAGTTCAATTTGAGTCGGTTCAAATTGAACTGCCGGTCAATTAGAGCCGGTTCAAATAGAACATGAATCATCGGTTCGATTGAACCGTTTGAATCTTTTGAAAGCATGGCTCACGGCTCAGTCGGGCTGAGAATGTGTTGCTACTCGGATGTATACGGAATATTTTCTTATGAGTCAAGTTTCACATTACTATTGCTCCCCATCGAATATTAGTATTCGAATAATGTCAACTATTTTTAATATTGGTTTAATTTATTAAAGGTTACTTTTCTACGTCCAGTGTAATGAAATCCAAATTATTTTATAGAATTGAAATAAAAAATATTTAATTATAGTGGAATTTTATCGAAATTATTCAATTAAATAGACGAGCTATGTTTAAATTTAAAAAAAAAATTAAGATACGTGAAATAACTATTTTTTATTTTAAATGTTAAATTATACATTCAGTATATGATTACACGTACTTTCTATCTCTAGTAAATGGCCGATGAAATATGTATATTGTAATTTTCAAAATGGTATGATTTAAAAGTTTTTCTTTGTCATTAGCTGAGTTTGTTTACATTCTTTCGGTTGTAAAGTATAATACATATTTAATTATGTTATTATGCATTTAAATTGAGTTATTGATTTAAGATATTTTATGCTGTAAGGTTTGCATGACATAAGAATTTTTACCCGCCTTTAAGTGAAACATGATTATTGTTAATAAATAAAAAAGACCAACTGTTTCTATACATCTTATTTTCATAAAATCATGACATAATATGTTTTACCCGTCAAGCTAACCATATAAATATCACTTGAAGCTGCATCCTATGTTGTAAATTACACAGAGTTGTTCATAATTTATTTAATATATAATACATAAATTTATTATTTCAAATATTAAGTTTATCTTGAAAAAACAAAACTATGTAAAATATTATCTAAAACATTAAATATTTAAGTATTCTATTAGAAATTAATCCTCACGATCTAAAAAAAAAATTTTTTATGTGGTAATAAATTAGAAAATACAAATATATGTACATATAGAAGAAAGCGAATCATTTCTTCTACAACCAAACAATGTTTAAAAAACAAAAAAGAAAATCTGTATTAATCAAAAATTAACATTCTTTAAAATAAAAATGGTTTGGAAGATTATATACAGGTAGAGAAATATTATTTTTTGTCATAGACGTTTCAGTCGTTTAGTGATCTCATCATTATTTTTTAAATAACGTTGCATGGCCTCCTTATTCTCCATTACCTTTTATACACACCCCCTTGTACCTTACAATACACTGTTATGAAGTAACTGGAACGTTCACGCTGTGATATCTGGAGTGTCACGCTGTTACGCAGGCGCGAACGAGTCACGGCCCAAGCACGAGCGTGCCCGTGGAAGAAGGAGAGGGGCAGTGACGGCAGGGCAGGGAGCGAGAGTGCACGCATCTGCGGCGGAAATGCGCATCCTTCCGAGTAGATAAGGACTAACAGAAACCGACAACATCTTCGTAGCTGCGCGCCAGGCCTGTTATTCACCTAGCCATATTTTCTCTCTTCGTCTCCCCTCGACCGCCGTCTTGACAACTTGGCCAGGGACCGCACCGTCAACTGGAACGGCGCCATCTCCCCGGTAAGCCGCCTATGGATTTAAATCAGTATTCTTTTTAGTGGCAACCGTCAGTCTAGATCCACCGAATTTTAGCCCCTATTTTATTGCTACCAAGAGTCCGTGATGTCTTATGTGTGTTAAATAACTACTATTATAAGCTCCATTGTTTGTATTACTTTCCTAATTAAAAATCGCCCAAGAGGCTTCTACAAATATCTGTTCGTTCTTTCATTAAACCTATCCTTTTGGTGGCCCTCGGGGCTGCGATACCATCCTAACTTGACGACAAAGAAAAGGAAATATTACTTGTAACAATTGGCGCTTTACAACGTGAGGCTTAGGATGGCAATTACTGTTCCCAACCACTGAAAGGATAGGCTAATGATTATTTTCTGTACATATATATATATATGCATGTCGATTATGTATGAATGTAAATATTTTATCCATAGATGCGGAATTAAGCAAGTCTGTATTGTCAATATAACAAATCCACAACCACGTGGTCATTTCATTATAAGAGCACCGGACGCGATGTAAAAAAAAAAATAATAATAATAACAAAAATTTATTTTAGTCAATCCGCAAATTTTGAAATATTATTCGAGCCAAACTCGTGAGTGAATTTAAAATGGCAGCTTAAGAACGGCAGCTGTCTGCGAGTGTCGCCTCGGTCGCGCATTATATGCGCGCGCAGTTCACGGAACAAACGAGCGATGATCACCAGCACAAGTGCCATGACCTGGGTCAAGCGACAGATTTTTTTGGCACATTTTTTCAAACATCTTTCCTAAGTCGTAAACGAGCTATCACATCAAATTGTCAAACCAGTCGCATTGATTCAGGATACGATAATTGTGGTTATCTACAAATGTTCTCTCCCTCATAAAATGGCAATAAACACTGTACTTACAAAAGATAATGAAAATCAAACCAGAACGGCATGACTTGATTGTGCAATATTAAACACGAGTTGCATTCAAAAGTACGACTAGTCAGGTGGTTTGTAACGTAACCTGCGAGAGACGTTTTGACCGGAAACGCTAAACCAGAACCGTTCGGGCGCAATGGAATCTTTAATAGACAACGTAGGCCAGTTAAAACTGGCAGACTTTCGCAGAGAATTTAATTTAAGAAACATTCCGGTCAAAAGATCACTAGCGGACAACCGCATAGTAGCTCGCGCATTTAACGAAAAAGTAAGACTCGCAGGAACACAGGCGGCTAGCACTAACGTGCTAGCAATGAACGTACACAGTCAAAGTACGGTAGAACATGTAAATTCATACGAATCGGGTGCGCTACGACAAAATGCACCCCGACCGTCGGAAAACGACCTCCAAACACAAGCGTCGACCGGATTCACGAATCAACCTACACGATACATATATCGTGAAAAGCGCGGCATGAATTTGGCAGCATGGGGGATTAAATTTGATGGAAAGTCAGACGTTAGAGAGTTCATTTGTCGCGTAGAAGAATTAGGATTAGCGCGAGACATAACATCGGAGGAAATCACAAAGGGATTACCGGATCTTTTATCAGAGGGTGCTTTAATCTGGTATCGGACAGTCGATAAGCAAAATTTAGACTGGACAAAATTTAAGCAGTCATTGCTTAGGAGGTATGAATCTCCAGAAGCCCAATTCAAAACCAGGGCAGAACTGTTCTCAACAAAACAAGCCGATGGGGAGCTAATCAGAGATTTTGTGCTGAGAGTCAAAACAAAAAACGCCAGATTAGACACACCACTAGGAGAAACAGACTTGCTAGCCATAGTCAAACACGGATTGGTACCAACCTTTATTCCGCTACTGGTGGGATTGCAGACATACACGTTGGATGAACTAGAACAGCGGGGCATTCAGTTGGAATCTTATATGAGAACATCAGCGGAGACACAAGATAGGTCAAATACAAGGAATCGTAAAGTGGAAATGATCGCTACACAGATAGAATACCTACCAAGCAACCAGCGAGAAACAGCAATCATGAAGTGTTTTTACTGCGCCCAACCAGGACATTTCAAAAGGGATTGCCATAAGAGAATCGCGGACTCGCGAAGAAATAATCTACCAGGCGCAAATCCAAGTGACCCATCAGCGAGCAACCGACGCCAAAATACCCGAGTATTTACACCGAAATGGAAACCAGACCTATCGAGACCACCACCATCAATGAGACAGTCAAAAAACGAATAAGTAGCCAGTGGTATACACCTCCACCGGCGGTTCAAAAGGAGGAGCGTGATGACTGGCTGCGATTCGTTCAACACTTTCATGAGACCGCCGAACTCGCTGAAGTTCGTTGTCTTCGGGCAAGTGATGGTCGCCCATACACAACCTTCTCAGTAAACGGGCGTGGATTTTTGGGACTACTGGACAGTGGTGCAAACGTGAGTTGTCTAGGAGGCAACGTGTACATGAGCTTCGTAAAGAGAGGCTTTCAGCTAGAAGAAACAGAATCATCAGTTAGTATGGCTGACGCAAGACCACAAACAACCATAGGGACACTTTCATTACCCGTTACCTGCAACAAGCAAACGCATGTGATCAAATTCGTAGTGGTGCCATCACTGTCACCACGATTCATCCTAGGCGTAGATTTCTGGCAATGCTTCAACGTGGCCCCTCAGGTCATATCAGCGTCAGTTCCAATGAGAAGCAAGCCAATAATAAATGAGATTCGTACCGTAATTCCAGCAGAAAATCTGAGCACACAACAGCAACAGGAATTGAAGGAGATAATAGAGCAATTCGAAAACATCTCTTTTGAGCGAAAAGGATTAGGTTTGACTCATCTGATACGACACCATATCGAAACCACCGGAGAACCCATTCGCCAGAGATATTATCCATTGAGTCCGGTGAGGCAAGCACAGATGGAAAAAGAGCTGAATGACATGCTGGCACTGGGAGTGGTGCGGCCCTCGCGCAGCGCCTGGTCATCCCCGGTGATCTTGGTGCAAAAAAAGGACGGTTCGGCGAGATTTTGTCTTGATTCCAGAAGACTGAATGCAGTAACAGTACCAGACAGCTACCCACTGCCTCATCTGCACAGGATCCTTGATCACCTACGCAACGCTCGTTTTATATCAACCATAGACATGGCCAAAGCGTTCTGGCAAATTGAACTGGACGAGGTATCGTGTCCCAAGACGGCGTTTGTAGTGCCTCATAGAGGCATGTTCGAGTTTACTAGAATGCCATTTGGAACGCGTAACGCAAGTGCAGACATGCAGCGTCTAGCCGATTCATTGTTTGGACCAGAAATGCACGAACAGATATTTTGCTATTTGGATGACATAGTGGTAGTGAGTCCTACTTTTGAAGAGCACATGCAATCTCTAAGAACGGTTCTCAGCAGACTAGAGGAAGCGGGGCTGACTATCAATCTCAAAAAGTCCGAATTTTGCAAAGCGAGATTGCGATACTTGGGATTTATCGTAGACCAACAAGGATTGAGAACCGATCCGGGAAAAATAGAAGCCGTAACCAATTTCCCCAGACCACAAAACTCAAAGCAGATAAAGGCATTTTTGGGACTGGCTGGATACTACAGGAGATTCATACCCGCTTTTTCCGAATTGGCAGCACCCATCTGCAAACTCACAGGGGCGCGCAAAGGAATCACCAACTTCAAATGGACCGACGAAGCCGAGCAAGCCTTTCTGAAGCTAAAAGAAGCCATGGTGTCAGCTCCGGTACTAAATTGTCCAGATTTCAGCCTACCATTCAGCATCCACGCGGACGCTAGCAACACTGCCATAGGCGCAATGCTATGCCAAGAATTTCACGACGGAGAACACCCTGTGGCATACTTTTCTCGCTGTTTAAACAAAAATGAGAAGAACTATGGAACAAGTGAAAAAGAACTACTGGCGGTATTAGACTCTGTGAATCACTTCCGAGGATATGTGGAAGGGGGAAGGTTTGCGGTGGTAACGGATCACTATAGCCTCAAGTGGTTAACATCACTCAAAAACCCGACAGGCCGTCTGGCCAGGTGGAGCGCGCGCTTGAGCCAGTATGATTTCGATATTATTCACCGCAAAGGAGCGCAACATCTAGTGCCGGATGCCCTGTCTAGAGCAGTGGTGAACTCGCTACAGGCGTCACCGAACCGTCGATTGTCCAATGACGAATGGTACAACAAAACATATGATGGATGTCAGGAAAGTCCGCACAAATTTCCAAATTACTTGATACTAGATGGCGAGTTATATAAACACGAGAAGACCCCCTTGACTTTGCAACAGGATCACGCCTGGAAATTGGTAATGCCGGCGGAAGAAACTGCGAACCTGATCAGAGCTATACATTGCGCAAACGACACAACACATCCTGGAACATTTAGGACATATAAAAAACTGCGTCTGCGATATTACTGGCCTGGTATGTTCAAGCAATGCCGCAAATGGTTGGCTAATTGCAACACATGCAAAGCCTACAAACACAGCACGGCTCCGCCGCTGGGCCTGATGACCACGCAAAAGAGAGTTAGTCGACCCATGCAAATGCTGTCGATGGATCTGATAGGCCCTTTGCCTCGTAGTTACGCTGGAAATCAATACATCCTGAGCATAGTTGACGTATTCACCAAGTATTGCTGGATATTTCCCTTAAGAAGCGCAACATCGTCCTCCATAAATCAATTGATAGAACACCGGTTATTTCTACCACACGGTGTGCCCCGAACAGTGGTATGTGATAACGGGAAACAGTTCATATCCAAAGAATTTAAGGCATTGTTAAGCAAGTACGGCGTGGCAAACATTTATTACAACAGTTTCTACACTCCAATGAACAATGTGGTAGAAAGATACAACCAAACGATTGGCACCACACTGGGAATATTGGCCAGCAAGGATCACCGCACGTGGTGCAAACAGTTGACTCGGGTGCAAAGCTCGCTCAACAACACGACCAATGTAGCCACGGGATACACCCCTTTCTTCTTGGACCATGGATACGAAATATCGGCTCACGGAGCACTACACGACATCCATGTGATGCCAGAAGAACGCGGACCAGAAGGGTCCAGAGCACCATACGCTCACCGTCTGGAAGAACTGGCAGCAGTATACGAGGACGTATGTGACTCTCTACTAACGGCCTACCAGAAGGCGGCTGAGCGATACAACTTGAGGCGGAAACATGTCACTTACAAAGTGGGAGATGTGGTTTGGCGTCGGAGTTGGGCGCAGTCCCACGCCGCGACGTATTTCTCCGCCAAGCTAGCTCCAAGATTTGTCCCGAACAGGGTGCTTCAAAAGATTTCCGACACTATTTACAAACTGAGCGACATGTCAGGCAAAATTCTAGGTAATTATCATATAAAAGACATAGTAAAATCGGGGTACAATTTTGAGGATGACACATAAATGGCGTGCAAGCAAGAGCAAATTTATATAAAAAGGGGGATGCTGATGGCATTACCCGAAGAATTTGGCGATGTATGGGATACATTAGCCAGGCCTGGAACCTTAAAAGGGGGATGCTGATGGCATTACCTGAAGGATTTGATGATGTATAGGATACATTAGCTGATGACTAACGTCAAAGGAGAACAGGACATGACAATATCATAAGATACGGAGAGCAACATTGGCCACTTGGGTCCGGCATAGAATAGCCCTACCATAGTTTTTTTCACACCAGATTTTTCCTATGATCGGTAAGAGGCTGAGAATCAAAAATAAAATTGGTTAGGTTAGGACATAGATAATGATAGTACGTTAGGATAGGCAGTAATAGTAATAATAAGTTAGAATACATATATATGTAATAAGGCTAGGCTAGCAGGGAAGTAATAATCGGATGTTAGATGTAAAATCATTGGGGCCCTATCTTCGTCACCATCAGTGTGCACGCTGATGTTGATGTTGTTGTTGTTGTTACACATGCCGCATGTGTGCGATTAGCTATACATACTATTTGCGATGATAAGTTAGAAGTTCTGCCTTGATTTTCAATGAACATATGTCTGCAATGTCAGCCAGTAAAATATAAGTACCATTCGTTGAAAAGTTGAACAAGATTCGTGTTGTATGACAATATGATAATCCGAATGTGGATATTCTAGTAAATAAGTAACTATAGGTAATTCTGTGACTGTTATAAAAATAAGAAATGTTAAAGAAAAGTTAATGTTACTCACGCGAGTAAGCATTGGTCGAAAAACGGACCGTTCCCGATACACGTGCAGTTGATGCGTAATTTTGTGAAATGACTAATTGTGAGAAATGTGTCACTCAAACAAGTGTGCATTGGTTGACATGCGAACCGTTCATAAGTCTGTAAACAAACGGGTATTTTGTGTTAGGTTATATAAAAATAAAAAAAATTATGTTTTGTAATTATATTGTGTTGGATCATTATTATAAAAAAAAAAAAGGGGGGCTAATATTTTGTAGTATGTATGTAGTTTTTTATATGTTAATCATCTGCGTAGTTAGGGTGCCACTAATAAAGAATGCATTTAAACTAATCCATAGGTGCAGAAGACCACCGGCAGACTGATGCTTCACCGTCACGACAATGACTACCATCCACACCCGTGTTGTCTCCGAGGTACACTAATAGCTGCTCATTGTCATTGATCACCAGACTCGGTTGCCATGCAAATCCATAGGTTAGACAATAATCAGGTTGTGTCGTTTCTGGCAAAAATAATGACTTCTGTAATCATCATTATTTTTATGCGGCCTTGGGGGTGATGTTATGAAGTAACTGGAACGTTCACGCTGTGATATCTGGAGTGTCACGCTGTTACGCAGGCGCGAACGAGTCACGGCCCAAGCACGAGCGTGCCCGTGGAAGAAGGAGAGGGGCAGTGACGGCAGGGCAGGGAGCGAGAGTGCACGCATCTGCGGCGGAAATGCGCGTCCTTCCGAGTAGATAAGGACTAACAGAAACCGACAACATCTTCGTAGCTGCGCGCCAGGCCTGTTATTCACCTAGCCATATTTTCTCTCTTCGTCTCCCCTCGACCGCCGTCTTGACAACTTGGCCAGGGACCGCACCGTCAACTGGAACGGCGCCATCTCCCCGGTAAGCCGCCTATGGATTTAAATCAGTATTCTTTTTAGTGGCAACCGTCAGTCTAGATCCACCGAATTTTAGCCCCTATGTTATTGCTACCAAGAGTCCGTGATGTCTTATGTGTGTTAAATAACTACTATTATAAGCTCCATTGTTTGTATTACTTTCCTAATTAAAAATCGCCCAAGAGGCTTCTACAAATATCTGTTCGTTCTTTCATTAAACCTATCCTTTTGGTGGCCCTCGGGGCTGCGATACCATCCTAACTTGACGACAAAGAAAAGG